>CATQJL010000311.1:0-21704 GCA_958299035.1 Cylicocyclus nassatus | reverse complement strand
GATAAGTCTAAACACTTCTGAACACACAAGTTGCTTGCGTCACAACTATGATCAACAAATGTAGAATATAAAGAAATCAGCAGGCATATAATCAACACTCTGAAAGCTCCAATCAATCACAGTCATGGACAGTTTTAATTCCTTATGTGTTAAGAATCGTCATACAGCAGTGTGTGCGTGTGTGTTTAGATCGGAGGAAGCCTGATCTGATCCCTGAAGACGTGCAAAGACAGTATGTGCAGCAGTTACAAGACACGCTTCTTCCTGACATTCAGAAACATCTAGAAGACTTCAGGTGAAACACACATCATTTTCTATACGTTAATCATATGTTAGTAAATAAGTACATTAGTAATGTATGTAAATAAGTGTCGTATGTCATTTACTATTAATTGTATCTCGTATTGTAATTTTAGTTTTCACACCTTTTTTACATTATTTGAAAGTTGGTTACATTTATCATTTCATGATTTCAAAAGTTTGGAAGGTTTTATCCTTGTCATGAAAATTTGCTATTGTAGAGATACACATTTTTCTGCAATATATGGAAAAACATGGTCACCTCAATTAAATGAGACAATGTTGTTTTCTAAATCAACAAAGTTCATACATATATATATGTGCCTTTTTCCTCACGTTTTGCCCAAAAAACACACGCATGCCTACACAAGCACAAACACACTGACTTACTTTTAAATGTTTTAATACTTTCTTTGTGTATGAATACCTTTAGGCAAAAGCGCAGTATGGGCCTAACTCTGGCCGAAGCAGAGCTGACCCGGTTGGACACTGAGAGAGTGAGAGACCGTGTGGCTATGGAGAGAGAGAGATCACGTGCAGAGCACATCATCAACAAGATTGATGAAGTCCTGTGAGTACAGACACAAACAGCACATTTATCCAAGAGACAAAAGTAGACAATGTTCAGACTGCAAGATGATTATGCTGCTACTGTTTAACTGTGTGCCGTGTGCTATGGCTTATTTGTGCTGACAGAGAATATCCCATTCTTTGTTGACTACAATAGTCTAATAGCTTCAGTGTAAAACAAAAAAGTTAAATAATTTAAAGAAACATTTCTTGAATGATTGATTGATGTGCAACCTGCTGATTTTTGCCATTTTTTGATAAATTGTCTCTGCAATGATGTACACTGATTTTTACTGTGCTGATTCAAAACTGCAGATGGAATGTTCAAATTTTTGACCGTATGCACGACATAATACAAAATTAGGATAGATGCAAATAAACTTTAATTCTGTAAAAAGTAAAAAAATATATATATTTTTTTAACTACTTCTGAGTTAGTTAGACAATGGATTTGTTCATTTTTGCCCCCAATAAACCTTTAAATTGAGTTTCATGTACGTTTTAAGCTATTGTGTTGTCTTTTATTAAGAAACCATTCGTTATACAGCTAGAATTTGATATTTGGCTTATTTATAGAAAATACTTATATTGTTACTTAACCTTAATGTAAAAAAATAAATAAGGTAATTCAACAAACACTGGACAGCTTACAGAGCAGTGTGTAAATACTACACACCATCTTGGGGCCTCTCTGAGGTCATGGCAGTCTTGCGTGCCTTGTGTGTAGAGGAAAAACAAGCAGAACAGGAAAGATTAAGCCTGGATTAAGATAGTGCTCTAGTCTTTGACACTTGTCCTTTCAGGGCCTTGATAACATCTCAGTCTCGTAAAAAACAGCGGCTCGTCATTGCTGGGTGACTGGTTGGAGTCTGAAAACAGTGGCGGGGATGTTCCCTGATCTTGGCTGTAGAAGCGGCTTGACGACTTTTAAATTCGATGTCATTGTTCTGTGCTTCTGCTACTGAAACCTCTTTTTGTACATGTTATTTATCCCGACATGAACAAACAGGGGTGTTTCAAAACAAAATGGATAAGGATGGAACAGTGTTAAGCTGGCTTGAGATGCATGGTATACTTTCTAGTTCCACTGGGATTCCTCATCTAATCAGATTGGCCTGAACCTTTTGAGCTGGCTGTAGATGGTGAACATTTCTCAACTAGTTGCAGGATACAGTTTTTGTGCAGTTGAGCAATTCACAATAGTGTAAATAATCAGTTTCATCGCATTTGACTGGTTAATCATGAGAAGCAGTGGCTAGTATTTCTTCATGTATCAGTCTGGGTGTTAAGAATGCACATGTAGGCTAAGATCTTGCTTATGTAATGTAGGATTACTAACGTAACTTCACAGATCCCAATACAGCAGGCAAAATGCTGGCCCAAGTGTGACTCAGACAGGACTGTGTTAACTTTGTCAGTCTAACTAACTAGCTTTTTAAGGCAAGACTGTGTTTTTTGTCCATGATGTCAGTTCACCAGTATTTGTCATGATCATGTAATACATATAGTTTTGATTGGCCATTTCATAGAACTTATTTTAAACTACTGCTGTAACTGTTGTTTGCATTCGAGTTTACATTGGTTTGGTACATTGGTTGGTTTGTGAGGTAAAAATGAAATTTAGTTTCATGTACATTTTAAAAGAAATACATGAAGCCACAGGTGACTCGGATGATGTGGGCATTACAGAATATTTTCAACACTCTCTGTGTTATCTGTGATGCACATACTCATCTATTTCCAGTATTAGTAGCCTATGTAACTGTCTATAACCAATAGAATAAGTGGCTTTCAGCTATTTAACTAGGAGACAAGCAATCTGAATGATTTACAAGTTTATTTTTTACAAGATTTAGAAGAATCCTGTACAGTTGTACAACTGCTTGCTCTGTAGTCATTTGGTAAGGCAGTCAGGCATTGCTTCCTTTTTCACACTGAATGTCTAATGTCAACCTATTAAGCTAAAATTTTATGCTAAAATTCAGTTGACTATAAGCAAATTATATTAAGAATGATCTTAAATTGCACAGTAAATGTCACATTTCATGAGCAGTCCAGTCCTAAGTGGATACAAACCTTGTCATTATGAAAGACAGAAGTGTGCTGAGTGATGGGTATACTAATGAAAATACTCGTTACAGTATGAAAGTAAGAAGTAAAACTCTGTTTTCTCGCAGGATGTCGTCACCGGCCGCAGAGGAGGAGAAGTGGTAAGGGGAATTCTTATGTCCACTTTCTTTTCACATTACATCAGTTCCAGACTAGCTTTTTACTTCGCCACAACCACACAACATGCTGTTAGTTACTAAGCATACAGTCAGTTGCTAAGGACATCAGTGTCTAAATAATTTAGATGTATTTTCCTATTTCCTTAGAAACGACCAGAACAGCGGTCAGCTTAAAATGTGTCTATAATAGAAGCCAATGGGCAGGTGCTGAATACTGTAGAATTGGCTTGGAAAATGCATTGCATTAACCCGGATTTTAGTTGTGAAATGCAGGAATGTGTTCCAATTTTCCAGGTTTAGCAGGATAGATCGTTTATGAGCAAAAATAAAAAGTAGAAGAGACCTCCGTTTTAAATAGTACGATGTGTGTCACTTTCTGCCAATGTGCAAGTATGTATCAGTGATTTGTAGCAGTGTGTTTTGTGTAGCTAGTGCAGCATATGATCTGCGTGTCTCCCATATGGTGTGCATGCTGGAGGGGCGAGTATGTGTATGTGTATATAACAGATGGTAGAGAGGAGACGGGACTTGCGTTGGTCACAGCAGAAGCTTTGTCAGTAATTTTCTGTCTATGCTTGCATAGACTGTGGCTGGCCATTGTGCAATCCTGGCCCTTCATTGGCTCGTCTGACTCTGCGAGAACAGCTTTAACTTCCGCGAAGCAGTGGTATCAACGCAGAGTACTAGGCTGGGAAAACAGCAGCTATGAAAGGGAGGAGGGACTTTCTTGCTCCCCCTGCTGGACAAATGTTGAACAGTGATTCAGCAAAGTGATCATACAAAACAAAACCCAGACTATAACCAGTGACTGCTTAACAAAAAAAGAAAAATAATAATTCTAAACATGATTTAGGAAATCATCTTTGATACATCATTGAATTGTGAAATTAAATGTAAAAGTGTCTTAAACTACATTAACTATGTACAAGGTGATTCATTATAGAGAGGAAAAGCAGTGCATTTTTGTGTTTTATTGTTACAATTAAAATATATAATAAAAATACATAAAAATACCATGTTTTTAATCTACAGAATTGATGCTGTCACATCACCACCATCAGCGTTTATTCTCACAGTAGTAACAAATAAGAAAGTATTAAATAAGAAAGTAACAATTAAGTAAAGGAGCCAAAGGTTTCTGACTGTAATGAAAAATGTTAGTTTGACTTGTTCAGTGTTTATTGTTTACCCAAATCATTAACTGGGTAAGGTTTGGCTTCTGCTGTGTTAACATGTTGGCATTGCAAAAAATGCCATTACAAAAAAAAAAAAAAAAAGCTTTGTTTCGGAAAGTGAGACGGTGGCAATTATGCAAGTGTATTGGTGTTTGCCACAGTTTCACAGGGGTGATAGCGTTCCGCCGCCGCTCCGGAAATCCGGCATAGCCTGGTTCTGTAAAAAAAATAAATAAATAAAAGCATAAAGAATAAATGGCGTTGGGCATGGATCAAAGATGTGGGGCTTGATGGTAATCCCTTTTCGAGCTGGTGTCAAAAGCTTCGGCAACATGGTGCTTGTTACTGTACGTTAAACGGTAAAAAAAAATTCTCTCTTGGCACGAACAAGACCCTGTACATAAAGCAGCAGCCAGAGCAGTGCAATATACCACCCTTTTGCCAGGAGCATCAGCTACGGCGGACATTCCACCTTCGATGGCAGATCGAGTATTTAACTTAAAAATTCAGCTGTGCACCTTCATTGCAGGACAGTAGATGAGCTCGGCGCGGCAGTAGATGAGCTCGGCGCGGCAGTAGATGAGCTCCGCGCGACAGTTAAAAAGATCGGCGCGACAGTTAAAAAGATCGACGCGACAGTTAAAAAGATCGGCGCGACAGTTAAAAAGCTTGGCGCGACAGTAGGTGAGCTCCGCGGTACTGTTAAAAAGCTTGCCGCGACAGTAGGTGAGCTCCGCGGTACAGTTAAAAAGCTCAGCGCGATAGTAGGTGAGCTCCGCGGTACAGTTAAAAAGCTCAGCGCGACAGTAGGTGAGCTCCGCGGTACAGTTAAAAAGCTCAGCGCGACAGCAGGTGAGCTCCGCGGTACAGTTAAAAAGCTCAGCGCGACAGCAGGTGAGCTCCGCGATACAGTTAAAAAGCTCAGCGCGACAGCAGGTGAGCTCCGCGGTACAGTTAAAAAGCTCAGCGCGACAGTAGGTGAGCTCCGTGGTACAGTTAAAAAGCTCCACCCGACACATGAGCTCCACGGTACAGTTAAAAAGCATAATTTTTTGTACATAATTATATCTAATGTTCCACTCTTGACCTTGTGGCTGTGTTACATTGATGAGTGTTTTTCCACTTTTAACAATGTCTTCCTTTTAGAAATGAATTCAGTATTAGTTAACCATGCTAGAAATTAGCCATTCATTGTTGTGGTACTGTCACTATGTTGCAAAAGGATTTAATACAGTAAGGAACCTATCTGTCTAATTCTCAAACGGCAAAACATCTGCTATGTAAATCTAGGAGGAAGTCCGAGTAGTAAGCATAAATATAATCAGAAACAACATGTGTGTCGGCTTCGTAGAGTGTGTTAAGCGCAGAGTGCTATACGCTTGAAATAAAGGCTATGAAATTAGGCTATATGCTTAAAATAAAAAAAATTGTTTGTTTAGAAAGTATTTTAGATTCTTAAACATTGTTAATTTTATTAGAGTAGAAGAAAAGTCATTGTAAATTATTGTTATTGGCCTGTTTTGGTTTAATGAGTGTGCAGTGCATAGCCGTTTTTTGTGTTTTTGGACAGGCTATATGCTAAATATTAAAAAAGTTCAGGCTTAGGATTTTTTTTTTTCACTATCACCCCAGTATTATTTGAATTCTAATGTTTTAAATATGATTTCAAGGTTTTAAATGTAAGTTTAAATGTAAGTAAGTAGGAGGTAACCCTCTAGATAATTTAAGCTCTTTAACTGTTTACCTGTTGACTGCTGTCATTGGCAGAATTTGTCCACTTTGACATAATAATATGTCCTTCTGTTGTTCTAGTAAAATAGAATGAATACAGGATGCAAATCCAGTGCTCAAATCTAATCTACTGTAATCTCTACTCTGTTGCTCTCCCTCTCTCTCTTTGTGTCTTAGTAACACCATACAATGTGTTATCCAGTTGTATATGAAGCACCTTGGAGTAAAAGTGAAGGATTCTCGGGGGCTCGAGTCCAAACCTAAACGCATGAACTTGTTCCCCCAAAATCAAGGTGAGACCCAAGAGCTACAAACACTGATGCATTATCAGGCTTTACACTGTTCCTGGACAGTGTGAAAAAGTTAGTGGTGTAATAATTAATGATTATTTAGAATAATAAAATTGCTGAAAATGTCCTGAAAATGTTGTCAAGATCTGGACAAATTAAGCTATTGAGCCACTAGGGCTGCATACTTTAGCCACTGATATTATAGTACTGTATATAGTAGCAGGTGTTGAATAGTACACCTAGTAATCCTATGTTTAAAACTAAGTCACTCTCACACTCTGTATGTATTGGATGCATGTGTTGGCATATGAAGTTCTGAAAAAAAAAACCAGATTGTTTTCATATGAATGGAAACTTTGGCTGTATGGCCAAACTATGTTGACACCCTGCTTATTATGGAGTTTAAGTGTTTAACCACACCTATTACTAACAGGTATTTAAAACAAAGCATTTTTTTGTGCAAACACTGGTAGTAGATCATACTGATCATACTAGGTTGTACTGAAAAGCTCATTGACGATGTTATTGAATTATCGAATTATAGATGTAAATTGTCTGGTAGAAACAACATCTCCAGAGGGAGGGCAACTTGAAATGAATGCAAGTGATTTGTCCAACAAATTATATAGCTGTTGATGATCAAGTTTCATTACATTTTTGTCCATAAAGTTTAAATTCTTTACATTTTTTATATGCTTAAACAGGTTAGTTTGATTGCTTCTGATAATCCTTTTTCAATGATTTTGCTGTTTGTTTTGCATTACTTTTTGAGCAGAAGACCATAAAACCGGAGAAGGAGGGAGGTGTGGAGGAGAAAGTAAAAAAGACTCGCTTTCCCAGCATTCTAGTCCCACCTAGAAGACCCAGCAAAATTGATGCTACACCAGGTGAGTGAAACTAGCAACAAATGAGTGTGTGCAGGTGCTTCAGGATTCATTTGTTCTTATTCCTCTATGTGCACAGGTGTTGTACCCACTTTAAAGTGGCTGAATGCTTTAGATACATCATGATGTGATTACGGTACATTGAAGTCATCACAATCTCATTAAAATTGTGATGCTCTGTAATATAAAGTGGCTTGAAAAGATGTTAGAGCTTCACGTCCCAGAAGTGCAAAACTCTACTGTTAGAGTTACAACACTATATAAAAACAAACCAGGTTTTTAATGATTAATATTATTTTAATTATTCTATTTAAAGCTCAGACCTTGAGATCAGAGATGCTCGATTTCACTGTGAAGTTAGCAGGTCTGGGTCAGTGTTGTATTGGCAGGACATAATGTGTGTCTTTGAGGAAGTGCCTGTCTAAAGCCTTCAGGAACAGTTTCCTGTTTGCTTTCATAGACACTACATTGTTAGATCAAACAACTGTCGTTTCCTTTTTTTTTTAATGAACTTGAAATGCAGACATTGTTTCAGGACATGAAAGACTAATAGCATAGCCGTAGTATATATCCAGAAATTTCACAAAATTACTTATTGCAACAGTGACATTACAGTGTCATGCTGGCTTTTAGTGAGCTCTTCAGAACCACCTATTCTTCCACTAATGTTCATAAAGGCAGACTTTATAAAACCTAATTTTATAAAACTGTGCCAATGGGAATGAATGGAAACAATTTAATTCAAAGATTAAGGATATCCATATAGTGTTGGTCTGCAGGAAATATATTTATTAATATAGTTTGTTACATACATATATATTTGACCAGACATTGCTCAGATAATTAAAGATTTTAGTAATATTGTAGTTGTATAAGGAACACACAATTTACCATTATTAAACATATTAGTGTATTATCATTATTTAATATCGAAACAGCAGTGTATGTAATGTAAATATACACTTGGCTGCGATTCTCAAAAACTTCTACACCACGTCAGTCAGAAAACACTTTGAAAAAGGCTTTAAATTCATTATAAAAAATGTTTGGATTGATTTGCGGGGTGGCCGGGCTTGTAACTCCCCATAAATTAAACTTATCAGGTATGAAATTAGTTTAGTTAACAACTATTTTACTAATCGATTTTGATCGATTTAATTGATTAGTTGTTGCTAATATAGTGTGTTGATTGGCCAGCCCCAACTTTCCCCCGACTTAAACTTTCTTTATTCACTCTTTAACTCTGAGAAAGAGCTTATGTTAAGCACCTACCCTTGTTATGTTTCAGCCCTCCCTACTGAAAATAACTGTGCGTTTCCTGAATTGAGGTTTGTTCGGATCTGAAACAGGGTTAACAATTTTCTCTCTCTCCCTCCCTCCCTTTCTCTCTGTCTCCCCCTCTCCTTCTCTCCATCTCTCTGTACAGTCACTAAAGCTTTGGAGCAGGTTAAGCCTCGGCCACAGAAGCAGCCATCACAGCCTTCCCTGGTTTCAGCAGAGCAGGTTGACTCCTCTTCAGGGCGAGTGCGGAGCAGTCAGTCCAGCGACGGCGCGGACAACAACATAGGCGTTATCACCTCTCCTCCTTACAGTGCTCCTGCAACGCAGGGCCCCGACAGCTGCTTCAGAGACACTGACACAGGTCAGACATAATTCTTTCTGTGTGGCTTCACATCCTCTTCTTACTCTCTCTCTTGAATACATTTTTTGTTTCTGACTGTTTGGTTCTTTATATCTCTTCCAGATTCATATATTTACATGTTACTTTTATTTTTATTTGTTTGTCGTTATATTTGTTTCTCTCCCTCAGTCCTCTCTAATTCTTTGTCAGTCTTTTTCTTTCAATTTGTCCTTTCTTTCCTTTACACTCTTTCTTTTTCTTTTTTTCTTCTTTCTTTTTTCTCTCTCTGTCTCTCACTCTCACCCCATCTCTCTTTCACCTTTAGTTTTGTCCTCTGTCCTTCATTCTGTTTCTCTCACTCTTTTAAACACTTTACTCTGAAATATCTTCTTCTTTCTCTGTTCTGTTTTTGAATCTTCGGGCTCTGTGTCATGGGCTTGGTTTGTTTGTGTTTGTTTGCGTTCCTGAGTTCTGGATGTGCTCTTCTGGGTCCATATTTATTAATCAGTCCATAATGATCAGTGTTCTGTTCTAGGATCAGCTATGTTCTATTTTGGTGACTTTGAGAATATAAAGGGTAAAAACTGATAGTAGAACAGCATTTATGCTTTACTAGTTAGTGAAGTAAGGCTGCATATCAGGCCTGGGCATGATCAGTCTGTTCAGCAGAATAATTGGCCTGTTTACCTTCCGCTCTTCTCCTAATTGGGAACATTTACTGTCTCTTTGCATTTCAGGAGAGCATTCTCCTGATTCAGCCTGTTGTGTTACCGTAAGGTTATATTTGGAAAATATTTGGAGTTCTCACATAGATATGTAGTCTATTAATATAGATATGGATATGCAAAAAAGATATAGACATTTATGTTTGTATATAAATTGGTCTCTCTCTTTCTCTCCCTCTCTTTCTTTCTGTTTTGCCCTCAGGTGGAACTCCATTCTCAGCATTCCCACGGCTTGGAGATGGTGTTTTACCTGGAGAAGGTCAGGACGCCTCATCCTCAGGACCAATTTTTGACTTCAGTGTCGGCGCCCTGGACCACCTCCAGGAGGAAGAGCCTGAAACAGACAGGTAGGCCAGCCAGTCCCTTACCTGTGAGTGAAGGAAGCTTGGGTATCTCTACTGCTGTCCCCTAGTCCCAAATAGTGTTCTAAGCCCTGTGCTGCTGCTTCTTTTCTTTTTTAAACCAAATTTTAAATGGATTTTAAACAGTGTTGCACATGCTCATGTATCAGAAGCGCCATAATACTATCTCTTTCTGCTGCCTGTTGAGTTTCCTCTTAAGTTTCAGTAAGTTTACTTATCACCCCTTGCAAGTATGAAAGATATTCACTTTTTGTTGAAGGTGATCATCATTCCAGCTGTTGCTATGAAGGAAGTGAGCAAGCCCAATCCTGGTCTGCCCCAGACCATTTCAAGAAGTAACTTTATGTTACAGTTTTCCGTCAAAGTTGCAAGGAAAAACAACTGCCTTCTCTAACAGATGCTTGTTTCAGGCAGAACAGCTCGGGAATCCTTCCGCAGCCGTGATGGCAGGCCTCGCAGCTATTTCTGTTCTTGCAGTCTCCGTGCTGGAGAGACACGCACTTTATCCTAAATCAGGCCTTTGTTCTCCAGCTCTTCTCTCTCTCAGAGCTCTTACTGGGACAGTAGGACACTTTGAGAGAGCTGGAGTGGACGAAGCCATATGATGTGCGCTTGTGAGGAGGAGTTGAACATAGAGGTTGTTGGGTTTAAGGGGAGCTTTAATAGTTAATCCAGCTGCGGTTCTCTGTTTGCACAGGAATCAGGAAGGAGGTACGCCCCGGCCAGTGAGGTAAGCATCTTCTTAGAGATAAATGGATCAGAACACAAATTGTTAGTTATTTGGTTAAACCACATCTTTTAAAGTTGCATGAAATATATTTTGAGTTCAAGTTAAAAATAAGATACATTTTTATCATGGGATTTCTAGCAATTTAACCAATTAGAAATTCGACTTGCGTGGTGTTGCCCTAATGATTTTTTCTTCTCTTTTGTAAATACATGCACAGATTCTGTTATTTTTTAAATTATTTTTTGTGTATGGTAGGATGGACCCACTGAGCTTAGGAGAGGTGCAGAGTGAAGATGATCAGGGGGCTGAGGTCGAGCCGGAGCAGGACCCTCCTCACTGGCAGACACTTGTCAGCAGAGAAGTCCTCGCTCTACTGACTCCACAGGAGATCAAGAGACAGCAGGTCATTAACGGTGAGAAATACGCATATATAAGCACAAGCACACAATAACACAAGAATAATAATGACAATTTGTTATGATGTTGTTTGTTTTGTTTTAATTTCTTGTTTTTGTTGAACCCACATCTTTAAGATGCCCCATAGCAAGAACACCAGTAAAAAAAAAAGTTAATTTCTCACTCAGCTCTTTGCATGGTTGTTTAGGGAATTTATATTGGTTTGTATAAGTTAGGCTAGAGCTATACATGCTGATAACTGAGCGTTTGAGTATACATGATTGCTGTTTCCTGTATGCTGTGTCTGTTTGGTCGTGCACATCCTCAGAAATTACCTTATGTATATATGTAAGGTGCAAGACATAAAAATGATAGAGGTAGTACAGGCACTCAGCAGCATCAAAATAGCAAAAGCAGTAGCAATAGCGAAGCAGAGTCGGATTCAGCAGGGAGTCGGATACGACACAGCAGCGGCAGCGCTCAGCACTTCGTGGTCCGTGGCGTTGGTTCTCGTTTAAAGCGCTCGCGCTAACCGCAAAATACGACAGAAAACACTGAGAAACTGCAGAATTATGTATGGGATTACAATATGAGCGCGAGAGAGATGAAAGAGAAACAGGAGATACAGTGTGTAAGAATCTTTACCTGTGAGTAGCTCATACACCAGAACATGCAAATCTCTCTCTCTCTCTCTCTCTCTCTCTCTCTCTCTCTTTCTCTTTCTCTCTCTCGTTTCTTAGATTGATCTCTCTGATGAGATGTGTAAAAACTAATAAAAACTAGCAAGCCCGCTCTAAAAACAAATAAAAATATAGCCGCAAGCGGCAATCATCGGGTTCAAGCACCAACTTGCACAATGGTGCCTACTGGAGCATTGAATGGTGATGTGTAAGAAGGTCTAATATGATTGGAGATGCCCTGTCACATTTAGAAATTATCAAGTTTTTCACCTGTTATTAATGTTGAGCAGAGGCCTTTCAACCTGATCAGTGCTTAAATTCACATGTTAATCTAGTGAACTTTGTAGGATATTCATTAAGTGAGTTAGAACTAGTCAAAAGGTGTCTACATGTTATTGGTATTGATCAGGTGGCTTCAACCAGAATGTTCACAAAGTGGTATTCAGATTGACCTTTGAACCTTTGCAGAACAAGCTGAAATGTTTGACCAAACAAGTTTAAATTAACACAAAGGAGTGAATGTTCTGATATGACATGTAATTACGAAGTTATTATAAATCTAGTTCTGAATTAAATGGCGCTTCATCAAGCACCAACTAGCACAATGGTGCCTACTAGAGCATAGGATGGTGATGTGTAAGAAGGTCTAACACAATTGGAGACATTCTGTCACATTTAAAATGATCAAAAGTCTTTCACCTGTTATTAATGTTGAGAAGAGGCACAAAGGAGTGAATGTTCTGATATGACATGTAATGTCAAGTTATTCTTAATCTAGTTCTGTATTAAATGGCGCTTCATCAGAGTGATATTGTACAGAGGTCTTTAACATTGTGAGATTACAGCAAATACTGCAGAGTTACAGCAATTTAGGTTAGAAATTCCAAGGACGCACAGATTGCTTGATGCCTGGAGAGTATTGTATGTGAAATTTTCACAAATGTTTTTAATGAACATTTACCTAGAGACTCTACAGTGTGCAGCAAGACTGAAATGGAGGTGATAGGCCAAATATCCAGAGAGTAGTTTCAATATAGCTATTTTCAAACAATTAGCAATTATGAATGAACAAAGCACTTTTTAAACATAGTTGTATTGAGAAATTTGTCAGAGCCACTGTACTAAATATGGCAAAAACAATTAGATGTCAAAATAGTACAGCATGATTGACATATACTCGTTTTTTTGGAACAGCGCCCCCCAGTGGGCGGATTGTTTCAGCACTTTGCAGGTCACTACAGTGTCTCCACCTGAACATAACTGCCAAATATCATCCAGATTGGGCAACATTCAGCCTGCCAAAATGTCTGCTGAATGCTGATTGGCTGATGGTGTTCAGCCATGTTGATTGATTAAGTTGCCCTTTGAACATCCTTTAGAGGCTGTATGATAGATTCTGCATGCAAAGTTTCAACTTGCTAGGTTGCACGGTTGCTGAGAAACAGTGCTCCAAATTTACCTCTTGAAGTGAATGGGGCATATATCCGGAAGGACTAATTTGCATATGGCGGCCATATTGTTTACATATTTCAACTTTTTCTTAATGAATATTGAAGCGCATGCTCTCACGAGTGTTTTGATACCAAACATGCCAGGATTGGTCAAAATTCCTAGGACTAGTTTGCAAAAGTAGGTTTTGCATATTATGCAAATTAGCACAAAATCTATATAGACGGAAGTGCATGGTCCAAATTGGAAAGTTGTTGGTATTGACCCAAGGAATCCATCAAAAAAAGAATTTTGAATGTAGGTCTTATGGTTTTTGAGTTATTGAGAAAATTGTGAAAAATGAATTTCCTTGTTTATAGCGCCACCACTTGACCAATCGGTGCCATTTTTGTTGTCCACCGAGATGCACTGATCCTACATCTACCTACCAAGTTTCATTTCTCTATGACTTACGGTTTAGGCTGCACAACTGTTTTTACAGGAGAAAAAGAATAATAATATAATAATAATAATAATAAGAAGAAAAATCTTAGCAAAAACAATAGGGTTCTACGCACCTTCGGTGCTTGAACCCTAACTAACTGAACTGTAGGAGAAAAAATTAAAACAAAATAAAATTAAACTATAATGAAAATGAAAAATGTAACCACGTAGCTCTGGGCTCGTGAACGCCTCCGCGTTTGACTTGCAGCACTGTGTGTAGCTGTTCTTAAAAATCATTTTAATTAAATAATAGTTTTATGCTATGTTACAGTGCTAATTAACATAATTCTGATTATATTTCGCTCATTCAATAAGCCCGAAAACAGCCAGTTTATGGGGCGGATCGGGTCGGGCTCATAATGACAGTTCATGGTTCAGGTTGAGTCGGGCTCGGGCAGAACGTGCACGGGCTCGGGCAGGGTCGGGTCGGATTTTTTGGGCCCGATCTAAGCCCTAGATGGTACTGACTGTTGCCATGAGTACATTGTAAGAATTCTCCGCTCTGCCCTCTAGTGGTAGTCTCCATTACCAACTGTTACTTACAGGCAAGTACTCAAACACAATAAAGATTTGATTTTCTATGCAAACCCAGGGCCAAAAGCAAGTATATCTCAAGTCTAACCTTAAACCTACTGATTTCAATCTATAAAGTAAACAAATATTAGGCTAGTAATTATAGCTGAGGTAACACGTCATTCACAACATTGTCTTTTAAGCTTCAAATCTGCATTGATTTAGTTTAGAAGCGTAAATCCACCAATGTGGTAGTTGGTGAATCTGTTTTTACATTTTCTAACATTCTCGCTGATATCTGACTCTTAACACAGAGTTGTTCTACACTGAGCGTGCACACCTGAGGATGCTGAAGGTGTTGGATAATGTTTTCTACCAGAGGATGACAAGAGAGACCATCCTGCCCCCTGCGGACATTAAAAACATCTTCACCAACCTGGAGGAGATTGTCCAGATGCATGGTAAAGAACTGATCAACTGGTTCACATGTGTTTAAAGGTTACTTCAAGAAAACCATACTAATATTGTAAGCAGTGAATAAACTTATAACATTTTCAGTTAGTCACTGGTTGTTATTTTTTTATCTCCAGTGTCCATAATGGAGCAGATGACCGCTATTAGGAAGAAGAACGAGACAGCAGTCGTAGACATTATTGGAGATGATCTGTTGTCCTGGGTAAAAAAAAAATAAAATAAAAATTAATATTATTTTAATTTAATGTATTGAATTTTCGTTCCGTACATTGATTAATGAGCATGTTAACTTTCGGATGTCCTTCTGCTTGCAGTTCAGTGGAGCAGAAGAAGAGAAGATCAAGCATGCTGTGGGAACGTTCTGCAGTAACCAGCCCTTTGCCCTGGAGCTCATAAAGAGCAGGCAGAAGAAGGACCAGCGCTTTGCCTCCTTTGTGCAGGTCAGAGACAAGCTGGAAGGCTCACTGAATGTTTACTGTTTAAAAAACATGAGTCTCATATTAATATATCTTGGTTTCTGATTAGAGGGTTGCCATCAGTGTTAATCAAGTTTAGACCTACGCCTTTCTCTATTTTTATCGATCACAGCAATATTATATATACATCAAGCTCTGAAAAAAAAGACCATAAAAAAATTGAGTTTCTTTGATTTTACCAAATTGAAAACCCATGGAATATAAACTGCTTTAATGTTTGCACCAGGAGTGGCATAAAATTATCCAAAAGCAGTGTGTAAGACTGGTGGAGGAGAACATGAAAAACTGTGATTAAAAACCAGGGTTATTCCACCAAACATGAATATGAATTTGTTTTCTTTACAAAGCTCTGCATCTCTTTTTTTATTTCTAAATTTTTATTTGGAATTTGGGAGAAATGTTGTCTGTAGTTTATAGAATAAAAAACGATGTTCATTTTACTCAAACATATACCTATAAATAGCAAAATCAGAGAAGCAGATTCAGAAACTACAGTGGTCTGTTAAAGTAAAAACATGTTTTCTGTTACTTAAAGCTGTAAATGAAGATGACAATATTACTATAAATGACTAAATTGAAAAAAAAATGGAGGAGGAGAAAACACTAATTGTGAATTGTATATATTGAATAGATCAATTTTTTTATTAGATTATATGATTAGAATCTGTGGTTTAAAACCAACTCTGTGTTTGTTACAGGATGCAGAAAGTAATCGGCAGTGCCGAAGACTTCAGCTCAAAGACATGATCCCTGTGGAGATGCAGAGACTCACCAAATAACCCCTCCTACTTGAGAGTATTGCCAAATACACTGGTACTAAATCCAGTATTTTCTTTTAAATTCTTCCAATAACTCTTCCATGCAAATTTCATCTTACGCATATATGCATGCATTCTTATGCTTTGTTGCAGATGATGCTGAGGAAAAGAGCAAGGTAAAACGTGCTGGCGAATGCTGCCGAAATATTCTTAACCACGTCAACCAGGAAGTAAAGGAGGCTGAGAACAAGCAGGTCAGATAGCTTATAGCAACAGAATTCAGTTCAGCTAAAAAAAAAACTGTAGAAATCTATGATAAAGCTTCAGAGCTGAAAGAAGCATTTCTTCTGTTCTTTTCGTCTTAGAGGTTAGAGGACTACCAGAGAAGACTCGACCTCTCCTCATTGAAGCAAAGTGAACATCCCATGATAGCTGAGTTTAAGGCAAGTCACATTCTTTTCTATCCAAAGTGTCCAATCACCATGTTTTATCAAATGCAGTTCTCCTATAAATGAGTTGATTCTCTGCAGAATCTTGACTTGACCAAACGGAAAATGGTGCACGAGGGACTGCTCTCTTGGAAGGTGAACAAAGACAAGACAATTGGTAAGAGTTTTTGTGGACCCGACTGTGACCCATAAAGGAGTAATTTGGCGAATATTTAAATAAACCTAATTTATCACAGACGTTTAATATCTGAAATGTGCTTCTTTAGTTTAGAACAATAAATGCTAAGATTAAGTGTTGGACATTGGTTGTCACTAATCTCAGTCTTAGTAAATTTTAGTAAATAAAGCAACATGAGCAACTTGTATTTTATAAAATATGATGAAACGACATTATTTGAACATTTAAGCTACAATTTAGTGCACTTATCATACACATAACCTCCTGCTTCATAATATTGTTCCACTTTTAAACAGGACCACAATGTGATAAATCATATACACATTGTACTGAGTTTAAAGTCTTTTAGGTACTTAGCATGGCTGAGCCAAACAGCTTGTCTGTATAATACAAATAAACCTAATGCATTTTTATGTGGAATGTTTGTCCAGAGATTTCCAAAGCTAATAAGCTAAGCATTTTCCATTTTAACCTAAATACTGCAGACATCTTTGCTGATCGACTACATCAGGCTGATGAATCATAAACAATAAATCAATAATACATTTAAAAGGATAAATACAAATGTGTATATATAATAGAAATATCTATATAAAAATAAAAAATGTGAGTAATTTATATATAATCTGTTTTTATATGTTATATAACACAATAAAAATCTCTCTTAACACCTCTAATACACTAACTACTAATTTCCTTCTTCCCCTCCTTCACTCCTCTATCCCATTATTTCCCTTTGACCTCCTTTAGGTCCTAGCTAAAGATATTTTTACCTTTAACTTCTATTACTTTTGTACTTCACTATTGTAAGCGTCTGCCTAATGTAATGTAATGTAATGTAACATATAGATATGACCAATTATATGACCTTCTGTGAAATAATGTACTTACATGTGTGTGTGTGTGTGTTTTTCAGAGTTGTACACACTCTTGCTGGAGGATATCTTGGTGCTAATGCAGAGGCAGGATGAGAAGCTAATCTTGAAGTGCCACAGTAAGAATCTGGCGGGCACAGCCGAGACCAAACATATATTCAGCCCCATCATCAAGCTCAGCACTGTGATGGTGCGCTCTGTAGCTACTGGTAAGTCAGGCCTGAAGTGCTGGAGTGGGAATCTTTTTTTTTTTTTTTTTAATAAGAATTAAAAAAAAGAATCCTATTACAATATATATCATTGATTTTCAGAGATACAGTCACAATATGAGGATTATGATTTATTATATAGCCTTTTTTCTCAATAGTGTGTTTTGTTTGCTATCTTAAATTCACTTTAGTAATTCTGTGGAAACACTGAAGCATACAGTTTTTGCTTGAGGCTTCAGGGATAAGCTAACTTGTGTAATTTGCTGCTTCACAGACAACAAGTCATTCTTTGTGCTGTCAATGTCGGACAATGGAGCGCAAATCTATGAGCTGATGGCCCAGACTGTGTCTGAGCAGAGAACGTAAGTACTGACCTTTATAGTTATAACAGATTTTCTTATTTAGCCTAAATAAACATGGCCGAGCATAGCTGTAGGATTTTTTTCTCCAGTAAGCGTTTGACAGACCACATCTTGAAATCATCATGCACTTGTTAAACAATGTATAATATACTGTTATTAATGAAATGGACATAATTCATAGTGGCTTACAAAGTGAAATATCAGTGTGCCAGAGTGACGCAGAGAGGGAGTGACAGATGTGCTGTTTTTTTCTATTTGCATTATTTGAGGTCTAAAACCTCTGCATCTTTTTTATTTCAGCAATTTTTCATTTTCTGCAAATAAATGCTCTAAATGACATTATTTTTCATTGGAGTTTGGAAGAAATGTCCGTAGTTTATAGAATAAAACAACAATGTTAATTTTACTCAAACATATACCTATGTATAGCAAGATCAGAGAAACTGATTAAGACACTGAAGTGGTCTCTTAATTTTTTTCTAGAGCTCTATATTGTCTGAGTGTTTGGTTGAAAAAAAAAAACATATGTTCTGTAATGGACATAATTCATAATGGCTTATAAAATGGAGTAGCAGTGTGCCAGAATGGGATAGACAGATAAGCTGTTTTTTCTATTACAGTTCCTGTTTGATTATTGCGTTCAGCAACAAGTATGTTTGTAAGGTCAGGGTGTTGGATGACCAACACCCCACCTCATTCCCATTAGTTATGGTGCCAGTTGGTCTCAATTCCAGAGAGTTTAAGTGCAAAGTAGCTACGTTTATATACAGATACAATCTGGAAAATAGATGTTAATGTGTTTAAATTACCTATGTTATGCTGAGTGAGCCTCACATGCATTTGCTTTTTGTTATTGTTGATCATTGTTGTGTGTTTTATTTTTGGCAGGTGGCAATGTCTCATCACCCAGAGAGCAGACAGTATGAAGGGCAAGCAGCCGAATGTCATTCCTTTACCTCAGACTGAGTGAGTTTGACCTACATTTTATACTTTGACCATAGAAATGAATTGTGTTATTGTAATTTCAAGACCATTGCATTTTACTGATATTGTAAAAATATAGTACCATAACAACTAATTTACACTCTAAAATATTTATGAAAATTAAATAATAAGAATATTCAGACATTTTTTTTTTAACACAAAGTTGATTAATAGCTCAGTCACATTAAAGGGCCCTTCTAATAAGTAAATGCAACTGGCAATACTAATAACGGTTAATGTGTTTTTGTTTGTTTGGTTTTTAACTTGTATTTCCTTCACAGTGGTGTCCGTGACGCTGTCGAGATGATCAACTCAAGTGTGCCGAAAATGAACAAAGACCAAGACAGTCTCTCCACTGGAAGTAACCAGTCTCCAGGTATTTGTATTGTTTATTTCAGCTGCAAAGTCCCATAAATATGCTGACATGTTTCTGAGCAATCCAAATCAGTGGCTACTACATTTAAGATGCCTCCCTACTCCTCTTTTTGATGAAGGATGTTTTTGTTTCAATGTCAATTGCTTAAATAGTTAAAACTCTGGTAGTTGCTTTGGATTGGGAAACACAATCAGCAGGGCATCCTTAAATATTAATATTTCTAGGATCATGATCTTAAGGAAAAAAGTGATTTCCAGCATAAAACAGTAATGTAACTAATGTTGTCATACTGTTAGAAACGCATCCAGGCAAAAATAAATTGGCATAATGTCATTTTTTATAATGCCTTACTGTCCCTGGCTATTTTTTGTGGTTAAATCTCTCATGTAAATTGTATGTAAATGTGAATGTTTTTGTCATTTCTTCCCCTAAGAAAAAGGACACCACCTCTTGCACTGAGATTATGCCAGGCTCTTCAGCAGGAACCAACCCATTCGAGACCAAGTCTGAGGATGAGGGAGAAGTAGAGAGTTTACTTCCGGTTCAGGATGAAGAGGAGGTGGAGGCAGAGGAGGTGGATGAGGAAGAGGTGGAGGCGTTCCTGGATTCTGACCTGGCCTACAAACTTCCTTTCTTAAAGCAGGGATCACGGCAGGCCATCGCTATAGAAGAGAAGGACTCTGAGGTCTTTGACATGCCTCCACTGATGGCAGATGAAGCACTCCGAAACTGTGAGTGTTCACTCTCACCTCCAGTGAAATTCGTCACATGAACTGAAGCTTACTCAATTTGTTTTTTTGTATGTATGTGATAAAAATAGCGAAAAGATTCTCTGTAAAGTCTCTGGGTTTATCTTAAAATGCATCACAATAAGCTTTATTGCATGTCATCACAAAATATTGTTTCTTTGTATTTGTTCTAATTGATATTGTTTTTCATTATTCTGAAATGCTCTAATATTTATTTATTGTACAGAATATTTAGGAAATACACAAATATAAAGAGCTTGGAGATTTATTTTAAGCTGCATTTACTTTTCCAACTGCTATGCTTGCTGTGCATTATCTAAGGATTTTAAGGATCGACTCACTTAGATTCTCTTTCTCCTTCAGTGGCTGCTCTGAGGCAGCTCCTGATAAATCACATGGCCAGTCAGGAGGAGGTGGATAAGGGAGAGCGAGGGGAGACTCGAGCACATGAGCTAAGGATGGGCTCTCTGCAGGGAGCAGCAGACACCGCTGCCCCCAGTGGCTCTGTAGAGAACGGTGCAGAGAAGACGGAGATGATGCAGGCCAGGCCAGAGAATGCTCAGGAGCTGCCCTCTGGAGATACAGGCTTCTTCGAGACTTCAGAGGAATATGGTGAGAAGATTGTATAGATGTTTATGTATAGGTTTCTTTGTTGGGGTACTCGGATGATTTTGTCCACCAGTCTGTCTTACCACTCATGCACAATTTTTTTTATGTACATTCTAATGTATTTATTTAGCCCATATATCTTCTGATCAGCAAGTCCTAATATTTTCAGATTTTCACTATATTGAATTTTAATGCAAAGCCACCTTTTACAAACTACTCATTTTTTTTGCCTTGTTAATATAATGCTTTCACATTGTTAATGTTTTTATTTAAAGTTTTTTTGTAGGAGAATGATAAAAAAAAAGAATCATGTTTAAAACAGTATGACCTCCTTCCTTCAAGAGTAAAATACACTGCCTGCCAAAAAAAAAGGTCACCACAAAAATAAAAAGGGTCACACACTAATATTAAGTTGGACGGCCTTTAGCTTTGATGGCAACACACATTCTCTGTGGCATTGTTTCAATAAGCTTCTGCAATGTCACAATATTTATTCAGTCTAGTGTTGTATTACTTTTTCACCAAGATCTTGCAGCATTGATGATGGTAGAGTCTGACCTCTGTACAAAGTCCTTCACCAGCACATCCCAAAGATTCTCAATGAGGTTAAGGTCTGGACTCTGTAGTGAACAATCCATGTGTGAAAATGATGATCTCATGCTCCCCGAATCACTTATTTTACAATGAATTCACAGCCCCATGAATCCTGACATTGTCATCTTGTCATTCTTCTATCTCTCAACACACTAATTGTAACTTATTTATTTTAAAGAGTTCAGTTGATCATATTGTGGAAACTACCCCAATCAGTAAAAGCGATTATGCAGGGTTAGTCAAAAGTCACCGGACGTCATCAATATTCATAAAAACAAGCAGAAATCCTGCCGTTCTTTCCCACACACTCCTCCACCAAACTTCTGAAACACCAAACAAATCCCTGAAACACAAAAACGGCTCACAGAAAATTAATTCATACTAGAGACCACCACAAAATAGATTTAAAAAAATTAAGAGACCTTTACAACAGACCAACTGACATAGGAGTACTCTGCGTTGATACCACTGCTT
>CATQJL010000310.1:0-23575 GCA_958299035.1 Cylicocyclus nassatus | reverse complement strand
AAGCAGTGGTATCAACGCAGAGTACTTGGTGGTATGGGAAAAATGCATATCGGCTCAAAATTCTCCTCCAGTATACCGCATGAACCGAAATATTCCACTACCTAATTTATTTAGAAAAGCTGTAATACAGGAAATATAAAAATGCACAGTAATCAACCAGATCAACAAGTGTGAGGAGAAACACAGCACACAGGTTCTTCGAAACAAAAACAAGGTTAGAAGATTTGCACAGAGGTGGTTCCAGAGGTCCCCGCACTGTTACACAAACGCACACCGAGAGCTAAAGCTCAGCTCAGGCTGGAATAACAAGAGGAGTAAGGAAAGCGAGAAGCCGCAGGCGGGAATGTGTTTACTGTTCTGAGATATGACGCCTCCTGGAGCGAAGTCGTGCAGGAGGCTCTCGGCCGAGTCGACTCTGACCCGTGCTTTTATAATTAGGGTGACGTTTCCCCCGATATTTCTCTAATTGCTCGCTCAGAACGAGCCAAGTGGAGGAGCCGTGGGCGTGCGTCTGATTAGACAGAGTAAATAAGAAAGTGAGTTTCTCCTGCTGTCCTCACCTCTATTACACACACACTTACACACACAACACACACATACACACAACACACACACACACATTGCTCTAATGAGTAGTAGGAAACAATGGGCCCAGAGAGGAAAAAGTGTCCTCACAGAAGTTCAGCATCAGATGCCAAAGAAAGTTTGCAAGAAACACAAACACACATATTTCAGGGCATTTCTGCAATGACTATATTCTATGACAAATTATTAATTTATTATAAAATGTATTAATTTCCAGAACATCCTACTGCAACAAAATACCAAGGGCTACATCAAAATAGCAACATTGCTTATGAATATATCAATGCCAAAGGGCGTGTTGGTCTGGAAGTGAGGTTTGTTCAGATAAATGTCTGGTGTATTGCTATCACTATCTGAATACAACCTAGACAGACATCAGTAGTCAGATGTTTATTGCTATCTTGGTAGTGAATTGTGCACAAACTCATAGCGTGTGCCTGTTGGCAGCCATGAACATTTATTTACCTCAACATTAAACATAAAGCTTGAACGAGGTCAGGTCAGTTTCGTCTGCCGAGAAGAGACAGACAGACAGACAGACAGACAGATACTTTATTGATCCCAGAGCCTAGCTGTGCCCCTGAAATAGCAATCCACCAAAGTCAGAGTGCTCCTGACTCTTAAAGGGAATGGCAAGTGATGCACTGATTGGTTTATTTCACATTACTCCCAACATACACCCTTAAACACTCTCTAGTCATTATGATAGATAAGAGAAAATGACACACCCTACACTGAAACCATGGCCCCATAAGTCTAATTTCATATATATTGTATTATAATAATGTAACTAAATAAATAAATAATGTAGCAGAAAAATCTACCAAACAATAAACATTCAGAATATATTCAATCACCATTAGAATCACTATTTTCAGGAGGGTGCTCCAACTCCAGTCTAAAGCTCTGCCACTTTAATCAGGAGATCGCTGGTTCGAATCCCGGTTATCTGCTGGTGTTGGTCTAGTGTGTTACATCAAGTCCAAAGTCAGCACAGTGTTTTCCCAGATAATCTAACAACACTTTATGCTTTTCTCTGCTGACAACTTTTATGGAGGTCCAGATTTCGTTTTCCAGCAGGACTTGGCACACTGCCCACACTGCCAACAGTACCAATTGGTCTAATATAATATTCTAATTCTCTGAGTTTTGGGTTTTCATTGGCTGGAAGCCATAATAATAAACAGTAAAATATGTAAACGCTTAAAATAGATAATCAGTGTTGTAGGCTGTGGGAGCAAGTTAACACTTTCTCTGCTGCTGAAAGTCTGTGCTGCAACTGTGTGGCCGAGTTTCAAGACCTGGATTTTGAAAAATAGAGTACAGTAAGTACAGTTTAAACTCAGTTTCCTGAAGCCATTTGAGTTCAATTAACTCAACAGGTTTTACAGTGAAGGTATAAATAAGCCTCCATTTAAAAAGTCACCAATTCTGAGATGTGGGATTTTGTTACAGCCCAGAGGAAAGGCGTATGCTTTATTGTATTACTGTGAATGACTACAGATTCGACTGTGTGTGTGTATGTGTGTGTATGTGTGTGTATGTAAACTATGTGTGTGTGGTGGTTTGAGACAAAGCAGGTGTATACACAGCTCTCCCCGAACGTCCACACTTGAACAAAGCCGGTGGCGCGCGGTTCCCAGGAGGGGGGTAACGTGGCGGAAAATCTATGCGCAGCCACTCTTTGTTGCAATTCAGCGCTAATCCATTTGAGCTCCAGGCTAATAAAAGTTAGCGACCGGTTGTAGCGACTGGGAACCTGCGGGCAGGCCTGAATCGGCCTGGGATAACACCACCTCCGTTGCTATGGTTACTGAACGCTGCCCTGCGCCAACCCGGTGGGAAAAATCGGATTTGCTGGGGTTTTTATGTGATCTGTCTGCAGCTACACCATTCTGCAGACCACAGGCCAACAGCACAATCTGAACTCTAACACATTTAACAGAGACTGGGATATATATGCAGTATTCAACACATACAGCACAGAGCAAAGAGAGATATATCTCAGCAGTGGGAGTGTATACCTGTAATACACCTCTATATAACATTAGAATACTAAACCCAAATAAACATTAATAAAGTCAGTGATCAGTGAGAGTGTCTACCTGTAATACACTCTATATAACATTAGAATACTAATGTAATTAGAACTAATTAGATGCTTAAAACCTTTGATGCAGAACACTAACTGTGATCCGTTGCTTCATCTTTTCTTCCAAAAAAAGCTATAACATATTTCCAAGCCAGACTCTAGCTCTCTCCCACTCAATCATACGCACTCAGAGCACAAGAAAAAGAGGGTGTGTGTTGCTGCATCCATCATCTGCTCAAGCACAGCTCGGAGAAGACACTGAGCAAATGCTCTTCTGACCTTTCTTCTGAATCTCCTGTCGAATTAAGCATTCTGTCAGGGATGGCTGGGCTCATTGCCTCAGGTCCAGTTTTGCGATTTGTACGTTTGTGAGCCTTTTCTAAGTCATTTTTGTTATGATTTCATCTTCAATCTGTGAGTCTGTCTAGGAAGCATGAAATTTCAGACAAAAGCAGTGTGATATCAGTTGCATTTCAGAGGATCTGGCCGGATTTCTCCCTCAATAACTTCTTCATCCGGTCCAGAGAAGAAATGAAGCCATTCTTCTTCACTCTTTCCAGATGGAGCTGAACCCCAGCCACAGACAGATAACTCAACTTGATGGCCCAAAAAGTTTACCTCCCTAAATTAGCCTGTGATTGGCATCCTTTGGACGCAGTCTTCCAAACAAGCTTTAAAAGGCTGCCTACATTGTTGCTACGCAATCAAAATAGTTCCTCATGAATTAGTTTGCTCAGGATTAGTTTACAGCTCTGGATCGTGGAGGTCATTGTACGCGAGGCTCTACAGCACAGCTTTTCACTTTGAAGGGAATATTTGATCTTCTCGAGTTAAGCCACAAGCTCCCCAAGATACCCTGAAAGGGAGCCACATAAATAAAAACACTAGAATATACACTATACATCCAAATGTTTCTGCACAGCCTTTTAAATGAATGCATTCAACTCCTTTAGACTGAATCCATTCAGTACTTTTGGGATGAGTTGGGGAGTCGTCACGCAATGCAATCAAACCCTCACAGCAATGCTCCAATGTCTAGTATAAAGCCTTCTCTGGACAACAGAGACAGTACCTCCAGCAAAAGCAGAATAAACTTCTTTTAATTATCTTTTAATAGTCTTGATTAAAAAAAAGCAATTAATAAGCAGGTGTCCATATGCTGTATCATATCTTTAAGCCTGGAACATGCAACAAGTAAGGTAGAGTGAGGCAGAGTGAGATAGAGTAAGGTAGAGTAAGGTAGAGCGATGTAGAAGGGGGCAGAGTAAAGTAGAGTGAGGCAGAATAAGAGAGAGTGATGTTAAGTAGAGTAAGTAACAGTAAAATAAAAGAAGGTAATGTGAGGTTGAGTAAGGTAGAGTGAGTGAAGTCGAGCAAAATAGAGTGAGGCAGAGTGGAGAAGAGTAAAGTAGAGTGAGATTGAGTGAGGTAAAGTAAGGGAGAGTGAGGTAGAATGAGGTAAAGTAGAGTAAGGTAGAGCAAGGTAGAGAGGTAGAATGAGGGAGAGTGAGGTAAAGTAAAGTAAAGACGAGTAATATGAGGAAGTCAAGCAAAGCAGAGTGAGGGAGAGTGAGATAAAGTAAAGTAATGAAGAGTAGAGTGAGGTTGAGTAAGGTAGAGCGAGTGTAGTCGAGCAAATAAGAGAGAGGCAAATGGAAGTACATTAAACTAGAGTGAGGTAGAATGAGAAAGAGCGAGGTAAAGTAGAAAAAGTAAGAGTGAGATAAAACAAGGTAAAGTGAAGTTGAGTAAGGTAGACTGAGTAAAGTCGAGCGAAATAGAGTGAGCCAGAGTGAAGACAAGCGAAGTAGAGTGAGGTAGAGTGAGGCAGAGTAAATTAGAGTGAGATAGAGTGAGGTACAGGGAGAGTGAGGTACAATGGGGTTGAGTGAGGTAAAGTACAGTGAGGTAGAGCACGGTAGAGTGAGACAGAGTGAGGTCAAACAAAGCAGAGTGAAGTAGAGCAAGGCAGAGTGAGGTAAATTAAGAAAAAGTAGTGTGAGGTTAAGTAAGGTAGAGCGAAGCAGAGTGAAGTACAGTAAAATGGAGTGAGGTAGAGTGAGGTCAAGTGAAATAAAATGAGGGTAGCGTGAGCTAGTGCAAGGTAGAGCGAGGCAGAGTGAGCTTGAGTGAGATGAGCGAGAAAAAAGTAAGGTAGAGGTTCACAGTAAGTGCACACACCAAACTACTTCTTACTCTGGAAAGAATGAATGCTGCCAAGTTAAGCGCTAAAAAAAAGTTCAACTAATATAGAACTTAATTTATTGTCTTCTACATCAATATCGGGATATTAGTGTTTATCACACATTACACCTTTTGCCCATATACTGATATCATACACCCTTACAGCTTAGTATCCTCGTTGTTTCTGCTTGGTTGGAGCCGTAAGTCTGCGGACATTTGACCTGCAGAAACAGATTCGATGTCAGAGTCCTCTGGTTCTGTTGTTCAGAACTTCTTCCATCAAAGAGGAATCACTCTGTTTGCTTTTGTAGCCTCACACAGGGAGCAGGACATGAGGACACTCTGACTGGCTGTTGAATCTGGATCGGAGCTTCCAAAGGTGACTTCTTGGCCTGCTCTGCTGGACACTTCTCTTCCCCTCTGGCTGGAGGAACGACTCGCGAGAGACCAGAGAAGTGTCTTCACACAGAAACACACACTCTCTCTTTCCTGTCCAGCAGAAAGAAGAGCCAAGAAGAGCTAAGAAGAGCCCAGCCCTTCTCATACCTTCACGTCCCCTCAGTTTCTCCTTTTCGGTGCACTGCATTCTTAAAAAATAAATGTTTTTACAAATGTTTTTTTTCTTTTGTGACGTTTTAAAAGAATCAATTTAGGTTCCGTAAAGTATCAGCTTTACTGTGACTGTGGCAGACAATCCTAAGATTTATTTTCCTTAGTAAAGCCAGTCCCAGCTAGCTGCTTAATCAGTCCAATGAGTGCCAGCTGGTACCATCTGGGGCTGTAAACTTTTAACTAAATAATTTATACCACAGCCACCGTCTACAGAAGCAACACCTTCACAACACCTAGCTGTAGTTTCACAACCAATACTATATATCAATACCATAGCAGCAATCAGCAAGCAACACCTTAGCACCCAACAACTGTACCATAACTACACTGCAACAAACAACACCTATATCACACCTTTAGACCTGCCAAACTTGAAATAACTCTCAATAATACACAAAAAAAAATATATATATATATTTAGGCTACTATATATTTATATAGGCTACTGCGCCTGCGCACATCTCCACAGCTAGATGCGTTTGCCATTAGCAAGCTAAATGGCTCTTAAAACAAACGCCATTATCTGCATTGCAAGTCCCATTCATACTGCATTCAATGGCGGAGACTAATCATTATTAATATTTCTGACTAAAGCCTGAAGCTAATCAAGGCAGGGCAGGGTAGGGTGGGTCAGTTGGTTGAAAGTGAAGTGCTCTGATTGGCCGAAAGCCCTCAGCTTCTGCGCAGGTCTCTGTGGCTCAGTGGCGGAATCAACTGGTGACAACCTGGGGACAACTTGACGGAAACTGGCGAAATGCAAGACCATGGAACATGGAATCGTACAAGCAAACTAGGAGGTCAAAATGTGTGCTCATTGTGCAAAATCATGTTGGCAGGTCTGCCCCGTAGCAACCACATATCCACACCCTAGCAACCATCACCATCTCACTTATTATCACTGCTAAGCTGAACTGCAATCACACTCACAACTTCTGTAGGAACTGCAGTCTCTAGTTATAGTAATAGAGATGCATGCATTTTATAAGGTTTCATGATTTTAAACTTTTAGCATCATACAAATATATTTTATATTTTACAGATATGTTTCCTGCACTGCTCATATCATCCTATGTCTGCATTGGTGCTTGCCAGTGTATGTGAGGAGGTTGTGTCTGGCAGCAGACTGATTAGGCAGGGGTCAGTGTGAGTGCAGGTGAGAGACAGTATAGCAGAGTTTAATCCTCTGATTTCATTCCTCCAGACCAGAATCCTCTATTATAATGCCCACACACACATCTCTGTCCTCCTGCCACCTGTCCACCTGTGTGCACACACAGTAAATCCACACTGAATTATATGTTTTAACTTTTGTCTTCATGTTTTTATACATCTAGACATACACAGTGGTGTGAAAAAAATGTTTGCTCCCTTCAGCATTTCTTATTTTTTAACATGTTTGTCATTCTTTAATGTTTCTGATCATCTTACAATTTGAAATATTAATCAAAGACAACATAAGTGAACACAAAATACACCTGAGTTCAATTTCTCCAGCCACACCTGTTCTCAAGAATCAAGAAATCACTTAAATAGGACGTGACTAAAAAGCAAACGATACTCAAAAGCCAGGCATCATGGCAATATCCAAAGAAAGTAATTGAGATCTATCAGTCTGGAAAAAGGTTAAAAAGCCATTTCTAAAGTTTTGAGACTCCAACAAACCACAGTGAGATTCATTATCCAAAATAGCGAAAACCTGGAACAGTGGTGAACCTTTCCAGGAGTGGCCGACTGACCAAAATTACCCCAAGAGCACAGCAACAGCTCATCCAAGAGGTCACAAAAGACCCCAGAACAACATCAAAGGAACGGCAGGCCTCACTTGCCTTAGTTAAGGTCATCGTTCATAACTCCACTATAAGAAAGAGACTGGGCAAAAATGACCTGCTGAGCAAAAACATTAAGGCTCATCTCAATTGTGCCAGAAACCATCTTGATGATCCCCAAGACTTTTGGGGAAAATACTCTGTAGACTGACGAGACAAAAGTTGAATTTTTGAAAGGTGTGTGTCCCAGTACATCTGGCGTAAAAGTAAAACAGCATTTCAGAAAATAACATTATACCAACAGTAAAACATGGTGGTGGCAGTGTGATGGTCTGGGGCCTTTTTTGTGCTTCATGACCTGAAAGAGATGCTGTGATAAATTGAACCATAAATATCACTGTGTACCAAAACATCCTGAAGTGAAAGATTCGGCTATCGGTTTGTGACCTCAAGCTCAGGCGTACTTGGGTTCTGCAGCAGGACAATGATTCAAAACGCACCAGCAAGTCCACCTCTGAACCAGTTATTAGGTTTAGGGGCAAACACTATTTCTCACAGGGCCAAGTAGGTTTGGGTTTTTTCTTGTCCCTTAATTATAAAAAGAAATCATTTTGGGCGCAGAGTGGTCCAGCGGACTAAAGCGCTGCCACTATGAGCGGGAGGTCGCAGGTTCGAACCCCCGCTTATGCAGCTTTGCCATCAAGCTGCTGGCGCTCAGAGGGAGCAAAATTTGTCCTGCTCCCTCTGGGTGGGTAGATGGCGCTCTCTCCTCACATCACTCCTACGGTGATGTCTGCAGCACAGGGCGTCTGTGAGCTGATGTACCGGAACCGAGCCATTGTGCTTTCCTCCAAGCGCGCTGTGATGCTGCTCGGCAATGCTGCATCAGCAGCAGCTCAAAAAGAAGCGGTGGCTGACTTCACATGTATCGGAGGAAGCATGTGTTAGTCTTCATCCTCCTTGGGGCATCACTAGTGATCGGGGGAGTCCTAATGAGTGGGTTGGGTAATTGGCCGTGTAAATTGGGGAGAAAATGGGAAAAATAGAAATAAAATTATTTAAAAAATAATAATAATAATAATTTGAAAATGCATTTTGTGTTCACTTGTGTTGTCTTTCACTAACAATTTTTTTTTTGATGATCTGCAACATTTAAGAGTGGCAAACATGCAAAAGTAATACGAAATAAATAAGAAATCATGAAGGGGGCAAACACTTTTTCACAAAATTTATATAAGCTTGTGTCTTTACTACGCATAAATACAATAGCTAGTTGATGTGTGTGTGTGTGTATGTGTGTGTGTCCCTGCATGTGTGTGTCTCGCTCTGACCTCCCTCATTTGATTTAGCAGGTAATAGCTTTCGCATGCGTTACATTTTTGTTCATGTTAAGATCCTTTTTTGTGGCTGTCAGTTAATTTATGCCTGAGTAAAGCCCTGAGTCCGTGTTCAGGCGCAGGCCTCAGAGGCTGAGCAATATTTGATTACTCTAACATGCTCTTAAACAGCCTCTTTCTTAAGCGCGGCCTCGCTGGGTTGCGGCGCTTTAACCCTGGAGACGTCGCTGGCTGGCATTCCTCTGTCCTCCTGCACGGCGTTGCTGCGCGCTCTTATTTTTTCTAACGGCCTTGTTCCGCTGCTATTCCTCACAGAGCCATAGATTTCAGACTACATCTCTGCTGCTTTGTAAACGCCGAGGAAAAAACAAGCTCATCTCAGCCCACGCTCAGCGCCTGACCTTAACAGCGATGCTACAACGTCGCTAGCGCTAAAGTAACGGCGCAGGCTAAGGGCTTTCACCTTTAGCGCTTTAATATAACATGACATTCATCTGAAATAAGTCGAAGCTTTCAGTCCCGCAGATACTTTTTTATTAGATAACTTCGCCGCCGCACCGGTGCAAACAGATTTATACGTTAGCGCTGTTAGCCGCTAACTCGCAGGCCGTTTAAAATGTCACCAAGGTGGCTCTGAAAGCACTGAAAGCAGACGTTATTTGGTGCTATTTGCCGGCTATGACATTAACTCCCCGAGCGGCCATAATATCACGCTCAGGCCCTACAGCGTGTCACTATGATTCAAGCTAAGCGAAACAGGAGAGCGCAAAATGGGCCAATTCTTCACAAAAGCCCTGAAATGTTTTCAAGACTCAATGAGGACCAGGTGTTTGCAGCGTTACCAAAGCCACACCTGTCCATCTAAAGCACCACACATACACATATACACACACACACACACACACATATATATATTTATATACAGTGGAAACACACACATAGACACTTAAGTAAGTTCCCATATGTGCTCCACTGTGGCCACTGCATTAAATTTATGACCTTTGAGGAACCCGAACCCGATGAAATGACAACAGGTGCACAGCTGCAGCAGGTTTTTTTTTTTTTTTTTTTTGGACCTGCCTAACTGCCCCAAGTACGGCTACAGCACCTGAACGAACCGAAAACGACACAATTCACATTTACACAACGCAAATGCGATGAAGGATCAGCCAAGAAATGTTTGGTTGTGCTTTATTTTACATGCACTAACATAGCCAGGTCAGCTAGTTGTGAACACTATCACTTGTCTATTACATGTTACCCATAAACATGGCTGTTTCTTATCCTTTTAAGTCCTAAAAAGGTGCGCCACTGACTGATTAAAACCCTGACAACAGGTGCACCTTCACAGCATGAACGAGCAGGTCAGTATCTTCCAGTAGATCATGCTTTTTGCACCTTTTGAGTCGCGCAAGGTGTATTTTTGCACCCTTACGATACGAATGGCACAATGAAACAATATTGACCAGCTCCACATTCTCCCAGGCCCACAATATTCAATTGTCTTCTCACAGCAGAAGGACGGACACAAGCGTTTGTATATGGCGTCACATCAATGTCAAAAGTCGAGGGCGCAAAAATACCAGGTGAAAAAAATTAACCAGCGTGTTTTAACATTTAGCATGTGTAAATGAACTTCTCGTAAGCACAAATGTGAAACTAGCGAGCAAAAAAAAAAAGGAATCGTGTGCATGGGGAGCGGGTTGTTTGGATGTTAGCATAGCCAGTTAGCTAACTCTCCTTCTGTCACTCTTTCTCCGCCCTCCTCCGGCTCGTGGAGGTAGGCGGTGAGTCATAAACCCTGGAGATATCAGCAAATAGTGTTTGCTGAGGGAGGTGACCCTGACTCCGCCCCCAAACTGCCAAATCCACCCCTTTCAAAACTCGAGCGCAAAACACTCAGTCGAGCACAAACTGCTGCTGCAGGTAATTCACACAGCGCACAAGGAAAAAAAGCACCTGAGAGGAGAAAAATTAAGCTCGAGAGCAACATTTTTTTCAGCGCACACACGATTCCCTTTTTTCCCTACTAGTTTCAAATTTGTGCTCACAAGAAGTTTTACACACGCAAAATGTTAAAACACGCTGGTTAATTTTTTTCACCTGGTATTTTTGCGCATTTGACATTGATGTGATGCCATATTTGTGGATGTTCTCAAATCTGAATGTAACCCCCATTTTAAGGGAGTTACTCATGCATTCCAGTTTAAAACTCCTCAGCACTTAAGGGGTTAATTTAATTGAGCTGAATCTAGTGTGCTGTGCTGCAGCCAATGACAGCAGGAACTGAACTGACATTCCTGAACCCTCTTCAGTTCATTCTGAACTAGAGACTGAGAAAACACTTACAATTTTTTTGTTTTTCTAAAAGTTCATACTAGGGGTGAAACGATTACTCGAGTAAATCGAGTAACTCGATTCACAAAATTTATCGATTAATTTTCTGTGCCTCGAGTAATCGTTTATTTAATTAATAAACTCAGCGCGCGGTATTTTCGCGACTTTTATTTTGACACCGCGCTCAGCGTTACGTCACCCTGCCCGGGAACAAGGAGACGGAGGTTTGAGCAGCGGCAAAAATGGAAGTGGCGAGAGAAAACAGCGATTTTAAAGGAATAAAAGCATTTTATGTTCGAACTGTGACCTGTACTCGGTGCAGTGCCAAAACAGCGCGTTTTAATGCTGCACCATCTGAGCCGAGGACACCCGAGACGCGAGGACGCCGAGAGAGCAGGTAAATATAACTTATAATAAATCAATGAGATTAACATTAATGTGAATTAATAACAAAACGACAGCGTTTTGGAGTGTGAATTAATAGAAGCACTGTCTATAATGTGTGGTTAGTTTATTAGAACAGAGTTCATACAGGCTTTATTTAAACAGTAAACACAGCGCTGTGGAGTTCAGAATATAAACAATAAAAATGTTAAAAGTTAGCTAAACTGAAGTTACTTTGGCTGGAAACTAAATGCTTGATTTCTTCATCGTACATTTGTACAGAGTACATTTGGCCAGTGAGACAAAAAAGTATGAACACTTTTGTTCATATAAGGAAGTGTGTCTCTTATTTATTGGGTAAAATATTGATTACCACTAGTGTCTAATGTGCCCCAATGCGATAGGTGTCAATCTTAATAAATGCACGGCCATGAACTTATTATTAGAGTTATTAGTCTTAGTGATGTAATTAGACCCAAATAGTCCAACATATAAATAAAGAAAAAAGCAACATTTGTAATACTTGTGTGTCACAATTATTCCACAGGTCCTGATATATTTTGGAGAAGCGGCTTGGTGGTAAAAGAATGCAGCACACTGATCCAACACTGGCAGAACTGACAACGTCTCAGAAGCTAAGATGCACAACACAAAGATGATGTTTATGCCTTTTTTATTGATTTATACCCTATATTTGTTATTTACAAGAAATCCAAATGTGAAAGTAATGTAATTAAATTTATTTTTTTTATTGTGGTATTTATTTATTTATTGTGTTTTATTTATTTGTATTTGCAATTTGGAAATGTTGTGAATTAAAAAATATAACTTATCTAAAAAAGGAAACCAATTGGTCATTCATTATTGAGTAAAATTCCTTTTTAATTGCTCTTTAACAAAAAAAATGTTTTATCCGATTACTCGATTAATCGAATCGATTTTTCAGTAGAGTACCCGATTACAAAAAGAATCGATAGCTGCAGCCCTAGTTCATACCACTGTATTTTATTTTTCTTGATTTTATGGATATTGGTTATTGGGTTTATCGAGGGAGAGAGTTGAAGGTGTACAATTAGAACGAGTAAAAAGTAAAAATTATAAAAAGCTAAACCAAAATAGAAGTAAACTAAATTAGATAAAATAACCCTAACTACACTTAATTACTTAACCTAATAAATAAAAGCTAAATCAAACTAAAGACAATATAAATAATAATATAATTATAATATATCTAGGAAAAATTCATTCAAAATTATTTATTGGGTATTGATTTTGAATTAAATTTACACTTTGTGCTTTGTATGTTTTTTTTCTATTTCTCTTACCAGTAAAGCCAATCCTTTCCTGTTACTTTCTGTTGTCTGCGGTTAATGCTGACACACACCCCCACCTCCTTAACAAACCTAGATGTACTGGTCCTTAGAGTGGCACATTCCTATATCTCCTGCATCTACTCGGCCTTGTTGTTGCTGAATAGTAAGCAAATTACCAGATTAGTTCGTAAGAGGGCTACATGAAGCAAGAGTGAAGTTTGTTGGAGCAGCAATGGGGGTCTAGCAGGCCTGTTTTCAGGGGTTGTTTTCCCTCGTGACTGTCTCGATTCTCGTGCACGTGGCTAATCTTCTATCTCATCTCAAAAAACACGTCCTGAACAATGAACGCCGCACAGTTAATGGCTGTTTTGACTGAAAATGAAATAAATGATTGCTGAAACACTGTCCAGAGCACGTGTCCCACTCATAAGTCAACTACTGAAAAGCAGACGCACCGCCCCGCTGCAGTCTGCGCTACACGCCGAACGACCGAGCTCTGCAATTATATCCATCGCTGCGGCGCGGGTTTAAAACGCAGGGAAAAAAGTACAGGCTGTTGATGAAATGGGCTTTGAAGGGAAAGTGACGGGACACACACTAATTTCTGAAAAATCTACACGTCCGCTATTATGTAGGGCCTCGCGGTCGGTCGACGGCAATAAGTTAAAGAATTAGCTCCTCTCATAATACGAACATCATGTGGGCTGGCATAATGAGCCCATGTCTGGGCATGTGTGTGTTTTTTTTTTATATTCGTATATTTTATGTTATGTGTGTAAGGGTATGTGTGTGTGTGTAAGGTGTGTGTGAGTTTGTATGGATTCAAGTGAAACTCTATTGAGGTCTGTGTACAGATAATAAACCAAGCATCATTTTTAAGTATCACTATTCATTTGTAACACAAAATCACTGCACACTATTCAGAACCAGTCAAAAGTTTAGACACACTTTGAAGTTCAACTTATATAGCGCCTTTCTTGAAACCCAAGGACGCTTTACAATTAACACGTTTTACACACAAGCACATTACACATCAACACTCATCCACACATCGGTGAGAAGCAGCAGCCAATAGCGCACAGCGTACTCTCAACCGGAAACCACCGTCCACCTGGAGGACTGCATCGGGCACTACAGCAATTACCCAGGACAGAGTGCCAATCCATCTGGGCACACAGTCATACAAACACATTTACACACACACAAACCTACATACATACCACACACTTTACACATACACGCCAGATCAATTTAGAGTATTCAATTTTTCTGAGAGAGTATCCAATTGACCTGATCTCCATGTTTTTTGGACTGTGGGAGGAAACCCACGCAGACACGGGGAGAACATGGAAACTCCACCCAGATAGGGACTTGAACCCAAAACCCAAGCGCTGGGAGGCGATTGTGCTAACCACTAAGCCACCGTGCTCGCCACACACCTTCTCAGTGTTGTGTTTTCAATGCAACACTGTAAATCAATACTAAAGTCATCCAGATTATGAAGGAACATATTACAAATCGTGTATCATGGGCTCTTCTCTGGGGTTCTGTTAACTTGCTGTTTCTAAGGCTGGTAACTCTGATTAACTTACCCTGTGCAACAGAGGTAACTCTTGCTCTTTCTTTTCTGGGGCAGTCCTGATGAGGGCCAGTTTCATCATAAGGTTTTTTAATGGTCTTTGCGTACTCACTCATTGCCGAGTATTAGATTGGTTCAGTCTGTCATTACAGAGCTTTTCTCATACCCATGTTTTGTTAACATTGTTTACAATTCTGTCTTTTAATACCTTACTACAATTTTTGCCTTGCCCTCTGATACGGCCTCTGATACTCGCTGTGTTTTGACCTGCACTGTCTCACTCCTCTTGGCATGTTTGATACCATACTTGTTATTTTTTGTATCTTGGTTTTGACCCTGCTTGTTTTTGACCACGCAGTTGGAGTATCCTTTTCTAATAAAACCTCTTTATTTTATCTGCGCTTGTCTCATGGAATTCTGATGACATTGAAATCCAGAATTGAGCTTGGACAATATTAATATTCAGAATGAAGCTCTAATAAAATAATAACAAGTTATTCATATCAAGTTCTAACATCTAAAATAAAATCATAAGAAATTAATGTTTAAAATAAATTCTTATAATATTAATATTCAAAATAAAGTTGTAATAAAATAAATACAGCTCTGGTAAAAAAAAAAAATAGAGACCACTTCAGTTTCTGAATCAGTTTCTCTGATTTTTCTCTTTACAGGTATGTGTTTAAGTAAAATGAACATTGTTGTTTTATTCTATAAACTACAGACAACATTCCTCCAAAATTCCAAATAAAAATATTGTCATTTAAAGCATTTATTTGCAGAAAATGTTTTAAGAGTCCAGAAATCAATAAACCTGGTGGAATAAACCTGGTTTTTAATCACAGTTTTCAGGCATCTCGGCATGTTCTCCTCCACCAGTCTTACACACTGCTTTTGGATAACTTCTTGCCTGCACTCCTGGTGAAGAAAATCAGCAGTTCAGCTTGGTGGTTTGATGGATCTTCCTCTTGATTATGTATTTTTTCAGTTTTCAATTTGGTAAAATCAAAGAAACTCATCATTTTTAAGTGCTCTCTTATTTTTTTCCAGAGCTGTATATGGATACATTCTAGTATGTTCTAATAAATTCACTTCTAGAATTTTATGTAATGTTATATTAAATGTGTTGGTCTGCAGTTTGTCAATAAGGCCACTAATTCTCTCTCACACATGTCCACACATACACACACAGACACGCACACACACACACACGTGTCCAAACTCCTCAGAAAGAGCCTGAGATCTGTCCCGCCTCTGAGAGAATGAGTTTGAAATGTGGAAGCTCTGGGGAATTTAGTAATGGTCCCATTAGCTGTGGAGCTGTTTCAGCAGCGGCAGGTGGAACTCGTCACTAAGCGCTGAGGAAATACACTACAGTGAGTGTGTGAGAGGAGGAGGACCGGGGGAGGGAGATGCTGAATAAAAGGCCTGGAGAGAAAAACCTCATAAAACCTCCTAAAGTTCCTTTAAGTTTTGAGGTGAGTCTATAATGGATCACATCGCTGGTTATCCTTACTTTTTGGGGACACTTCACAAGACCTGCCTGATGTTTTGGAGATGTTCCCACCCAGTAGATACTGTACAAATGTACTGATTAAAAATTATTAAAAAAATAAAAGACAAGTCTCCTCTTTAGCAGGTAAAATGCATGCTCTATAGGGTTTAAGTTGACTAGACGTTGACTAGATCAGGTACACCAGTGATGACTTTCTTCTTCAGGACATTACAAATAGTTGTACTGGCTAATGAGAACATGTTATATGCATTTTATTTTATATAGTTTTTTTTACAGCAAATAAATGTGTTTAATTTACATTTATTTATTTTCTATAGAACACTAAATCAAAAATGCACTGCTTTGCCTATGTACAGGGGTTGGACAATGAAACTGAAGAACCTGTCATTTTAGTGTGGGAGGTTTCATGGCTAAATTGGAGCAGCCTGGTGGTCAATCTTCATTAGAAAAAAAGAGCAGAGTGTGAAGGTTGGTTCAATTATCAGGGTAAGAGCACAGTTCTGATTAAAATACCGCAATGCACACAACATTATGTGTGACATACCGGAGTTCAAAAGAGGACAAATTGTTGGCGCACGTCTTGCTGGCGCATCTGTGACCAAGACAGCAAGTCTTTGTAATGCATCAAGAGCCACGGTGTCCAGGGTAATGTCCGCATACCACCGAGAAGGACCAACCACATCCAACAGGATTAACTGTGGACGCTGTAAGAGGAAGCTGTCTGAAAGGGATGTTCGGGTGCTAACTCTGATTGTATCCAAAAAACATAAAACCACGGCTGATCAAATCACGGCAGAATTCAGTGTGCACCTCAACTCTCCTGTTTCCACCAGAACTGTCCGTCGGGACAATAAATTATTGTGGTCTAGAACTAGGTGTTTCAGTTTCATTGTCCAAACCCCTGTATGTGTTATGAAGACTCTGCATTAAAATTTCTTGACTTCTTGACTGATCTTGACTTCTAAGGTTTAATAATAACACAAGATGTCATGGTAGAGCAGAATGTACAGAAAATTTATCATAAAGTGTTTAGTAACCTTAGGGGATGGTTAAGTAATGCCCACACTTCATCTGTATTCAGTTTCTTCTAAAAGTATAGGAACAGTGAAGTCAATTCCTTTAGTTTTGTTGTAGACTGAAACATTTGGGTTTGACAATAAAAGATGAATATGAGACAAAAATATCAACATTCCAACTTTTATCTCCAGGTATTTACATCTGGATTTGACATTAAATTTAGAAAATAGAACCTTCTGTCTAAAGCCACCCATTTTTTCTTGTAAGCAAAAGTGTTGGAACAGATACACTTCAAATAGTATGAAGTCAATAAAACTATGGTTTATGTTTAGACGCTGACTAGATCCGGAACACCAGTGATGACTTTCTTCTTCAGGACATTCCAAACAGTTGTACTGGCTAATGAGAAAACTTTAGAGCTTATATTGTTTTTTACAGCCTAGACAAAATGCAATCCTGTGCACTGCGGTTTGCTTTTGAACATTTGCAGCTCCACACAGTAGAATACAATGTAGTTGAGCTGATTGCATTTTAAGAGCAATTCTGACAGTTTTGAAAATGTGTACTGTTGTGTATTGTTTTTCAGTAAAGAGATCAAGTGCAGTGAAATGTGATGTAATAGTGGCTTTGCATTTCATTTAGCCACGTAATCTGCATGTTAGTGAGGAAAAGAAATGCATCTTGTGGATTGAATTTACATTTTTTCTTGGTAGTGTTTGCATTTTAATTTGGCAATAATTCCCCTCTATGGGTATCTGGCTAAAATTGTCCATATAGACAACAGACAAGTGGCTCTACTGCAAAAATCACATTCAAATTCAGTGCAGAAGGCACCACAGATGCATCTCACAAGTCAGTGCAGTGTTCTCTAGCTTCCACGATCCATGGCAAAAGTCCTAGGACACCATACTAGTATTGTCCCAATATGTTTGCATGCTAGTTCAAGGGAAACAAGCCTTGCTTCTTGATTCTATTGTTAAATTAAATATACAACAAAATATATAAACATCATTTGAAAAAGAAAGAAGAATGCTGCAGAACTTTTCTAGGCCCTGAAGGAAGATGATTACCTAAATCTATCATCTCTGCAGCTCATAAACCTTCAACACATGAAGCACAAGCGCAAAAGGAGTGCGCTTAATCAAAAGCTGGAGTGATCATCATCAGTCTGGGTGATCTGGCCTTCTCAGAGTTTTCCATCCAGACCGTCTAACGCTTCCTAAATTCCTCCCGATCAGGCTTTTCCATCTTATCAAGGACACGGCGCAGTCTGGCCTGATCACAATAACGCCTGCTGAATGTAATCTGGACCGAGAGCACTTGTTGCTTGGCAACCGCCTCCGTGTCTGTTGTAGCAGAACAAGTTGCACCACTTCCAAAATTATTTTTATTTTACTCAGCAGTCAGAGCTCCAGTCACAAGTGATCAAATCACAATCCTCTTTCTGATGTCGGAAATATCCTACAATATCTGCAGCTGGATTTAGACTCTGAGCTGCTTAAAGATCATACACCATCCCCGTCCTCCAGAGCATAAATAAGCCATGCCATCACACCATGAATACTGAACGCAGCTCCGCACTGACCTGATTTCTCTCCAACTTCAGTGTGCACTTACTCTCTTTAAAAAAAAAAGCTTCCTAAATATTGGAAAAAAATCCTGAATATTCAAACAAAAAAAAAGTTTCTTTATAACTTATTTAAGGATAATGTATGAGACTTTTGTATCTGCCTTTTGTGGATACGGATTCAAGGATTCAAGGGTTCAAGGAGATTTTATTGTCGTTCGCATCACATGTAGTACATGAGGTGGAAGGAAATTGTGACCTCACGATCCAGTTTACACCCAAGAGCTGTCGTTAAAATAGATAATATAGATAAAATAGATAACAAAATAAAAAAAAAACACAATAAAAAGAAAATAGAACAAATAGACAAAGATAAATACACATAAAAAAGGGAGAGTGTCACGGATGAGTGGGAATGGACGTAAGTGCAGAATATTGTAATATATATTTATTAAACAAACAAGATAAATCAAAACAGTAAAAAAACGGACACATGGAATTTAACTGAATTTATTTAGAGTAGAGAATAACTTTTAAACAACATTCTCACCAAATATAATAAAACTACAGCTGTGGGCGCCGAGTGGTCCAGCAGTCTAATGCGCTGCCACTATGAGCGGGAGGTCGCAGGTTCGAACCCCCGCTCATGCAGCTTTGCCATCAGCTGCTGGCGCTCAGAGGGAGCAAAATTGGCTCTGCTCCCTCTGGGGTGGGTAGATGGCACTCTCTCCCCATCACACTTAAGGTGGCGCTGGGCAGCACGAGGCGTCTGTGAGCGGATGAATCGGAACCTAGCCGCTGTGCTTTCCTCTGAGCGCGCTGGCTGCTCAGGCAATGATTCATCAGCAGCAGCTGGAAAAAAGGGGTGATTGACTTCACAAGTGTCGGAGGAGGCGTGTGCTTGTCCGCATCCTCCAAGGGTCACGGGCGTCACCGGTGATGGGGATGCACAAAGGGGTGGGACATTTGGATATCCAAAATTGGGAGAAAATGGGGCAAAATCAGAAAAAAAAAACAAAAAAAAAACTACAGCTGTAAAATAGGAAACACTTATTGGACTTCATCTGACTTAGCATAGCACTAAGAGCTTATTTCTTCTCACAGAATTAGCGCTCTTTAAGGTATTACATCCCTAAAGAGAAGCATTAGATGCTCCAGCCATCGCCTGTGAGCCCATCTCGAGGATTAAGTAACAACCACACCCCTAAAACAGCTCAGAATAAACGAATAAACTCCGTAAAAGAGAAAGGAGACGAGTTACAGCATTGCCGCTTTTGCGCTATTAGCATCTTCTCCGCCAACTTAAGTGGTAAGTGTGGAGAAGGCGTGCAGAGATATGGATTTTAGGGAAGCAGAGCATTAAAATTAGATCAAAGGCTTCATGGCAGAAATGTGAACATTAAGAGCAGGTCGGGGGGGGGGGGGTGATGGTGGGGGTAAAACACATTTTAACTAGAGCTGGGGAATGAGGGGAATTTTAATTGGGGACAGTCAGGGAGGGAGCTTCACTGTAGGAACCCACACAGATTCACACACAAATTAAGAATCAGCACAGACACCCTGAAGTTCAGCATCATTCTGTAGTCAGTATCATTTACAGCTCTGGAAAAAATAAGAGACCCATTTAAAAAAGATGATTTTCTTAGATTTTACCAAATTGAAAAAAACCTCTAGAATATAATCAAGAGAAAGATGGATGATCACAAGCCATCAAACCAAGCTGAACTGTTTGAATTTTTGCACCAGGAGTAAAGCAGCATAAAGTTATCCAAAAGCAGTGTGTAAGACTGGTGAAGGAGAACAAGTCAAGATGCATGAAAACTGTGATTAAAAACAGGGTTATTCCACCAAATATTTATTTCTGACCTCTTAAAACTTTGTGAATATGAACTTTGTTTTGCATTATTTGAGGTCTGAAAGTTCTGCATCTTTTTTTTGTTTCAGCTATTTCTAATTTTCTGCAAATAAATGCTCTAAATGACAATATTTTTATTTGGAATTTGGGAGAAATGCTAATGTTAATTGCACTTAAACATATACCTATAAATAGCAAAATCAGAGAAACTAATTCAGAAACTGATCCCTACTTTTAATCAAATAAAATCACATACATGTACAGCTAAACAGCAAAAATTTAGAGACCACTTTAGTTTCTGAATCAGTTTTTTCTGATTTTGCTATTTATAGGTATATGTTTGAGTTAAATGACAATTTTATTAATATGTTTTACTCTATAAACTACAGACAACATTTCTCCCAAATTCCCCCCATTCTCATTTTTGCAGAAAATGAGAAATGTCTGAAATAACAAAAAAGACGCAGAGCTTTCAGACCTCAAATAATGCCAAGAAAATAGGTTTATTTATAAAGTTTTAAGAGTTCAGAAATCAATATTTGGTGGAATAACCCTGGTTTTTAATCACAGTTTTCATGCATCTTGGCATGTTCTCCTCCACCAGTCTTACACACTGCTTTTGAATAACTTTATGCCACAGTTCAGTTTGGTTTGATGGCTTGTGATCATCCATATTCCTCTTGATTATATTCTAGAGTTTTTTTAATTTCGTAAAATCAAAGAAACTCATAATTTTTTAAAGTGCTCTCTTATTTTTTTCCAGAGCTATATATCATCATGATATTCACACAAATGAAGATTCATTTCATTCCAATGAATTCTCTTTCTTCATACATTATCTGTTTATAATGTTATTCGAACTGAAATTATGAGTCAAAGGGAGAATAAGCACTAGAATCCAAGCTAAGCCTGAGGCGTGCCATCCTCCACACACCAAATCCAACAGAAGCAAGTTAAGAGGGGAAAATCCTCAGTCCAGTTCCAGCAAAGGAAGCCCACTCCTGTCCATGCCATAAAGGGATTTTCAGGGTGAACGGCTGGCTGACACCAGAAAACAAGAGAAAATCAGATCTCCAGAATTGGGGAAAACTCAAAGCAGAACTTTTCCCTATTTGGAGAGAAAAAAAGTCGTGGAAAGTTGCTTGTGTCCAGCTTTTTTTTTTTTTTTTTTTTTTTTTTCAACATAGACTGGACACAGCTTCTGGCCACTGAGCTTCATCCCCAGCAATAGGCAGCATGAAATCAGGGCCAGGGTGGGACATGTGTTTGACTTTAATAGGATTTTCAATAGAAAAACTGATGAGCTGATGAAGATTACAGTGATGAAACATAAAGTACAGCTCAGCATAATCAAAGCCATGAAGCAGAACATCAGCACTGATGAACATCTCCCTCATAGGAAGATCGTATTTCATGATGAATGGGCCAGTAGAAATCCTCCAAAATTTTAAGTCCAGAAAATGATTTTCCAATATTTCTTTTCTCCGCTTATGACATATGTGCCAATAAATAATAAATGATCTGTAATAATATTTAAACCATCTGCATGATATTTTGTATGCTCTGACCTGGGGATGGACTCCACAGGGTATCGTCTGAACGTATCCTGTGATAACTGGCACCAAAACACTACCAGCAGGTCCTTCAGTAAGTTTAGTAAGTTTAGTAAGTTAAGTAAGTTGTGAGGTGGAGCCTCGATAAATCACATCAATAATCATTGAGCATCCATAACCCTTTCTTGGACAACCTTTGGTTGGAACAGATCACTTCATATCAGTGGAGATGCTCCACCCAGTCATCTCATTTAGTTATCACAGTTTGCTTCTTGTCAAAGTGCGTCAGATTCTAACACTTTCCCATTTTTCCTGCACTGTAAACCCATACATTGTTTGAACTCAAATGATTTAAGTCTGTTTTACATAAAATTTGATATTTCTAAACAATACTCAACTACTTTGTATACACAGATACTGTACTATTCAAACTGAGATCTTTGAGTTGATCCAACTTAGTTTAGTCTGTTATCATTAACAGCTTCTTTTCCATTGGCTTCTGTCACAACCTATTTGCATACTGGGGGTGTCCAACAGTTTCTGACTAACACTCACCATCAGTGTGTAGTGATTCCCCCTGGGCAACCATAGAAATAAATCAAGTTCCCATTTAGTTGTAATAACTTGATAGACTTGATAGATTAACTCTAAAGACTGTTTCTTTTTTTCCTGCAGGACTATGCTCCATGCCACACAGCTAGATAAATCAATGTGTGGATGAAGGACCATCAGTTCAAGACAGTATCATGGCCAGCCCAATCTCCACAAATGAATCCCATTTAAAATTAAAAACCTCTGGAATGTAATCAAGGAGAAGATGGATAGTCACAATAAATATTCATAAATGTTAATACATTTTTGTGCCAGGAGTAGCATAATGTCACCAAAAAGCAGTGTGAAAGACTGGTGGAGGACAGCATGCCGAGACACATGAAAGCTGTAATTAAAAATCAGGGTTGTTCCACCAAATATTGATTTCTGAACACTTCCATTTTTTGCGTCCTCACAAAACCAAAGACACAATGTGCAATTGATCTGTGTGCTACTGATCACTAAAATAGGGCCCTATTTTAGCGTGTCTACTTTATTCCACTCCTTGGAAGGCACCACTGGAATGCGATGACCATTGTTATTTACTTCAATTTTTAGTAGTTTTAATGCAATGGTTAATCACTGTAGTCCGCCTGGACCACCTGTTTTGTTTATGACTCTTTCAACCCTCTCAGAATGGAGAGCCTTAAAGCTCCTGACTCCCGTTTTATTAAAATCTCCATCACAATACATGAAACCGTCACGGATGGAGGCCAGCACTGTTAAACCTGCCAGTCATGGATCTTTAAACCACTCGCCTTCATTATAAATACCTACTGTCATGGAGTACTCTGCGTTGATACCACTGCTTCTGGCATCAGAACTTTTATGCCACGTGTCACTTCAAACCTTGGCTCCACCCCCCATTACCCATCAGCCCCGACCACAACTTCCCTTAAATAAGATCAAGCTCCTAGCCCCCCCCCCCCTTTTCTTTAGCCCCAGGATCCATTTAGCATAGCGCCGCTCCCATTATGTGGAAACACTGGCGCTAGTGTGCTAGCCCCAGCCAAGAAGGCCCAGCTGGCTAGCCTCAAAGAACGCAGAGCAGGTAGTGAAGCACATGAAACCCCATTAGACGCGCTCTGGAGTAGCCAGAGGGAGCGGCTCGGCACTCTCGCTGGCGTCTGGGTGAGTTAGGCAGCGGCTGGCAGGGAAGATGCCCAGAGGGAACATGTGCTTTATCTATTAGTTTAGGACTGTCACAAGCAAAGGGAAAAAAAAAGTTCTAGAGCTGCAGCTAAACCTCAGCAAGCCAAGCCAGTACTCTGCGTTGATACCACTGCT
>CATQJL010000309.1:5000-17638 GCA_958299035.1 Cylicocyclus nassatus | reverse complement strand
AAGCAGTGGTATCAACGCAGAGTACTTAACAGGGGGATCAGAAAGTGATCAGACTCTTCATCTGCTAATGCAGGGGGTGTGTTTTGGATTCTTGGTTCTCTCTTTTTTGCGTAGTTCCATTGGCAGTCAATAACATCGTATCATTATTTTTTACATTTTTGGCCTCATTTCTTTAGAACAGAAGAGAATGGAACCTCACTGTACTTGCTTATATACAAACAATGGTTATAAACAAATGCTTTTAGACATTAGAACACTCGAGGTTGTATTTTATGGCGAATAACGTCACGGCTGTGATTTGGTCGTAGACACGAGCTGAAGGAAATGTAATAGATCATCATGATGTTATTCACGATAAAACACAACCTTGAGTGTTCTATCGCTTTTATACAACATTTTTACAAAATTAATAATGAAATTAAAAGACCCTCAAAAAATCGTAATAAATATGCTTTAATACAGACTGTGCCTTCCGACAAAAAGTAGTTCCACGACCAGTGAACTGGAACAGAGCTGCAGCTACTAAACGGCATTTGGTTTATACTTTAGCTTGATATTAAAATTTGGGATTAATAAACATTAGCAGCATGAAATAACGCTGAAACTCTCCTCTCCTGCTCTCTGGGTGTTGTTGGTTAACCAGCCAGCAGGACTGTGGTTATGTTAGTGTAGCTTGCTTTAGCTTAGCATTAGCTTAGCTTAGCTTAGCCTGGCTGGTTACCGTTCCCGCTGTCAGACTTTGGCCGAGGTGATTGATGGATTTTCTTTCTCGTTTTTTTCACAAAAGAGAAGTCAGGGCTGTGGGAGAGCGTGCCGTGGCTGGGCGCTAGCCTGTGCTAAGCTAATGCTAATGCTGGTGCTGCTGGTGGAGATGATGATTCAAAACTGTCTTGTGTATATGCTGTTACTCGACAGCGCTTCGGCGGAGTGATACAGATTTAGTGTTAGAAGGCCGTGCTGTTATCACAAATATCAGTACGGATAGAACACTGCTCAACCAATCAGATTGTGAGGTCAGAACTAACTGTTGTATAAAAACAAGCAGGGTTCCTCGGGGTTCAGTAGGGTTCAGCAGGGTTCCTCAGGGTTCAGCAGGGTTCCTCAGGGTCAAGCAGGGTTCAGCAGGGTTCAGTAGGGTTCAGTAGGGTTCCTCAGAGTTCAGTAGGGTTCAGCAGGGTTCCTCAGAGTTCAGCAGGGTTCCTCAGGGTTCAGTAGGGTTCCTCAGGGTTCCTCAGGGTTCAGCAGGGTTCAGAAGGGTTCAGAAGGGTTCCTCAGGGTTCAGTAGGGTTCAGCAGGGTTCCTCAGGGTTCCTCAGGGTTCAGTAGGGTTCAGCAGGGTTCCTCAGGGTTCAGTAGGGTTCAGCAGGGTTCCTCAGGGTCAAGCAGGGTTCAGCAGGGTTCCTCAGGGTTCAGTAGGGTTCAGCAGGGTTCCTCAGGGTTCAGTAGAGTTCAGCAGGGTTCCTCAGGGTTCAGCAGGGTTCCTCAGAGTTCAGCAGGGTTCCTCAGGGTTCCTGAGGTTTCAGCAGGGTTCCTTAGCGTTCAGCAGGGTTCCTCAGAGTTCAGCAGGGTTCCTCAGGGTTCCTGAGGTTTCAGCAGGGTTCCTCAGGGTTCCTGAGGTTTCAGCAGGGTTCCTCCGGGTTTAGCAGGGTTCCTCAGGGTTCAGCAGGGTTTAGCAGGGTTCCTCAGTGTTCAGCAGGGTTCTCTGGAGCAGCTCCATGGTAGAACCCCTGCTGGTTCCCCAGAGTATATTTTGATGTGAGTGTAAACAAATGAAATCACTGCAGCTTTTATGATTGTAGTGTTTTATAATTCCTCGGACGTGGTGATGCCAGCGAGCAGAGGAACAGCTGTTCAGGCTAATCATCTGCAGCACCGGGACTGGAACCAGTTTACCCAACATAAACTCCAGTACATGAACTGGGACACGGCATCCTGTCCTCTAAACCATTACAAACCCACTGGATCAGGTTCCGAACAGCCGAACAGGCTGTTCCTCGCTGTTCCTCAGCGTTAAATTACCGTGCAGATAAACTGGAATTTCCAGTCGTTCCGGCGCCGGTCTGGCCTCACGCCAACGTCGAGCCTCACCGCAGAGAACAGCCTGAATAAACACAGAGCTGCTGCTGCATCAGCTGTTCCTCACCCGGCCTTATATAACCTCACACTGTATATATATATATATATATATATATATACTGTATATAAACACACTCCCAGCATCGCCTTCATAACACACTTTCCATCATACACCTCACACCATCACCTCCACCCATCATCCACCTCACACCATCACCTCCACCCATCATCCACCTCACACCATCACCTCCACCCATCATCCACCTCACACAATCACATCCACCCATCATCCACCTCACACCATCACCTCCACCCATCATCCACCTCACACCATCACCTCCACCCATCATCCACCTCACACCATCACCTCCACCCATCATCCACCTCACACAATCACATCCACCCATCATCCACCTCACACCATCACCTCCACCCATCATCCACCTCACACCATCACCTCCACCCATCATCCACCTCACACCATCACCTCCACCGATCATCCACCTCACACAATCACATCCACCCATCATCCACCTCACACCATCACCTCCACCCATCATCCACCTCACACCATCACCTCCACCCATCATCCACCTCACACCATCACCTCCACCCATCATCCACCTCACACAATCACCTCCACCAATCACCTCACACCATCACCTCCACCCATCATCCACCTCACACCATCACCTCCACCCATCATCCACCTCACACAATCACCTCCACCCATCATCCACCTCACACCATCACCTCCACCGATCATCCACCTCACACAATCACATCCACCCATCATCCACCTCACACCATCACCTCCACCCATCATCCACCTCACACCATCACCTCCACCCATCATCCACCTCACACCATCACCTCCACCCATCATCCACCTCACACCATCACCTCCACCCATCATCCACCTCACACTATCACCTCCACCCATCATCCACCTCACACCATAACTTCCACCGATCATCCACCTCACACAATCACCTCCACCTATCATCCACCTCACACCATCACCTCCACCTATCATCCACCTCACACCATCACCTCCACCCATCATCCACCTCACACCATCACCTCCACCTATCATCCACCTCACACTATCACCTCCACCCATCATCCACCTCACACCATCACCTCCACCTATCATCCACCTCACACCATCACCTCCACCCATCATCCACCTCACACCATCACCTCCACCTATCATCCACCTCACACTATCACCTCCACCCATCATCCACCTCACACCATCACCTCCACCCATCATCCACCTCACACCATCACCTAATAGAGTTTAATAAAATATGTCTGTAGAAGTTTAAGAAGAATTAATTCAAGCTTTTTACTCTTTAAGTAAAAGTATTTAAAAAAAGGATTAAAAACTACTTAAAGTATAAAAGTAAAGTAATGTAAGGAGACAAAATTAAATAAAGCCTCTCTGTGTAAATCCATCGTTAAAATCATCGCTCTGCTCTCGCAGGGAACAATAGCAGCGCGAGTGTGTGAGTGTGTGTTTAGAGCTCTCGCGCTGGGCCAAGCAGTGGTATCAACGCAGAGTACTGGAGTGAAGAGAAAACAAAGGGCTGGCATGGAGTGTTCATTCAGCTCCACTCATCTACTGCATCATCATCATCATCATCATCCTCCCACCTCTCTCTCTCTCTCTCTCTCTTTTTCTCTTTCTCTCTTTCTCTCTTTTTCAGCCTCCCTCAATCTCTCACACACACTCTCTCTCTCTCTCTTTCTCTCTTTCAGCCTCTCTCACTCTAATACACTCTCTTTTTTTCAGTCTCTCTCCTTTCACTCTCTCTTTCAGCCTCTTTCACTCTCTCACACACTGTCTCTCCCTCTCTCTTTCCGTGCCTCTCTCTCTCAGTTCATCATTTCATCATTCTCTCAGTTGGTTGGTTTGTAAATCAGTGCAGCTGCTGATGCCCGGGGGGGTGCAGTGGGGGGTGTAATGGTTGGGTAGGGGGGCGTTAAGTGGGCAGAGCGTATGCCAGGCTGGGTTTAATGGATCTCAGATGCCCGTCTCACAGCGCGAGAGTGAACCCAGCGCTGAGATCAGACCGGGTCAGTGCTGGGGGGGTGTGGTATATGGTATGAGGTGGGCACTGATTAAGTGGTAAGTTTATCTCAGGCCGGAGTGTGCCAGTCTCAGCTGGCATGGGGCACAGCCCTGAGTATCAGGGCACTACAGTTTAACATCTGTATCCAGCAGGAATCACAAGCCTTTGAAGTGAAGATACAGATGTTCCTCAGAAACATCTGCCGGCTGTAATAAACTCTAATGAGCAGAACCGAGCAGAACCGAGCTGATCCAGCTGCAGAACTCCCTCATTTATACAGGATTCCCCACAGAGAGGAGGCGGGGCTTAATCTGTAAACAGAGTGCGTGGCCAATAAAAGAGCAGCTTTATACTGTTCACATTCACGGCAGAACTATAGATCTGTTATTGTTAATAAAGGACGGTTTTAATATTAATATTACGCTGTTTGTCACACTTTCCATTCTCTCTCCCGCCTCCACTGCCTCCCATCACTACAATTCCCATAATGCCTCTCTTTTAGAGCCCTCAGTCACAGGTCCCCAGAGTGCTGATCTGTTTCTCCCGCTTGTTTTTAGCCTGTCTGTATAAATATCACATCATGATTTTCTCTGTTAGTTTTGTTCTTGTTTGTAGTTTTCTCGTATTTGTAGCTTTTTTTTACCATAACCATCACAATTAAACAGGGTGCGGTGTGATCATTCTACGTTGTACAGTGTGATTGTTGTGTGTGTGAGGTGTGTGTTGTTTGTGTAGTGTGGTTTGTGTGTGTATGACGGTGTTGTACAGTGTGATTGTTGTGTGTGTGAGGTGTGTGTTGTTTGTGTAGTGTGGTTATTGTGTGTGTGTGATGGTGTTGTACAGTGTGATTGTTGTGTGAGGATGTGGAGTACAGCAGTATCCTGTGTGTGATTAAAGATTTAGTGTGGGAGTGACAGGTGTGAATATTTTATATGGTTTAATAATGGAGAGAGGGATGAGCGTGTCTGCTCCGGTCCCTGTCCAGGTGCGGGTGTTGTACAGGTGTGTTTAGTAAGTGTTTGCTGAGTGGTGAGTATTTGGTGGTGAGTGTTTGGTGGTGAGTGTTTGATGAGTGTTTTGGTGGTGAGTGTTTGGTGGTGAGTGTTTGGCGGTGAGTGTTTGATGAGTGTTTGTTGGTGAGTGGTGAGTGTTTGATGAGTGTTTGGCGGTGAGTGTTTGATGAGTGTTTGTTGGTGAGTGTTTGGTGAGTGTTTGATGAGTGTTTGGCGGTGAGTGTTTGATGAGTGTTTTGGTGGTGAGTGTTTGATGAGTGTTTGTTGGTGAGTGTTTGGTGAGTGTTTGGTGAGTGTTTGGTGAGTGTTTGATGAGTGTTTGTTGGTGAGTGTTTGATGAGTGTTTTGGTGGTGAATGTTTGGTGGTGAGTGTTTGTTGGTGAGTGTTTGGTGAGTGTTTGATGAGTGTTTGATGAGTGTTTATTGGTAAGTGTTTGATGAGTGTTTGTTGGTGAGTGTTTGGTGAGTGTTTGATGAGTGTTTGATGAGTGTTTGTTGGTGAGTGTTTGATGAGTGTTTGATGGTGAGTGTTTGATGAGTGTTTGATGAGTGTTTGATGAGTGTTTGTTGGTGAGTGTTTGATGAGTGTTTGATGGTGAGTGTTTGATGAGTGTTTGTTGGTGTGTTTGATGAGTGTTTGTTGGTGAGTGTTTGTTGGTGAGTGTTTGTTGGTGAGTGTTTGATGAGTGTTTGATGAGTGTTTGTTGGTGAGTGTTTGATGAGTGTTTGTTGGTGAGTGTTTGATGAGTGTTTGTTGGTGAGTGTTTGGTGAGTGTTTGATGAGTGTTTGTTGGTGAGTGTTTGATGAGTGTTTGATGAGTGTTTGTTGGTGAGTGTTTGGTGAGTGTTTGATGAGTGTTTGATGAGTGTTTGTTGGTGAGTGTTTGGTGAGTGTTTGATGAGTGTTTGGTGAGTGTTTGTTGGTGAGTGTTTGATGAGTGTTTGTTGGTGAGTGTTTGATGAGTGTTTGTTGGTGAGTGTTTGATGAGTGTTTGTTGGTAAGTGTTTGGTGAGTGTTTGATGAGTGTTTGATGAGTGTTTATTGGTAAGTGTTTGATGAGTGTTTGTTGGTGAGTGTTTGATGAGTGTTTGTTGGTAAGTGTTTGGTGAGTGTTTGATGAGTGTTTGATGAGTGTTTGTTGGTGAGTGTTTGATGAGTGTTTGTTGGTGAGTGTTTGATGAGTGTTTGGTGGTAAGTGTTCTGGGTGGAAAAAGCAATCAGTGATTTTTGTGAACGAGCTGAAGGATGGCATAGGCTCACAATGGCTGGTGGAGTTTAGTGTTGTTTTTTTTTAGTGATCTATTGTAATTATTATTTGACCGGTTGTGTTTATTGGTCACATGTGAGCCAGCAGGTCTGTAGCTTTGCCTCACTTCGCCTCCAGCCCTGTTATGTAACACGAGTAACATGAGTACAGTCTGCAGGTCAGTAAAGAGCTCCCTCTGTAGCTGAATGCTGGAAATACAGTTTGATTTTGTTGTTATTTTAGGTGTAATCGCAGCTCCTTTAATGTGTGTGTGTTTTTTTCTTTCATTTTTTTTGAAAACTCATATAGTGATAGTGATACACATATTATTATTTATAACCGTGTTGTGCCAGACCTGGAGCAGGATCAGGGCAGACTGTGCTGCTGTTAGAGGTGATCTGGAGAGAAGCAGAATAAACAGAGAGTAAACAGAGCACTGAAAAGCATTGTTGTTGTGTTTTATTTAAAGATTAAAGATAAGCAAACTAAATATTAGCTTTGCTTTAGCGTTAGCTGCAGTTAGCTGTCTGCAGTACACGGCTCTTATCTGCGCTGCACAGAGCTGATATTAGGAATGAGAGAATAATGAAATGGCAGTGTGAGGAATGTGCGGGATGTTTATGCCGGTGCCCACGCTGCGGGTACACCGACGCCGGGCCGAGCGATAAGTCTAATCTCAGCCAATCAGAGCGATCAGAGGGTCTCGGGCGGACGAGGAACAGAGGGAGGCATTACTGAAGCCGAGGCAGAGGAAAGGACAAACATCCTGTGCTGAGAGGAGGATGTTTACTGCCCATAGAGCCGCACTCTGGAGAAACACACCCAAACACAATAGAGCCGCGACCCGAACCCAAACACGCTGTGTGCGGTTCTGAGAGTAACAGTACTTAATTACAGTATTAAATACTGCAGCAGCCTGGTGTTTATAACAGTGCTCAGATGTTTGTGCACACTTTCAAAGCAGTGGTATCAACGCAGAGTACTAATGAAGTACAAATACTTTGTTACATTACTTAAGTAGAAATGTAGGTTATCTATACTTTACTGGAGTATCTATACTCCTAATATTTTAAAAACAACCTCGTTACTCCTATTTCATTTCAGCTGGTTTTTATATTCTGGCTTCGCGTCTTTCATAAAAACCTCTATCCAGATAAATAAGCTCCTTCAATATATAAATATATTTGTAGATACTCTCGGCTGTAGATACTCTCGGCTATAGATACTCTCGGCTGTAAATATGCTCTGCTGTAGGGACACTCGGCTGTAGATACTCTCGGCTGTAGATACTCTCGGCCGTAGACACTCTCGGTTGTAGATACTCTCGGCCATAGATACTCTCGGCCATAGATACTTTCGGCTGTTGATACTCTCATCTGTAGATACTCTCAGCTGTAGACACTCTCGGTTGTAGATACTCTCGGCCATAGATACTCTCGGCCATAGATACTTTCGGCTGTTGATACTCTCATCTGTAGATACTCTCAGCTGTAGATACTCTCGGCTGTAGATACTCCCGGCTGTAGATACTCCCGGCTGTAGATATTCTCGGCTGTAGGGACACTCGGCTGTAGATACTCTCGGCTGTAGATACTCTCGGCTGTAGATACTCCCGGCTGTAGATACTCCCGGCTGTAGATACTCCCGGCTGTAGATACTCTCGGCTGTAGGGACGCTTGGCTGTAGATACTCTCGGCTGTAGATACTCTCGGCTGTAGATACTCTCGGCTGTAGATACTCCCGGCTGTAGATACTCCCGGCTGTAGATACTCTCGGCTGTAGGGACGCTTGGCTGTAGATACTCTCGGCTGTAGATACTCTCGGCTGTAGGGACGCTTGGCTGTAGATACTCTCGGCTGTAGATACTCTCGGCTGTAGATACTCTCGGCTGTAGATACTCTCGGCTGTAGGGACGCTTGGCTGTGGACACAAGGACGTCCCATGTCTTCCTCTTTAGCGAGGGCTTCCGAATACTGACTTGCTGTTGAAACAGTATGAATTATTAATGCTCTGCGTCTCTCAGTCGTCCCTGAGGAAATCTCAGCAGTTATAAACTGGGCTGCAGAGAGACGCTGGAGACGTCCTACACAAACTGATCTAACCGTTACCGTGACGGCTGACTGCTCCTGTTTACAGGACCATCCTGCAGAGACAACCGGACTCAGCAGGACCAGGACATCGACCCACACAGACCCACTGCTGCTGATAAACCCAGATTATTTTACTGTAATCTGAAACTCAAACAACCTAAATCCAGTTACTGGGATTTAATCACCAGTAAAATTAATTCTCATTAATAAATTGCATGTTTTGTATTCTGCTGATGAGACTCAATAAATCAAAGAGACATTTTTATTTAATCGAGCTGCTGCACAGCCGAGACATTAGCATGAAACATCCATCAACTCTGAGGAACTAGAATTAGATACAGTTTAGAACTCTGAAGAATTCTGTAGTGTTGTGTAGAAATATGCAGAGCTCTGTAGAACTGTTTATAACTCTGTAAAACTAGTATTGTTTATTACTCTGTAGTATTGTGTAGAACTCTGTAGAACCAGGTAGAACTGTGCAGAATTGTGTATAACTGCAGCTGATCTGTCCTGCTTGTTTTCTATTAGTCAGAATGTAATAATATTTCTCAGAGCTGGTTCTGCTCCCCTGGGGAGGGTTGTGTTGTGTTGTGTTGAGTTGAGTTGAGTTGAGTTGAGTTGAGTTGAGTTGAGTTGAGATGAGCTGTGTTGAGTTGAGTTGTGTTGTGTTGTGTTGTATTGAGTTGTGTTGAGTTGAATTGAGTTGAGTTGAGCTGTGTTGTGTTGTGTTGAGTTGAGTTGAGTTGTGTTGTGTTGAGTTGAGCTGTGTTGTGTTGCGTTGAGCTGTGTTGAGTTGTGTTGTGTTGAGTTGAGTTGAGTTGAGTTGAGTTGAGTTGAGCTGTGTTGTGTTGAGTTGAGTTGAGTTGAGTTGAGCTGTGTTGTGTTGTGTTGTGTTGAGTTGAGTTGAGTTGTGTTGTGTTGAGTTGAGCTGTGTTGTGTTGCGTTGAGCTGTGTTGAGTTGTGTTGTGTTGTGTTGAGTTGAGTTGAGTTGAGCTGTGTTGTGTTGAGTTGAGTTGAGCTGTGTTGTGTTGTGTTGAGTTGAGTTGAGTTGTGTTGTGTTGTGTTGAGTTGAGCTGTGTTGTGTTGTGTTGAGTTCAGTTGAGGTTAGTTGAGTTCAGTTGAGTTGTGTTGTGTTGAGTTAAGCTGTGTTGTGTTGAGTTGACCTGTGTTGTGTTGTGTTGTGTTGAGTTGAGCTGTGTTATGTTGTGTTGAGTTGAGCTGTGTTGAGTTGAGTTGTGTTGAGTTGAGTTGAGCTGTGTTGTGTTGAGTTGAGTTGAGCTGAGCTGTGTTATGTTGTGTTGAGTTGAGCTGTGTTGTGTTGAGTTGAGCTGTGTTGAGTTGAGTTGTGTTGAGTTGAGTTCAGCTGTGTTGTGTTGTGTTGAGTTGAGCTGTGTTGAGTTGAGTTGTGTTGAGTTGAGTTGAGCTGTGTTGTGTTGTGTTGTGTTGAGTTGAGTTGAGCTGTGTTGTGTTGTGTTGAGTTCAGTTGAGGTTAGTTGAGTTCAGTTGAGTTGTGTTGTGTTGAGTTAAGCTGTGTTGTGTTGAGTTGACCTGTGTTGTGTTGTGTTGTGTTGTGTTGAGTTGAGTTGAGTTGAGTTGAGCTGTGTTATGTTGTGTTGAGTTGAGCTGTGTTGTGTTGTGTTGAGTTGAGTTCAGTTGAGGTTAGTTGAGTTGAGTTGAGTTGAGAGTTGCGCTGAGCTGAGCAGAACCCGGCGCTGGTTTATCGCTGAGCGATCACTGCAGAACATCCTGATAAATCACTGCTGTTTTATTACAGATCAGACGTCTGATTTATAGGAGAATCTGATCTCAGAACTTCTGATTCTGTTACTGCAGTGATATTTACTGAGATAGAAATTAATTTAATATTCTGTACAGAGTCGGGTGGTCTGGTGTTGGACGGGTCGGTCAGAGTGTGGAACTGATGGGGTTAAACTCTTAGTTTGTTGTTTGCTGCTCTGCTGTATGAAGCTGTTAGCGTGGGGCGCTAACGTTACATATTATATTAATGCTGCTCGGTGGAACAGTGCAGGCAGGAATGAGGCATGCTGGGTAATGTGAGCTGAAGTGTACGCCTGGCCTGTCCCGAGTATTAATGCACTGTGATGGGCGAGCTGCAGCCAGAACAGGGGGAAGTGTAGCGTCAGAAGTGTGTGTTGGGTAACAGTGTATGTGGGGTAGTATTTTGGGAAGAGTGTGTATTGGGAGTTGAGCAGTGTATGTGGAGCAGTGTGTGTTTGGGAGCAGTGTGTGTTGGGTAACAGTGTATGTGGGGTAGTATTTTGGGAAGAGTGTGTATTGGGAGTTGGGCAGTGTATGTGGAGCAGTGTGTGTTTGGGAGCAGTGTGTGTTTGGGAGCAGTGTGTGTTTGGGAGCAGTGTGTGTTGGGGTTGAGCAGTGTGTGTTGGGCAACAGTGTGTTTTTGGGAGCAGTGTGTTGGGGGCAGTGTGTGTTGGGGGCAGTGTGTGTTGGGGCAGTGTGTGTTGGGTAGCAGTGTGTGTTGGGTAGCAGTGTGTGTTTGGTGTGTGTTGGGGGATTGGGCAGTGTGTGTTGGGTAGCAGTGTGTGTTGGGGGATTGGGCAGTGTGTGTTGGGTAGCAGGGTGTGTTCAGTGTGTGTTGGGGGGTTGGGCTGAGAACAGTGTGAGGTAATTTATTGGTGTTCTTTGTTTCCTCAGATCTATAGGCGGAGATGCTGGAGAAGAAGATTGATTGGTTCTGGACGCTTCCTCTGTTACTGCTGTCGGCCATGACACAGGTACCACGACCTTCATTCACTATTCCTACTGTAGCTGTTTCTCCATCAGCAGCCTGAGTCTGAGAGAGAGAGTACAGTAAGTCATGCTGCTTCTCCATCAGGAGATGGATTCAAATCCTGTTCATGCAGCTTGCCATCAGCTGCCAGAGTCCTGAGAGAGCACAGTTGTCCTTGCTGTTTCTCTCTGGGTGGGTACAGTACAGTAGATGGTGCTCTCTCTTTCCCTTCATCTCTCCTAGGGTGATGTGGATCAACACAAGGCTGCGTCTGTGAGCTGATGTATCAGAACCGAGTTGCTGCGCTTTCCTCCGAGCGTTAGCGCTGTGATGCTACTGATGTGTGTATAATGTGTGTGTGTGTGTGTAGGTGATGGCAAGTCCTGAGGTAAACGACAGTCAGCAGCAGGCTCCTCAGAACGTGTATCACGATATCGGCGTCACCAGGAATAAGATCGTGACGGCGCAGTTCGAGTGCTATCAGAAGATAATGAAGGATAATTACCTGCTGAAGAAAGGTAATGATTAATACAGAGATCTGACATTACCCTCCTGTTACCCTGCTGTTACCCTACTGTTACCCTCCTGTTACCCTGCTGTTACCCTGCTGTTACCCTCCTGTTACCTTGCTGTTACCCTGCTGTTACCCTCCTGTTACCCTGCTGTTACCCTCCTGTTACCTTGCTGTTACCCTGCTGTTACCCTCCTGTTACCCTGCTGTTACCCTCCTGTTACCCTGCTGTTACCCTCCTGTTACCTTGCTGTTACCCTGCTGTTACCCTGCTGTTACCCTCCTGTTACCCTGCTGTTACCCTCCTGTTACCCTCCGGTTACCCTCCTGTTACCCTGAACTAAAATCAGTCTGGATTTTATTTTAGTTTTTACTTTTACCTTAAAAAGTTGTAGAAAATTTTCCTTAACAATCTTAACTATTGATGTAATAACAGTGTAACTACTGTTGAATTGTTACAGATTAATTATAGTTGTACAGGTTATAGATTTACACATATTTATAAAGGTCTATTAAACATATCAGAATATTTTCTCCATCTACCTATAATAAAATCAGAGTATTTCCATTATAATTACAAACCACACCAACGCTTTAGGAGAAATATAAATATATACCAAAATTATTCTACACACACAATTACATGTGAAAATTCACATGTGTAATTACATAATCTGTACACCTGTAATTAATCTGTAAACCAGTAGTTACACTGTTATTACATGGATTGTTAACGATTGTTAATGTGTAATTACACAGTTATTAGAGACACTTATCATAAAGTGGGTCCAAAAACACTCCATATGTTGATGATAGTGATTTCCTTAAAAGCTGTTTTATTTGTATTTTGTATTTATTTTGCTATTTACTGTATT
>CATQJL010000309.1:0-2500 GCA_958299035.1 Cylicocyclus nassatus | reverse complement strand
AGTTCTGTTGATGTTCTGCTGGTGTTCTGTTGATAACCCGGGTTGGTATCTGGTTCCTGCAGGAGTCTGAGCTGTCAGAGGATCACTCTCCACAAAAACCTCTTCTTCTCCTTCGTCCTGAACTCCATCATCACCATCATCTGGCTGACGGCCGTCGCAAACAACCAGGAGTTAGTGCAGCGAAACCCCGTAAGTCCAGCGGTGTGAGGGTTTGGTACAGTGCTGAGTGAGAGATGTGGGTTTGGGTCAGTAGATCCTGATGGTTCTGATGTTTTGATGATCCTGATGGTTCTGTTGGTTCTGTTGGTTCTGATCTCTCTGTAGACGAGCTGTAAGGTGTCTCAGTTTGTTCACCTGTACCTGTTCGGGTGTAATTATTTCTGGATGCTGTGTGAGGGGATTTATCTGCACACGCTCATCGTCGTCGCCGTCTTCGCCGAGAAGCAGCACCTCATGTGGTACTACCTGCTGGGGTGGGGTACGGTATAATTATCATATTAATAAATACACCTCCACCTTTTTCTCCTCCACCCCCTCCTCCTCCACCTCTTCCAGTTCCTTTTCCTCTACCTCCTCCTTCTTATCGTCCTTCGTCTCCTCCACCACATCCTCCACTTCCTCCAACCCCTCTTCTTCCACATTCTCCTCCTCCACCTCCTCATCCTCTACCTTCCTTCCTCTCTTCTTTTTCTCCATGTCCTTCTTCTCCTCCTTCTCCTACACCTCTTCTGTATCCTCCTCCTTCTTCTCCACCTCCTCCACCTCTTTCTCCTCCTTCTCCTACACCTCCTCCTCCTTCTTATTCTCCTCCACCACCTTTACCACATCCTCCACCTTCTCCTCCTTCACCTACTCCTTTTCCTCCTCCACCTTCTCCTCCTTCACCTCCTCCTACTCCTTTTCCTCCTCCTTCTTCTCCTCCTCTTTGTCCACCTCCTCCTCCTCCTGTGTACTGCTCTGAGAATCTCTTATGGGTTTTATTTATTTGATCATTTTATTTTCTGCAGGTTTCCCATTAATACCAGCTACAATACACGCTATAGCCAGGAGCTATTACTACAACGACAAGTGAGTATATTTATATAAATAGCAGTATATTAGTATATTATTGTTTGTGTTTTAATGATAATATTGTTGTTCTGTTGATCTGCAGCTGCTGGATCAGTTCGAACACGTCTCTGCTGTATATTATTCACGGGCCGATCTGTGCGGCGCTGGTGGTGAGATATCTCCACGCTTTTATTCTCAGTTATTATTTTTTTTTACTTTATGTTCGTTAATGCTTTTCCTGTTTTTATTAGTTTAAAAAGCTAATTAAACAATAATCAGATGTAGTATTCACTTACTGTTACTGCTCGTTTTAACCCACAGGCTGTGTTTTTTAGGTTTTATTGACGTTTAAGCAAATCAGTTCCAGTCTGAAATAGTAAAAAGATAAAATAATAAAAAAAATAAAGAGTCTCTTAGGGATGAATCATTGTTAACAGTTTTTAGCAATGATTTTTGTGTTTTAAACAAAAAAACAACTTTCGAAGAATAAACAGCCTGTGTGATTGGCAGGTCACATGACCAGGCTTCGTATTTCATCTCAACCCTGGAGTTTGATTGGACAGTAGGATATATATTTGTTTGATTTATTAAATGTTTTGCACTGGGGGATGTTTACAGTGTTTAGCACTGCAGATCACTCAGCCTCCCACACACAAAACACTGAATTCTGGAATTAGATACAGATAAAAAATTTTATCCTGATGGAACAGGCACTAATCTGTAAGCTGGGTAGCTAAACTACGCTAAGCTAACTGTGCTAAGCTTTCCATTCAGAATTGTGCAGAGGTTGTGTTATTATCCACTCATAGATACACAGTCTGTATAATATGATGTATCTGAAGTGTAGAGATGTGGGCGTGGCCTGTCGCTGTGCTTCAGCTGCTGTCTCTGTGTCTCTGCAGGTGAATCTGTTCTTCCTGCTGAACATCGTTCGGGTTCTCATCACTAAACTGAAGGTGACGCACCAGGCCGAGTCCAGTCTCTACATGAAGGCGGTGAGAGCCACCCTCATCCTGGTCCCGCTGCTCGGCATCCAGTACGTCCTGCTGCCGTATAAACCGGGCGGACGCGTCTCCTCCGAGATCTACGATTACGTCATGAACATCCTCATGCACTACCAGGTAAACCGCACACCTGTCTGTAAAAACGTGATCTGAGAATCACCTGATCTTCACACTAACACTGTCTTCTCTTTACTCATAATGGGAATCTGACAGCTGTTTATGCTTATTGTTTAATTTTATTACGATTTTATAGAATAGATTAGAATAGAATGCATTTGTTGTCATTATACACATGTAAAATGAGATTAAAAGCCACTCCTTTTTTCCGAATGCAAACATCTATATAATATAAAATAGTACAAAGTGACGAAGTGCAAAAAAGGATCAGTGGATGTGTGAGTTCAGTAAAGTGATGGCTTTAGTACTCTGCGTTGATACCACTGCTT
>CATQJL010000308.1:0-37871 GCA_958299035.1 Cylicocyclus nassatus | reverse complement strand
AAGCAGTGGTATCAACGCAGAGTACTGGATTGAAATTATGCCGGTTACTCAAACCTTCGCCGGATTGAAAGTGACGAAAGATTAACGGATTTTGCATATAAAAGTGCGGTCAAAAATCCTTCGTTTTTTTACCGCACTTTTGGTTTATGCACGTTAATCCGCGGAAGGACGCCGCCAGATAATCCCGCAAAGCATACAACGCCACTAATTGCGCGCTTCGCAAAAATCCGCATCGTTGATTAAGCTGTCGATTTTTGCCAGCGGAAAGCGAACCAATTGCAAAGGTTCCGGTTCATCTCCCGCCAGTTTGGACGGGTAAAAATCCCAGCCAACAGAATATGCATCGGATTATTCATATAGCTGGGATTCGAGTTCACCGTACGCAAATGCCGGAATTTTCGCGCGCCTAAGCCGATTTCTTCCTGCATCTCGCGATTTGCGCTTTGTTCCGCGTTTCGCCTTTTTCCATCAAGCCTTTGGTGAACCCTAATTCGTAACGTTCCGTTCCCACCGCGTATTCGCGCACCATTAAAATATCGTCGCCGTCAATCGGCAACACCATCACCGACGGCCGGGTCGAAGGCGTAAAGCGTTCGTAAGTGCGGAATTCACCGTTGCCGAATTTCAACTCCACCGCCTGAATTTCGAAAATACGACTTTTGGCCGCCACGGAAACCGCCAGAATTTCGGGTAATTGTTGGGTCATTTTTTGTTCTCTAATTTGACAAAGTACGGAATAACGATACCATAAGCCTGATTCAGCGTTAAGGGAAAATTATGGCAAAAAATACGCAGAAAAAGGCGCCGAATGAAGGCGACGACGTTCGTTGGACAAATGGTTGTGGCGGCGCGTTTTATAAAACCCGAACTCTCTGTAAAGAAATGATCGACGGCGGCAAGGTGCATTACAACGGGCAACGCACCAACCGAACAAAGCGGTGGAATCGGCGCCAAGATCACATTGCGTCAGGGCAATGACGAAAAAGAAGTGAAGTGACCGCACTTTCCGCCCAACGCCGCGGCGCTGCGGAAGCGCAGTTGCTATACCGCGAAACCGAACAAAGCGTCGAAAAGCGCGAAAAAATGGCGTTGGCCCGAAAAATGAACGCCATGCCGCATCCGGACAGACGTCCGAATAAAAAAGAACGCCGAGATTTGATGAGATTTAAACATCAGGAATAGATGTTTTTACTTTTTCTTTGCCGAAGCAAAGTAAGATAAGCATTCCATTGAAATAACAATTAATTTTAGGAACGACAAACCAAATGACATACCAACAAGACAACGACAAACTCTACCGTTACCTCTTTCAAAACCGTGCCGTGCGCGGTGAATGGGTGCGCATGAATAAAAGTTTCAGCGAAACGCTGAACACCCATCATTACCCGCTGCCGGTGCAGAATCTGTTAGGGGAAATGATGGTGGCGACCAGTTTGTTAACGGGCGACGTTAAAATTTAACGGACACATTACCGTGCAGGTGCAAGGCGACGGTCCGTTAAAACTGGCTTTAGTGAACGGTACCGATACCCAGCAAATTCGCGCTCTGGCTCGCCTGCAGGGCGAAATTACCGACGATATGACATTGCACCAAATGATTGGTAAAGGCGTGTTGGTGATTACCATTACGCCGGAAGAGGGCGAGCGTTATCAAGGCGTAGTGGCGTTGGATAAACCGACCATTACGGAATGTCTGGAAGAATATTTTGAGCGTTCGGAGCAGTTAAAGACTCAATTAATTATCCGTACCGGAGAATTTAACGGCGAGCCGGTGGCGGCGGGAATGCTGCTACAGATTATGCCGGACGGCTCGGGGTCGCCGGATGATTTTTCGCACCTTGCGACATTAACTTTCACGGTAAAAAATGAAGAAATTTTTGGGTTATCGGCGGAAGAAATGCTATACCGCTTGTATCATGAGGAGCATGTCGAGCTTTATGAACCGCAATCCGTTACTTTCCATTGCGGTTGTTCGGCGGAACGTTCGGGCGCTGCTTTATTATTGATTTCCGATGAAGAAATTAATGAGATCTGGCGGAGCACAACGGCAGTATCGATATGCAGTGCGAATGTTGCGGTACGCATTATTTCTTTAATCGGGAAGCTATCGATAAACTGAGAATGCAGCAACAATAGCGAAAAACACGGTCTGTTTGAGTGAAAACGACCGTGTTTTTTTCATTTATCATCATAAAAATTTGAAGGTGCTCACAAATCATGAAAAAGTGCGTTCGAATTAGAAACTAATTATCAAAAATTTGATCTAGTTAACATTTTTTAGAAAAAAATGGTTCTACAATGGTTGCACTTTGAATTTTAATTTTATTACCAAGAGGTGAAGCATGACTGACTTAAACAAACTCGTTAAAGAACTGAATGACTTAGGTATTACCGATGTCAAAGAAATTGTGTATAACCGAGTTACGAACAACTTTTCGAGGAAGAAACCAAACCAGGTTTGGAAGGTTTCGATAAAGGTACGTTAACTACGCTTGGCGCGGTTGCCGTTGACACGGGAGTATTTACCGGTCGTTCGCCGAAAGATAAATATATCGTTTATGATGAAAAAAACAAAAAACACCGTTTGGTGGAACAGTGAAGCGGCGAAAAACGATAACAAACCGATGACGCAAGAAACCTGGAAAAGCTTGAAAGAATTGGTGGGAAAACAACTTTCCGGTAAACGTTTATTCGTGGTGGAAGGCTTCTGTGGCGCCAGTGAAAAACACCGTATCCCGGTCGGCATCGTGACTGAAGTGGCATGGCAGGCTCATTTTGTGAAAAATATGTTTATTCGTCCGACCGAAGAAGAGCTGAAAAACTTCAAACCGGGCTTCACCGTATTAAACGGCGCAAAATGCACCAATCCGAACTGGAAAGAACAGGGTTTGAACAGTGAAAACTTCGTGGCGTTCAATATTAGCGAAGGCATTCAACTTATCGGCGGTACTTGGTACGGCGGCGAAATGAAAAAAGGTATGTTCTCTATGATGAACTACTTCCTGCCGCTGAAAGGCGTAGCGTCTATGCACTGTTCCGCTAACGTGGGTAAAGACGGTGACGTCGCCATTTTCTTCGGTTTATCCGGTACGGGTAAAACAACGCTTTCAACCGATCCTAAACGCCAATTAATCGGTGACGACGAACACGGTTGGGACGAATCCGGCGTGTTTAACTTCGAAGGCGGTTGCTATGCGAAAACCATTAATTTGTCTAAAGAAAACGAACCGGATATTTACGGTGCGATCCGTCGTGACGCATTATTAGAAAACGTTGTGGTTCGCGCGGACGGTTCCGTAGACTTCGACGACGGTTCAAAAACGGAAAACACCCGTGTTTCATATCCGATTTACCACATCGACAACATTGTGCGTCCGGTATCAAAAGCGGGTCACGCTACTAAAGTGATTTTCTTAACCGCCGACGCATTCGGCGTATTGCCTCCGGTTTCAAAACTGACGCCGGAACAAACCGAATACTATTTCTTATCCGGATTTACGGCGAAATTAGCGGGCACGGAACGCGGCGTAACCGAACCGACTCCGACATTCCTCAGCCTGTTTCGGCGCGGCGTTCTTAAGCTTGCATCCGATCCAATACGCCAATGTGTTGGTAGAACGTATGAAAGCGTCCGGTGCGGAAGCTTATTTGGTGAATACCGGTTGGAACGGCACGGGTAAACGTATTTCAATCAAAGATACCCGCGGTATCATTGACGCAATCTTGGACGGTTCAATCGAAAAAGCGGAAATGGGTCAATTACCGATTTTCAATTTATCCATTCCTAAAGCGTTACCGGGCGTTGATCCCGCTATTTTGGATCCGCGCGATACTTATGCGGATAAAGCTCAATGGCAGGCAAAAGCGGAAGATTTGGCCGGTCGTTTCGTGAAAAACTTTGTGAAATATACGGAAAATCCGGAAGCGGCGAAACTGGTTTCTGCCGGTCCGAAAGCCTAATATCGAATAAAATCTAAAAATAAAGGCCGAGTGTTTTATCGCTCGGCCTTTTTCTTTTTATATTTTAATTTTTCCGTCGTCATTACGCTATTTTTAAGCCTGAAAAAACCCGTTGTTATGGTTAGCAACGGGTTTTAGCCTAAGCGGCGGGACAAATCCTACGGCGTCATAAACCGCTTTCAAGGTTTTCTGCGCACGGACTCGGGCTTTTTGTGCGCCTTCCGCGGCGATACGCATTAATAACGCTTCGTCATTGCGGTAATGGTAAAAACGTTCCTGAAGTGCGGTCAACATTTTCACTGTTTCTTCCGCTACCGCACTTTTCAGGTGGCCATACATTTTGCCTTCAAATTCTTTTTCCAATTCGGGAATCGATTTTTCGCTCATGACGGCAAGCATTTCCAGCAAATTTGAAACGCCCGCTTTGTTTTGTACGTCATAACGAACGACAGGCGGTTCGTCGCCGTCGGTCATAGCGCGTTTAATTTTTTTCTCGACGGATTTCGGCTCTTCCAACAGCGTAATCACATTATTGCGATTATCGTCGGATTTTGACATTTTTTTCGTCGGTTCCTGCAGCGCCATAATGCGCGCACCGGCTTTAGGAATAAAGGCTTCCGGCACCACAAACCGGTTTTCGCCGTATAACGCGTTAAACCGTTGAGCGATATCGCGGGTGATTTCAAGATGCGGACGCTGGTCTTCGCCCACCGGCACCTGATTTGCCTGATACAGCAGAATATCCGCCGCCATCAAGACCGGATAAGTGAATAATCCCACGTTGATGTTATCCGCGTGTTTCGCCGATTTATCTTTGAACTGAGTCATGCGGCCCATTTCGCCGAAATAGGTGTAACAGTTCAGAATCCAGGCAAGTTGCGTATGTTCCGGCACATGAGATTGAATAAAAATCGTGCTTTTTTCCGGATCGATTCCGCAAGCCAATATAACGCCAGAACGTCTAACGTCGCTTTACGTAATGCCGCCGGGTCCTGGCGCACGGTGATGGCGTGTAAATCCACGATACAGAACAGGCATTCGTAATCATCCTGCATTTTCACCCATTGACGCAGGGCGCCGAGGTAATTGCCGATAGTCAATTCGCCCGACGGCTGCACACCGCTAAGTACAACTGGTTTTGTCATGTTTATTCCTTAATCCAAAAAACTGATAAAATTTCGACCGCACTTTACACGATATTCAGGATTTCTGCAAAATCGTCAAACACCCCAGTCCGGTTTACTTTCCGCAATGGGAATATTGTAGTTATAGCCGTAAGTCATTCCGACGGCGGGACAGCCCGCGGCGTGGGCGGCGAGAATATCGTTACGGGAATCACCTACGAACAAGACCTGGCGCGGGTAGAAACCGAATTTTCCGCATAAATAGTAATCGGGCCCGGATGCGGTTAATTGCCGGTAAAGATTGACCGCCCACGGTTTCACTGAACAGATGGTCGATGCCGAAAGCTTTCAGTACCGGTTGAACGTGCTGAGTCGGCTTATTGGTGACAACGGCAAGAATGAATCCCTGAGCTTTCAGTTTTCCAGGGTTCCTTCACGTTCGGAAACAAACGGCTCACGTTACACAGATTCTCGCGTCGTAGAAATGGTTAAAACGCGCTTTAAGTTGTTTGATTTCCGCTTCGTCGAGAGTTTGCCGGATTGAGCGCTCGCCCATTCTACGCCGCGACAGATTAACACGTCGGCACCGTTGCCGATCCAGGTTAACACTAACGATTCCGGAGCCTGAGGTAAATTAAATTCAGCCAAAGCCGAGTTCACCGATAACGCGAGATCGGGCAGGCTGTTGACCAACGTACCGTCTAAATCGAATCCGATTAATTTAAATTGAGATGCCATTTTTCTTCCTATGTTATTTTTGTACTTTCGCTAATTCGGCCCGCATGTCGTCGATAACTTTTTTGTCCGGTGCGTCGAAAATCGCTGATCCCGCCACGAACATATCGGCGCCGGCGGCGGCGATTTGCGCAATATTATTGATTTTCACGCCGCCGTCCACTTCCAAACGAATGTCAAAACCGCTATCGTCGATACGCTGACGCACTTGCCGCAGTTTATCGAGTGTCGCCGGAATGAAAGATTGCCCGCCGAATCCCGGATTGGACCGACATCAATAAAATCATGTCCAATTTGTCCATCACGTAATCCAGATAACTCAACGGCGTGGCGGGATTAAACACCAGCCCGGCCTGACAGCCGTTATCGCGAATCAGTTGTAGCGTTCGATCGATGTGCAGACTGGCTTCGCCGTGAAAGGTGATGGAGGTGGCGCCCGCTTTGGTGAAATCCAGCACCAGCGAATCCACCGGCGTCGCCATTAAATGCACGTCAATCGGCGCGGTAATGCCGTATTCGCGCAGGGCTTTGCATACCGGCGCACCGAAAGTCAGGTTTGGCACGTAATGATTGTCCATCACGTCAAAATGAATCAAATCCGCACCGCACTTGAGCACGTTTTCCACGTCTTCGCCAAGGCGCGCCAAATCGGCGGAAAGAATCGACGGTGCAATTAAATAAGGTTTCATACGGTTCCCCTTTGGGTTGACCAAAAGCAGTCCTAGTGTACTACTTAATGGCTATAAATTTAAAGAGAAGAACGGCAAAAGTGCGGTATAATTTTGCCGAGTTTTTTAGTACATCATTCACGGGGAACAAAATGACGTTTTTTATTCAGGGATTTTTAGTGTGCGGCGCGCTTGATTATCGCGATCGGTGCGCAAAATGCTTTTGTTTTGAAGCAGGGCTTACTGAAGCGCAATATTCTGGCGGTGATTCTGACCTGTTTTGTCTGCGATTTTGTGCTGATTTCCCTGGGCGTGTTGGGTTTGGGTTCGCTTATCAGCGAAAGCGCGGTCGCCACAGTGGCGCTGGCGATTGTGGGCGCGGTGTTCCTTTTGTGTACGGTTGCGCGCCTTTCGTTCGGCTTATGTCGGCAATGCCGCGTTGGATTTGAACACCGAAAACGGCGGGCAATCTTCCACCCTGAAAGCGGTGTTGACAACTCTGGCAATCACGCTGCTGAATCCTCACGTTTATCTTGACTGCTTCGCTATTATCGGCGGGATTGCCGGCACCATTCCGGCGAATGAAAAGCTGTTTTTTCTGTTAGGAGCGTTGACGACTTCGGCGTTATGGTTTTTCAGTTTAGGTTACGGCGCCCGGCTGCTGATTCCGTTGTTTAAACGCCCCGCCACCTGGCGCGTGCTGGACGGCATAATCGGCGCGGTGATGTGGGGCATTGCGTACAATTTAGCCCATTATGCCGTACGGATGTATGGTGGGTAATAAAAAATGAGCCGCCCCCCAAAAGTTGGACGGGTTAGTCAAATACTGCGCTCTGTATGTGCAGAGCTCAGGTCTTTTAAATTCGGTTTAATCCGTTTTTGATTGTAATACGCCAAATATTCTTCAATGCCGGCCTGTAATTCGGCAGTTTTTTCATGTTGTTCCCACTGGATTTTTGGCGGGTTATTCGGGTCGAGTACCAAGCGATTTTACTCCATTTAGCCCGCTTTCGCGAAAGGCTTTCAGCCAGGTGACGACCACGGAATGCGAATAGCGTGACGTTTTGCCGTTTCGCGAAGACTAAAATCCCGCTCCGTAACCAGTTTAACGACCTTTAAACGAAATCGATAAGAGTAAGTCATATTCTGCACCTCAAATTAAGTGTCTAGGTTTTGGAGGCAGATCACTTTTAGCAATCAAGTGCGGTCTTTTTAACGCTTGTTTTTTACCCTCTAAGGGTCTTAGGAGAAATACCAAATTCATGTTTAAAACAAGTCGAAAAATAACTGCCGTCATTAAATCCGCAATCCAGTGCAATATCGGTAATAGGCTTTTCGGTATAACGGAGTTGATAATAGGCATTGGACAAACGTAATTTAGACACGTAAGCCTGAGGCGTTAAACCGGTTTGCACTTTTACATAACGATAGAGCGTTCTTATGGATAAATTGAATTTTTCCGCCAACTTATCCCAACTAATTTCTTCCAAAAAATGGAAATTCAACCAATTGATAATTTGCCGTCCTTTTGCTTCCATTGAACCTACCATTTGTCCATCTACATAATGATTTTGTAACGTTACCAATTGGGAAAAGGAAAATTCTTTTTGTAACGCTGTTTCTACCATAGCGGACGAATCTTTTACTTTGAAATTCTGACTATGCATGAGCAATGTGATATTTTCATTGATCAAACCGAGCGTATCCCGATTGATGATTTTGAATCAGCACAATCCGGTTTTAAATTTTTCAGCAGAGTGTCTAAGTTGCGGATAAATTTAAAATCATTGTAATCTTTCAATAAAATATGGTCAGACAAAGGTTATCGACATTTTCATATAAATGGTGGTCGCTAGCCTCAATATAAAGCACCATTCCTTGGTATAGATCATGAGGATAACCATTGAGAATATGGCGTCCGCGACCTTCCGTCACGATAACTAATTCGCTAAAATCGTGAGTATGTTCCGGAAAATCGGATTGAGGTACTCTCGGTTCAATTGCAAATTGTTGTTGACCCGATTTAAAAAAATCTTTAAAGGATAATTTTTCAATCATGTCATCCTCCCCCACCATCTTAAGAAGCTCGGCGGTAGAATATCATAATAAAAATAATGTGCTTTCCGAAAATCCGTTCAATCTTCTCTTAATTACAACTAATTCTCAATTCTGTGAATCAGATCACATGCACTTTTATAATTTTTGCCATATTTGCCTCAAATTTGGCAGATGATTTAATGCCCTAATCGATCCGTAGACTTAGACTGCAATCAACTTAATGAGTTGGAGCACAAAGTTATGAGTATTCTCATATTGCTGCCGTCGATCTCGGCGCATCAAGCGGTCGTATCATGCTTTCCACTTATCATATTGGATAATCAGGCAATTTCACTGGAAGAAATTCATCGCTTTAAAAATCAATTTATCTCTCAAAACGGGCATGACTGTTGGGATCTCCTTGCCTTAGAAAAAGAAATTGTCACCGGATTACGCAAAATTCTAGACAGTGGGAAACCTCTTCACAGTATCGGAATCGACACTTGGGGAGTAGATTATGTTTTGCTGGATAAAAACGGTGAAGTAGTTGCGCCGACTTATTCTTATCGTGATCACCGTACTGATGGCGTAATGCAAAAAGTGCAATCCGAATTAGGTAAAGAAACCATTTATCGTAAAACAGGTATTCAGTTCTTAACTTTCAATACTCTTTATCAACTCAAGGCGATGGTAGATGAAAATCCGCAATGGCTTGCCCAGGTTAAGATTTTGTGATGATTCCCGATTATCTGAATTATCGCTTAACCGGCGTAATTAATCGAGAATACACCAACGCCACCACTACACAACTGGTAAATGTAAATACTGATAGCTGGGACACCGCACTTTTAGATTATCTTGGCTTACCGGCAAGCTGGTTCGGACGCAATTGCCACCCGGGCCACCAAGTCGGCTTATGGAATAACCGGATTCCTGTCATGTCGGTTGCCAGCCACGATACCGCAAGTGCGGTCATTTCTGCGCCACTTTCTGATGAAAATGCCGCATATCTCTGTTCCGGCACCTGGTCATTAATGGGGTTTGGATACCACAACGCCTTGTACTAACGATACGGCGATGAACTCAAATATCACTAATGAAGGCGGCATAGACGGACATTATCGAGTTCTAAAAAATATTATGGGCTTATGGTTATTCAATCGCCTGTGCACCGAACGCAATATCACGGATATTCCGGCTTTGGTCAAACAAGCCGAAGCCGAACCCGCATTCCAAAGTCTTATCAACCCTAATGCCGAGTGCTTCTTAAATCCGCCGTCTATGGTGGATGCTATTCAACGATATTGCCGTGAACACAATCAAACCGTGCCCAAAGACACGGCTCAACTTGCACGCTGTATTTTTGACAGTCTGGCGATGTTATACCGCAAAACGGCGTTAGAACTTGCCGAATTACAAGGCAAACAAATCAGCGCATTACACATCGTAGGCGGCGGCAGCCAAAACGAATTTTTAAACCAACTTTGCGCCGATCTTTGTGGTATGGATGTCTTGTCGGTCCGATAGAGGCTTCCGTTCTGGGTAACGTAGGCTGTCAGTTAATGGCATTAGACCAAATCCGAGTGTCGCGGAATTCGTCAATTAGCGGTAAAAAGCTTTCCGCTAAAACAATTCAAAAATCGACCGCACTTTATGCCGGCTTCATTCCTTGAAACCAAATGGCATGAATTTTGCGCGTTACATTAATTCACTTAGAAGAAGGAAATTGATCATGAGTAACGTACAACAAGCATATGAATTAGCAAAAAAAACAATTTGCCGATATTGGTGTAGACACAGAACAAGCGCTTGCTCTGCTGGATAAATTACCGATTTCCATGCATTGCTGGCAAGGCGATGATGTCGGCGGTTTTGAACAAGGTGCCGGCGCATTAAGCGGCGGAATTCAAGCCACCGGTAACTATCCGGGGAAAGCCCGTACAGCACAAGAATTACGCGCTGACCTAGATAAAGCGATTTCCTTGATTCCGGGTAAAAAACGGTTAAATTTACATGCTTCTTATTTAGAAGCCGATCACAAAGTGGATCGCAATGAAGTTAAACCCGAACACTTTGAGAACTGGGTAGCTTGGGCCAAAATTAACAATATGGGCTTGGATTTTAACCCAACTTATTTTTCTCATCCGTTAAGTACGGAAGCGACATTAAGCCACCCAAACAAAGAAATTCGTGATTTCTGGATTGAACACGGCAAGCGGTGTCGAAAAATTTCCGAATATTTGGGTAAAGAACTGGGAACGGCTTCCGTGATGAACATTTGGATTCCGGACGGCAGTAAAGATTTAGTTGTGGATAAATTTGCTCCACGCCAACGTTTAGTTGACGCCCTTGACAAAATCATCGCGGAAAAAATCGATCCGAAATATCACTTAGATGCGGTAGAAAGCAAATTATTCGGGATCGGCGTGGAATCTTATACTGTCCGGCTCTAATGAATTCTATACATCTTATGCGGTTCCCGCGGTACGGCGCTATGTCTGGACGCCGGACACTTCCACCCGACCGAAGTAATATCGGATAAAATTTCCGCCGTCATGCCGTTTATTCAACATTTACTTTTACACGTCAGCCGTCCGGTACGTTGGGATAGCGATCACGTAGTATTGCTTGACGATGAAACGCAGGCTATCGCAAGCGAAATTATCCGCAATCAATTATTTGACCGCGTGCACATCGGTTTAGACTTCTTCGACGCCTCCATCAATCGCATTGCGGCTTGGGTCATTGGAACTCGTAATATGCAAAAAGCATTGTTGAGAGCTTTACTCGAACCGACGCAAGAATTGCGCGATTTAGAAAATACTCGTGACTTTGGCAGCCGTTTAGCATTGCTGGAAGAACAAAAATCGCTGCCATGGCAAGCCGTTTGGGATATGTATTGCGAACGTCATAACGTGCCGGTAGGTCGTCGTTGGTTAGACGAAGTACGTAATTATGAAAAAGCGGTTTTAAGCCAACGTTCATAAGGAGTTAAACATGCAACACATTATTAATTCTTGGTTTGTGCAGGGCATGATTAAAGCCACCAATGATATGTGTGTTAAAAGGTTGGGATGAGCGCAACGGCGGTAATGTCAGTTTACGTTTGTTAGAAGAGGATGTAGTGCCTTATCAGAGTGAATTTGCGGAAAATCCTCGTCATGTAGAAATTACGCAAGATATCACCGCACTTGTTAACCAATATTTTATCGTTACCGGTTCGGGGAAATTCTTCGCAATGTCATTATTGATCCGGCGATACCTTAGCCGTGATTAAAGTGATGAACAAGGTAAAGGTTACTACATTATGTGGGGCCTGGTAAACGGCGGCGTACCGACATCCGAATTACCCGCGCATTTACAATCTCACATTGTGCGAACGAAAGTCGGTGAAGGCAAAGATCGCGTCATTATACATTGCCACGCCACCAACTTAATTGCGTTGACTTATGTGCTTGAACTGGATCCGAAAGTGATTACCCGTGAACTCTGGGAAATGAGTACGGAATGCCTGGTGGTATTCCCCGACGGTGTGGGCATTTTACCTTGGATGACGCCGGGCAAAGATGAAATCGGCTACGCGACGGCCAAAGAAATGGCGAAACATCCGTTAGTTCTTTGGGCGTTCCACGGTGTGTTTGGTACGGGGCCGACCTTGGATGATGCGTTCGGTTTGATTGATACCGCAGAAAAATCCGCCGAAATTTTGGTGAAAGTGTTATCCATGGGGGTAAACGGCAAACCATTCAAACCGATGAATTCAAATTATTAGCGCAACGTTTTGGTGTTACACCGATGGAAGGCGTACTTTGAGAACGAACGGCGCAGCTCATAACGGGCTGTGCCGTTATGCAAAGTGCGGTCAGAAAATTAAACGTTTTTTAACAATTTACAGGAGTCACATTATGGGTGGTTCAATTTTACTTGGTATCTTTTGGCATTTCGTCGGTGCAACTTCCGCAGCCTGTTTCTACGCGCCGATGAAAAAAGTCAGCAATTGGTCTTGGGAAACCATGTGGGCGGTAGCCGGTATCTTCTCTTGGATTTTACTACCTTGGAGCATCAGCTACTGGCTATTACCCGATTTCGGTGCGTATTATTCTTCCTTCAGCAGCGATATTTTATTGCCGGTTTTCCTTTTCGGTGCGATGTGGGGAATTGGCAATATCGGTTACGGCTTAACCATGCGCTATCTCGGTATGTCCATGGGAATTGGTATAGCCATCGGTATTACCTTAATTATCGGAACTTTAATGACCCCGATTATTCAAGGCCGCTTCGGCGAATGCTTGCAAGCAGCGGCGGACAAATAACCATTACCGGGGTAATCGTTGCCGTCATCGGTGTCGCCATTGTGTCTTATGCCGGCGTGTTAAAAGAAAAAGCCATCGGCGTCACCGCGGAAGAATTTAATTTGAAAAAAGGGCTTCTCTCGCCGTGATGTGCGGTATTTTTTCCGCCGGTATGTCATTCGCCATGAGTGGCCGCCACACCAATGCACGAAGCCGCAGCGAATGTAGGTGTGGATCTGCTTTATGTCGCTTTACCGAGTTATGTGGTTATCATGGGCGGCGGAGCAATTATTAACCTTGGTTTCTGTATTATCCGTTTAATGACCCGTCCTGAACTTTCATTCAAAGCCGATATGAGCGTCGCAAAAGGCTTACTTATTAGCAATGCTTTATTCTCAGCTCTCGGTGGCATTATGTGGTACTTCCAGTTTTTCTTCTACGCCTGGGGTCATGCCAACATTCCTGCAGACTACGGCTTCATCAGCTGGATGTTACATATGAGCTTCTATGTGCTCTGCGGCGGTATCGTAGGTTTGATTTTACATGAATGGAAAAATACCGGTAAAAAACCAACCAGAGTACTGTGTATCGGCTGTTTGGTGATTGTATTAGCCGCGAATATCGTTGGTTTAGGTATGGCAAATTAAGAAAAATCAAGGAGTTATCATGTCTAACAGATTTATTTTAAATGAAACCTCTTATTTCGGTTCCGGTGCTATCCGAAATATCGTCACCGAAGTAAAACAACGAGGTTTCCGTAAAGCTTTAATTGTGACGGATAAAGCATTAGTCAAATTCAAAGTAGTGGAAAAAGTGACCGCACTTCTGCAACAAGCCGATCTTGATTATGAAATTTTCGATGAAGTGTTGCCTAATCCGACCATGAATGTCGTGAACGCAGGATTGGCAAAATTTAAAGCAAGCGGCGCGGATTATATGATTTCTATCGGTGGCGGTTCACCGCAAGATACGGCAAAGGCTATCGGGATTATCACAAATAACCCTGAATTTGCCGACATCCGCAGCCTTGAAGGCACAGCACCGACGAAAAAACCTGCCGTACCGACTATTGCGATTCCAACTACAGCGGGAACTGCGGCGGAAGTCACCATTAACTATGTCATCACCGATGAAGAAAACAAACGTAAATTCGTTTGCGTGGATCCGCATTCTATTCCGGTCGTTGCTATTATTGACAGTGATATGATGGCAAGTATGCCGCCCGCACTGAAAGCGGCAACCGGGGTAGATGCGCTCACACACGCCATTGAAGGTTTCACCACTTTAGCCGCATGGGAACTTTCCGATATGTTCCACTTAAAAGCTATTGAAATTATCGCCCGTTCATTACGTGCTTCGGTTAAAGGTGAACAACGAGGCATGGAAGATATGGCACTTGGTCAATATGTGGCCGGTATGGGTTTCTCCAATGTAGGCTTAGGTTTAGTGCATGGTATGGCACATCCTTTGGGCGCTTTTTACGGCACGCCGCACGGTGTCGCCAATGCCGTATTACTTCCGCATATTATGGCCTATAACGCCGATTTCACAGGCGAAAAATTCCGCGCGATTGCAAAAGCGATGGGCGTACAAAACACTGAACGTCTCAGTATTGAAGAAGCCCGAATAGCTGCGGTTGAAGCGGTAAAATCCTTGAATCGGGACGTCGGCATTCCCGCTACATTACGTGAAGTGGGCGTGAAAGAAGAAGATATTCCGGAACTCGCTAAAGCCGCCTTTGCCGATGTATGTACAGGCGGTAATCCGAGACCGACTTCCGTCGAAGACATTGAGCGGCTCTACCATGCCATTTATTAAGGGGAACATTATGATTCGTAAGGGTTTCGTGATGCAGGTCAATCCTGATTGCCACGCGGAATATAAAAAACGCCATGATGAGATTTTTCCCGAATTGGTGGAAGAATTAAAAGCCCATGGCGGTCATCACTATTCCATCTTTTTGGATAAAGAACGTAATTTGCTGTTCGGTTATGTGGAAATCGAAGATAAAGCCCGTTGGAATGCAGTGGCACAAACCGCCGCTTGTCAGAAATGGTGGGCATTTATGAAAGATATTATGCCTTCAAATCCTGATAACAGTCCGATTTCACAGGATCTCGAACAGGTATTTTATCTGGATTAAAAACTCTTCAAAAATCGACCGCACTTTCAAAAGTGCGGTCAAATTTTCCATTATTTTTTAGTCAAGTAATCCAACACTACCTGATGATGTTCGCCGGTTTTGAATTTGGTGAAAACCTGTTCGATGACGCCCTTTCCGTTAATCAAAAAACTGATACGGTGGATGCCGTCGTAAGTTTTTCCCATAAATTTCTTTTCGCCCCAAACGCCGAATTGGTCGGCGACTCGGTGGTCTTCATCGGATAACAAAGTGAAATTCAACGCTTTCTTTTCTTCAAACTGAGCGAGTTTCTTCGGAGAATCCGGGCTGATGCCCAGAATTACAACGCCTAATTTATCCAGCTCCGCCTTGGCGTCGCGAAGCCCGCAGGCCTGAACGGTGCAGCCCGGTGTGAGCGCTTTCGGGTAGAAATAAATCAACACTTTTTTGCCCCGGAAATCGGTTAACGAAACCGGTTCGTTGTGCTGATTCGGCAAGGTAAAGTGCGGGGCGTTTTCGCCGGATTTTAAGGTTTTCATCGGGAATTTCCTCATTAAAATAGATTTAACAGTATTCTAACAAGCATTGCGGTTTTGTGATACAATCGCGGGAAATTTAATTTAGCTGAAAAAATCATGTCCAGACAGAAAAAATCCCGTCGTTTAACCGACATTATGCCGGCCCGCAAAACCGATAAAAAACCTGAAATCGGAGCGGTAAAAACGCGTCCCGGCAAGAAATTAACCCGTTATGAATTGGATGCCAAAGCGCGCGAGGAAAAACGTAAACGCAAGCATAAAGGCCTGAATTCCGGTTCGCGCCACAGTGCCGCCGCAAATACCGATAAAAGTTCGCAAATCGAGGTGAAAGATCCGCGCATCGGCAGCCGTAAAAAAGTGCCGTTGATGGTGGAATTCGTGAACAAGCCGGAAAAAGGTCAGTTCATTCAAGCGGAAAAAACGAACGAAAAATCGCCCGCACTTGATCCGATATTAGAGTTGGAACAGCTTGAAAATAACGAATGTCTGAACAATTTGTTGGATCAACTGGATGCCGGGAAGGTTCTCAGTAAAGCGGATCAAGCTTTTGTTGACGAATGTCTGGATCGCATTGCGCAATTAATGGACGAATTGGGCATTAGCGATGAAGAAGGCGAAGACGAAGACGATTTGCTTCGCACCTTCGAGAAAATCAATATCAACCAATTCCGTTAATGATGATGACCGGCGTTTTATTGCTAATCGGCGTTGCAATTTTACTGGCGATGGCGGGATATTCCCTTTATCTTTTCGCCCAATTACGCAAACAAAAACGGCTTTACGAACAGGCCAGACTGGCGCGCGCGGCGCGCTTAAAAGAAAGCGTTCGGATTATTGCCCGCGCGATGCATGCGGGTGAATGCAATCATTCGGAAGGCGTGATTCGGTTGAAAATGCTGTTGGAGCCTCTCGGGCAGAAAACCTTATCGGAATATGACGCCATGTGGCGACTTTACGAAACGGTGCGCGATATGCCGACCCATGAAGATCGCAAATTGCTGAAGAAAAATGAGCGCATGAAGTTGGATCTCGAACGCGAAACCAAAGAAATCGAGCTGGAAGAAGCGATTAAAGCCGAAGCGAAAGCCTTGTTAAACGAATTACAATAAGATTTCTCCACGCCGCTTTTTGACAACGATTATCTACTCGACAACCCTAACATTTAATCTGACGATATGACTGATATTACTTTCGATCTCGCCCTGATTCAAAAATACAATCAATCCGGGCCTCGTTATACGAGTTATCCAACCGCGCTGGAATTTAATGAAAATTACAGCGAACAAGATTTCGAAACGGCGGCGGCGCGTTATCCCGAGCGGCCGTTATCCCTTTACGTGCATATTCCGTTCTGTCATAAACTCTGCTATTTCTGCGGCTGCAACAAGGTGATTACCCGCCACCGGCATAAAGCGGATATTTATCTGGATTTTCTCGAAAAAGAAATCAGCAACCGCGCGCCTTTATTCAAAAACCGGACGGCAACCCAAATCCATTGGGGCGGCGGCACGCCGACTTATTTGAGCGAAACCCAATCCGCCCGCCTGATGAACATGCTAAAAACCCATTTCACCATTGCCGACGACGCCGAAATTTCCATTGAAATGGACCCGCGCGAAATCGAATTATCCATGTTGGATCACTTGCGTCGCATCGGTTTCAACCGCATCAGTATGGGTGTGCAGGACTTCAATAAAGAAGTGCAAAAAGCCGTCAACCGCGAGCAGGACGAAGATTTTATCCGCGCTTTACTGATTCGTGCGCGCGAACTGGGCTTCCAATCCACCAATCTGGATCTCATTTACGGCTTGCCGTTCCAAACAGTGGAAAGTTTTATGTTCACTTTACAAAAAGTCATCGAGCTGAATCCTGATCGCCTGAGCGTGTTCAACTACGCCCATTTACCAAGCCGTTTCGCCGGCCAAGTAAAAATCAAAGACAAAGATTTGCCGTCGCCGGAAACCAAACTGAGCATTTTACAAAACACCATCGAAACCTTAGGCGCCGCCGGCTATAAATTTATCGGCATGGATCACTTTGCCAAACCGGACGATGAACTGGCCATCGCACAACAAAACGGCGTTCTGCATCGCAACTTCCAAGGTTACACCACACAGGAAGAATGCGATTTACTGGGGTTGGGCGTCTCCGCCATCAGCCTGTTGGGCGACAGCTATGCGCAAAATCAAAAAGAATTAAAACAATATTATGCCGATGTGGACGAAAAAGGCATTGCGCTGCACAAAGGGCTCGCTTTAACGGAAGAAGACTGCCTGCGGCGGGATGTAATTAAGGCTTTAATCTGTAACTTCAAATTGGATTACGCTGCCGTCGAACGGCAATATCATATTGATTTTACCACACATTTTGCCGAAGATTTGGCGCTACTGAAACCGCTGGCGGAAGACGGCCTGCTGGACATTAAACCGCACGGAATCATCGTCTCGCCGAAAGGCCGTTTGCTGATCCGCAACATTTGTCTGTGCTTTGACGCCTATTCGCGTCAGCAGGCGCGCAGACAACAATTCTCGCGTATTATTTAATTCGTACATAAAAGTGCGGTCAAAAAAAATCATCGTTTTTTGCACTTCGTTTGCCAACGCTTTGAGAGGAATCCTTCCGGGAATGGCAAATAAAAAAACGAGAGAATTTTTGACCGCACTTTTCGTATTGCGCCGATTTTGGTTACAGAAACTTCGTCAGCAAAGTTTCAAATAATACGTAAAAAGCGAGCAAATCCGTTTTCGCCAGCGGTTTAAACGGCAGCAAGAGATAATACAAAAAACGATATTTTTTCACCAAAGCCAAAGCGTAATGCCACACGCGGCTGTCTTCGTAACAGACAAAGGTGTCAATGGTGCGTTGAATCTGCGCGGGCGTGGTTTTTTCCCGGCACACTCCGTAAATAAACAATAAGGCGTCACGCATTTTCTGCCATATCAGCTTATGGGAATGGGAAACCGCTTCGAAATCAATAAAGGAAACTTTGCCGTCCTGCCACAAAATATCTTTCAGCAAAGGGCGTCCGTGAACAATGCCGTGTTCATGCAAATCCGCCAGGGCTTTGGCGCAATCGTCCAGAATCCGCTGTTTTTGTGCGGCCGTAATATCGCTTTCCAGCCAGAAGCGCACATTGTGCCCCGCATCTTCCATCACCAAACAATGGGAATTGATGATTTTTACCGGCGGAATCGGCGCTTTATGCAGGATCAGCCATTTTATTCGTTGAATTTCCCGTCGAAACGCCGCCCGGGAAAAGGGTTTGAGCAAACGCTGAATGCCGTGGGGATGCTCGGGTTGTTTCAGCCAGTAAGACTTCCCTTCGAATTCAAAGGGATAAACCCGTTCCATGCGATGTTCCGCCTGTAAGATCTCAACGTAATCTGCTAATGTCACGCTTTTTCTCCTCAAAAAACGGGAGCATTTTACCACACAAATAAGAAGAGCGGGTTAACCCGCTCCGACAAAATAAAATGATTATGCCTAAATATTCAGCATTGCGGCGTCATCAATGAAGTATTGATTCATTTCAAACGCCGGTTTGGAATCGTGATCTTTACTGATAATCCGCGCCGGTACGCCGGCTGCCGTAGCATGTTCGGGAATCGGCTGTAACACCACGGAATTGGCGCCGATTTTAGCGTATTTGCCCACTTCAATATTGCCCAGAATTTTCGCACCGGCGCCGATCATCACGCCTTCGCGGATTTTCGGATGACGATCGCCCGTTTCTTTACCGGTGCCGCCTAATGTGACGCCCTGCAAAATGGAAACGTCGTTTTCAATCACCGCCGTTTCTCCCACCACAATACCGGTGGCGTGGTCAAACATAATGCCGCACCCGATACGCGCCGCCGGATGAATATCCACATCAAATGCTACGGAAATCTGATTTTGCAGATAAATCGCCAGCGAACGGCGGTTTTCCTGCCACAAATAATGGGTAATGCGATAACTTTGTAACGCGTGAAAGCCTTTCAGATACAGCAACGGCGTAGACCATAAATCCACCGCCGGATCGCGCTGGCGAACCGCGGTAATATCGCAGGCGGCGCTTTCGATAATGCTGGGTTTCGCCGCATAAGCGTCTTCAATAATCTCACGCAGGGTAATGGCGGGCATGGTTGCCGTCGCCAGTTTATTGGCCAGAATATAACTCAGCGCACCGCCCAAATGTTTGTGTTTTAGAATGGTCGAATGGAAAAAACTCGCCAGCATGGGTTCCTTATCCACCAGACACTGGGCTTCTTCCCGGATTTGTTTCCAAACTTTAATTGCCATCTCGGTTCCTCAATATTCGTCTTTACGTTCGCGCTGTAAAAGTGCGGTCGCCATTTCCTGCGGATTTTTACCGTGGAACAAGGCCGCATAAATCTGTTCCGTAATAGGCATTTCCACGCCCTGGCGCTGTGCCAACGCCATGGCTTCTTTGGTGTTGTAAAAGCCTTCCACCACCTGCCCGATTTGCTCCATCGCCGCCTGCGCGGAAATTCCCTGTCCCAGCATCATACCGAAACGTCGATTGCGCGATTGGTTATCGGTACAAGTCAGCACCAAATCCCCTAAGCCGGACATGCCGGTGAAAGTTTTCGGATTCGCTCCCAATGATACGCCCAAACGGGTAATTTCCACCAGCCCGCGGGTAATCAGGGCGGTACGCGCGTTGGCGCCGAATCCCAGACCGTCCGCCATTCCCGCCGCAATGGCGATCACGTTTTTAATCGCGCCGCCCAGCTGCACGCCGATCATATCCCGATTGAGATACACCCGAAAATGCTTGCTGCAATGGATGCGCGCCTGAAATTCCCGGGCAAAGCGTTCGTCATTTGCCGCCAAAGCAATCGCCGTCGGCATGCCGGCGGCTAACTCCCTGGCAAAGGTCGGACCGGACAACACGGCCAACGGATGCGCCTTCCCCAGTTCCTCTTCCACTACGGATTGCAGCAAGCGCCCGCTATCCCGCTCCAAGCCCTTGGTTGCCCAAGCGATACGACTGTCGGGACGCAAAAACGGTTTAATCCGTTTAATCACCTCACCGAAAGCATGACTGGGCACCACCACCAATAAATCTTTCGATTTTTTGACCGCACTTTCCAGATCTGCCTCAATCACTAAGGATTCGGGAAACGCAATATCCGGTAAAAACCGGCGATTTTGCCGTTCTTCACGCAACTGCTGACATTCCGCCCGGTTATGTCCCCACAATATGGTGGGATAGCCGTTCCGGGAAAAACTGATTGCCAGCGCCGTGCCGTAAGAACCGGCGCCCAGAATGCTGATCGGAGCTTGACTCACCATAGATTCCACCTAAAGAAAAGCCCACGTGGGAACGTGAGCGTTGCCGATATTCGGAATTAATTAATGGTCGGTTGTTCTTCCGTAGCGGATTCTTCTTCCACACGACGCATGTGTTCGAGGAAAAGCGCATCGAAATTCACCGGCGCTAAATTCAGCGGCGGGAAAGTGCCGCGATTGACCAGGCTCGCTACTAATTCGCGGGCGTAAGGAAACAGCATGTTCGGACATTGCGAAGTTAACGCATGCGTTAACTGAATATCGGTTAACCCACTGATGGTGAACACGCCGGCCTGCTTCACTTCGCACAGAAAAGCGGAATCGCCGCTGTCTTCCAGCGTGGTTTCCACCGACACGTTTAATGTCACTTCGAATAAATTCTCGCCTAATTGTTTGGCTTCCGTGCCTAAATTAAAGTTTAAATCCGGTTTCCATTCCTGCTGAAAAATATCGGGCAGATTCGGCGCTTCAAATGACACATCCTTCACATAAATTCGTTGAATCTGCAATACGGGTTCTTGAGCTTGTTCCGCCGGGGCGGCCTGATTTTCATCTGTCATATTGAATTCCTTATTTTACTAACGGTAAATTTTCGGCATTCCAGCCTGCAATGCCTTCTTGTAATGCATAAACGTGTTTAAAGCCCTGTTTGGCTAAAATTTCACCCGAAGCGCGGGCCGTTACGCCGCTCGCACAAACTAAAATCATCGGCACGTCTTTGTGTTGTTCCAATTTGCCCAGATTGTGATTTTTAATGTCCGAAGGCACGAATTCCTGGCTGTTGACAATATGTCCGCGTTTGAATTCTTCGATGGTGCGCAAATCGATCACCACCGCGTTTTGATTGTTCATCAATGCCACCGCTTCGGCATTGGACACCAATTTCACTTTGCTGGTAAAGGCTTTGAAATTCACGTAAACAAAAGCAATAAAAATTGCGACCCAGGCGACAACCAATAAGGTGTGATTTTTGATAAAAGGCGTAGCCAGCGTTAAAAATTCTTCCATGTTGTTCTCAATAGATTAGATAAAAAGAGAGCTTAAGTATAACCGCAGTCGGCGGATTTTCAAAGGCGGAAAGGCTAAAAGTGCGGTCAAAAAAACGAAAGAATTTTTGACCGCACTTAAATTATTTATCCAGCAGACGGATGTGGCGAGTGGCGGAAATCCAGGCCGAGGCGTAACCGACGATGGAGCAAATCACCAGTAAAAACAGCATTTCGCCGAAACCCAGGCCGCCGAGATTAAAGGTGACGGCAAAAATATCCGTCACATATTTCACCGCACTGGTGAAATAACCGATGAGTAAGGCGCTGAAAAAACAGGCGAAAAAAGCGCCGAAAAAGCCGTAAATAATGCCGGTGTAGAGGAACGGACGCAGAATAAACTGATCCGTCGCGCCCAATAATTTCATCACCTGAATATTCGCCTGGCTGCTGTACACATCGGAACGGATACTGTTGCCGATAACCAAAAATACCGCCAGCGTCATCAGCACCGCGCAGAAAATGGCGACATGCGCGATCAGCCAGGTTATCGCCGTGAGTTTTTCCAGCCAATCGTTATCCATGCGAACTTCTTCCACACCTTTGATTTTGGTAAGATTTTCGCGCAGTTCCTGACGTTTTTCCGAGGCTTTGAATTCCGCCGTCGGTTTAATCATCACCACCGCCGGCAACGGATTGTCGTCTAAAATATCCAATTCTTCGCCAAAACCGGACCAGGCTCGGAAATCCTTCAGACTTTCCTGACGGGACACGTAATTCAGACTTTCCACGCCGGCCTGCGAGCGGATTTTTTCCACCACGCCGTTGGCGTCGTCTTCATTGAGATTTTTGTGCAAATACACCGTTAATTCGCTGTCCGGCGAAAACTGGGTAATGGCGTTATGGGTATTTTTCCACAGTAAAAAGCTGACAGTAGGAATGGTTAACGACACCGCGATCACTAAAATAGTTAACAGCGTACCGTATTTTCGCTTAACCAAATCCGCCCACACGTGGCCTAAAACATATTTCATTTGCACCCAAAACGGAGCTTTTTGTGTTGAACTCATAATAAATTTCTCCGATTTTAACGCAAACGGCCTTGTTCCAGCACAAGGCAAGGCTTCGGTTTTTGACTGATTAAGCCCACATCGTGCGTGGCAATCAGCACGGTCATGCCCATACGATTGAGATCTTCAAACAGATTAAACAAATCCAGGGAAAGCGCATTATCGAGGTTGCCGGTCGGTTCGTCCGCCAGCAATAATTGCGGCTTATGTACCACGGCACGGGCGATGTCCACCCGTTGCTGTTCGCCGCCGGACAAATGAACGGGCTGATGATTGGCGCGATCGTATAATCCGACGCGATCCAAAGCGGACAGCGCACGCTCGCGTGCGATTTTCGGGTGCATTCCGCTGATAATTAGCGGCAATGCAACATTATCCGCCACGGAACGATCGGGCAATAGTCGATAATCCTGATGAACCATGCCGATTTGGCGGCGTAAAAAAGGTAATTCGTAATGAGAAAGACGGGTTATATCATGTCCGTTAAACCAAATTTGCCCGCCGTTAGCGCGTTCCATGCCCATGATGAGCTTCAATAATGTACTTTTCCCCGCGCCGGAATGCCCCGTAAGATACGTCATACTGCCTACGGGCAAATGAAATGTAAGTCCCTGCAAGGCGGGCTTTCCCCCAAAATATGCCTTGCTGACATTTTGAAAATGAATCATTCTTCTGTCTCTTTGCAAAAAATTGGAGCAATTATACCCAAAACTGCTCAATGATTAAACGTCGGAACGATGTGATCTGTGGGATTTTTCAATATCCGCTTTTTGTTAATAAAAAAATCCGCCTGCCGTTCTGCGTTAACCTTACGTCAGAATGGCGGGCGGATAAAAGTGCGGGCAAAAAAATCAACGTTTTTTTGCGTTTCGCCGCGTCGCAAAAGTCAATTAAGCGAAATATTTTTCTAAATCATCACTGCCGCCGATGTATTCGCCGCCGATGAAGACTTGCGGTACCGAGGTTTTGCCCGTAATGGCGCGCACCGAAATAGTGGAAGCGTCGCGACCCAATACGATTTCTTCGAAAGTATAGCCTTTCACTTTTAACAAACCTTTGGCTTTGGCGCAGAAAGGACAACCCGGTTTGGTGAAAATCGATACCGACGGTTTCGCCGTCCAATCCGGTTTGATGTATTTGATCATCGTATCCGCATCGGAAACTTTGAACGGATCGCCAGGTTCGTTTGGTTCCACGAACATTTTTTCAACCACGCCGTTTTTCACCAGCATGGAATAACGCCACGAACGTTTACCGAAACCCAGTTCCTCTTTATCCACCAACATTCCCATGCCTGCGGTAAAGTCGCCGTTACCGTCCGGAATGACCGTGATGTTTTCGGCTTCCTGATCCGCCTTCCAGGCGTTCATCACAAAGGTATCGTTAACGGATACACAAATGATATCGTCGACGCCTAAGGCTTTGAATTCGCAGGCCAATTCATTATAACGAGGTAAATGCGTTGAGGAACAGGTCGGGGTAAAAGCGCCCGGCAACGAGAACAGAACAACGGTTTTATTGTCGAATAATTCGGATGTGGTTACATCTACCCAAGCATCGCCCTGACGCGTGTGAAACGTGACTTGCGGGACTTTTTTACCTTCCATACTCATAGTTTTTCTCCTGTTTGAATAAATGATTTTCTGTTTACGGGGTGAATTATAATTAGTTTTATGTTATCGTTACAATCAATTAATTTCTATTCATTCAATCGTTTTTTTCTATATTAAGAGTTGCCGTTATTATGAATATCCGTGATTTAGAATATCTTGTTTCGCTCGCCGAATTCAAACACTTCCGCCGCGCCGCGGATGCCTGTAATGTCAGTCAACCCACTTTAAGCGGACAAATCCGAAAATTAGAGGACGAATTAGGCATTACGTTGCTTGAACGTACTAGCCGTAAAGTATTGTTCACGCAATCGGGGTTATTATTGGTGGAACAAGCCAAGCAGGTGTTGCGCGAAGTAAAATTATTGAAAGAAATGGCAAGCAATCAGGGTAAAGATATGACCGGTCCGTTGCATATCGGCGTCATTCCGACCGTCGGTCCTTATTTATTGCCTTATATCATGCCGGTACTCAAAGAAGAATTTCCGGAATTGGAGCTGTTTTTGTATGAAGCGCAAACCAACCAATTAGTGGATCAGCTGGAAACGGGCCGTTTGGACTGTGCGATTTTGGCCGCCGTCGCCGAAACGGAACCTTTCATCCAGGTACCGCTGTTTAACGAAAAAATGCTGGTCGCGGTCTCGGAAACTCATTCCTGGGCGAAAGAAAAAAATATTCCGTTGGATCACTTAAAAGGCATGGAAGTGTTAATGCTGGATGACGGTCATTGTCTGCGGGATCAGGCTTTGGGTTACTGCTTTGCCGCAGGCGCCAGAGAAAACGCCCATTTTCAGGCCACCAGCCTGGAAATGTTACGCAATATGATTGCTGCCAATGCGGGTATCACACTTATGCCTGAACTGGCCGTGTTGAACGAAGGCCAGCGTCAGGGAGTCAAATATATTCCCTGTGTCGATCCGGAACCGCAACGTACCATTACGCTGATTTACCGTCCCGGTTCGCCGTTACGCGCCCGTTACGAACGGGTCGCAAATGCGGTCAAAAAAGCGGTTAAACCGATTTTAGAGGGAGATTAAAATGGCAGGCGTTCGTGCAATTCAAAAAGAAAAAACCCGTCGCGCACTGGTTGACGCCGCATTTAATCAGCTTAATGCGGAGAAAAGTTTTTCCAATCTCAGTCTGCGTGAAGTGGCGCGCGAAGCCAACATCGCCGCCACCTCATTCTACCGCCACTTTAAAGATATGGACGAGCTTGGCCTGGTGATGGTGGATGAAGCGGGGATGACCTTGCGTCAACTAATGCGGCAGGCGCGCAAACGGATTGAAAAAGGCGGCAGTGTGATCGCCATTTCGGTGGAAACCTTTTTTGAATTTATCAATAACAGTCCGAACGTGTTCCGTCTGCTACTACGCGAAAGTTCCGGTACATCGCAGGCATTCCGCACCGCGGCGGCGCGTGAAATTAAACATTTTGCCGACGAACTGGCGGAATATATCTCGAATAAACACGGTTATTCTCAATATATCGCTTATGTTCAGGCGGAAGGCATGGTGACATTGGTGTTTACAGCGGGAGCCAATGCTTTAGATATGAATCCGAAAGAGCGGGAACAGCTGAAAGAACGTCTGATCTTACAGTTGCGCATGCTTGCCAGAGGCGCGGCACACCCGCACTGATGATTGTCTTAGCCGATAAAAAACGATCTTCACAGATCGTTTTTTTACGTCACAAATAAATTAAACGTTGTCGATTTGACCTAATAATGAACGTAAACGTTCCTGCCAGTTATTATGTTCGACTTTCAGTTGTTCGTTTTCATTACGCAATGCGTCATTAGCTTGTTGTGCCTGATCATTTTTTTCTTTTAACTCTTCCACTTCCAACTGAAGTAACTGAATAGTTTCCACCGCCTGGCGGACTTTACTTTCCAATTGATCTAAAATTTCTGATGACATGGTAATTTCCCTTTGATTAAAACAAAATAAAGTGTGGTTATTTTACTCTAGAACTGTACAAATTTGAACGACCGAAACGGAATTTTTTTAAATCCGGAAAGATTTTTTCCGCAATCGTTTGCCGCGGTGATAAAATTAGCTCAATTTCATCAAATCAAAGGGGACAAACAGATGAACCGATCTTTAGCCATTGAATTTTCTCGTATCACCGAAGCCGCTGCGCTTGCCGCTTTTGCCTGGTTAGGACGCGGTGATAAAAATGCCGCCGATAACGCCGCCGTGAAAGCCATGCGTTTTATGCTGAATCAAATTCACATGGACGGCGAAATCGTCATCGGCGAAGGGGAAATCGATCAGGCGCCTATGCTCTACATCGGTGAAAAATTAGGTTCCGGCATGGGCGAAGTGGTTTCCATTGCGGTAGATCCTATCGACGGCACGCGCATGACGGCAATGGGTCAGGCAAATGCTATCGCCGTACTGGCGGCAGGCGGAAAAAACACCTTCCTGCGCGCACCGGATATGTACATGGAAAAATTGGTGGTGGGCCCCGAATTAAACGGCATGATTGATTTAACGCTACCCATCGAACAAAACTGTCGTCGCGCCGCGCAACGTCTGGGTAAATCCGTCACTCAGCTTACCGTTGCCGTGCTGGCCAAACCCCGTCACGAAGAAGTCATTAAACGCATTCAACATTTAGGCGCCCGTGTCATGTGCATTCCCGACGGCGATGTCGCGGCATCGCTGTTATGCTGTTTGCCCGACGGCGGCGTGGATATGCTTTACGGTATCGGCGGTGCGCCCGAAGGCGTGATTTCCGCGGCCGCCGTTCGCGCCTTACACGGCGACATGCAGGCCCGCTTGCTGCCACGTAATCAAGTAAAAGGAGACACGGCGGAAAATCGAAAAATCGCCGAAGACGAAATTCGCCGTTGTCATGAAAACGGCGTAGAAGTCAACACCGTCTTGAAATTAGACGATCTCGCAAAAGATGACAATCTTGTGTTTTCGGCAACGGGCATCACCAACGGCGATTTACTCAAAGGCATTCAACGCAAAGGCAATTTAGCCACCAGCGAAACCTTGCTGATTCGCGGCAAATCCCGCACAATCCGACGCATTCAATCCACTCATTATCTCGATCGCAAAGATGCGGAGATTTATCAGTTAATCGGTGAGTGAGCATAAAAGTGCGGGAAAAAAAACGATAGTTTTTTGAAGGTTGCCGTCGCTAACAAGCTTGATATAAGCGCGGCTGTGCCAAGGTGACAATAAAAAAACGTGCAAAATTTTGACCGCACTTTTACGGATGACAAAAACCAAAAGCCCGGTATGCGAGCCGGGCTTTTGTCGGATTGAATCACATCGCGGCATTATTTCCAAACGGTGCCGTCGGTTTTAGCGCCGTCCAAACGAGCGTTGGTTAAATCCGCGCCTTTCAAATTCGCCCCGGAAAGATCCGCATGCCGTAAATCCGCATTAATCAGCACGGCGTTTTGCAGATTCGCATGACGCAGATTCGCACGCGCTAAATTGGCGTTGGTGAAATCCATGCCGGAGAAATTTTTATTGGACAAATCCTTACCCGCTAATTTCGCATTGATGAAATCCTCGAGTACTCTGCGTTGATACCACTGCTTCTTTGTCATTCGGAATGACCGTGGTTTTTCCGTTAACGGTTTTAATCGTAGCATTTTTAGCCACCGTGTGACGCCCCGGAATATTTTGCTCGGAAACCGCATTCGGCCCGACGGCTTTATTTATGATGGTTCCCTGCACGGAAACGCTTTGTTCGTTATCCGCGGCAAAGGCAACGGTCGACGCCATCAATGTTAAAGCGGCGGTTTGCATTGCTTTAGTTAACATTGTCATATTTTTCTCCCTTATTTATTGATTTTTACGGAATGGCTCGGTTTCAGCAAAAGTAAATTTTCCAACGGATCATCTTCCGTTAAACTGACATTAGGCGTTCCGCCGACAGGTGAAGACGAACCTTTCTCCGTTTTGCCGTCCTGCGCCGGCGTCAGTACGATAGGCGGTGTCGTCACCATATTCGACGTTTCCTGCATCCACAAGCTGTTTAAACTGTTTCCCGACGCATTTTGTTTCGACAGGATAATCGGCAATATTTTACGGGCCTGATCGCTCCCCTGTTGAGCGGCAAGCCGATATAATCGAATAGCTTCGCCGAAATTCTGAGGCACGCCCGCACCTTTGTGGTAACGCGTTGCCAATTCATAACTGGCTTGTCCGTTACCGGCCTGCGATTCCTGCCGTAATTTCTGAAAATGCTCGTTATGGTTTACGCTGACAATCTGTTGAGTTCGATTAGGCGCCGCGGTCAGGCTTTTCTGATTACGCTTCGCCGCATAGCTGCCTAAAGCGATAGCTTTTTCGTTCCAGGCGACGGCATCCGTTGTATTGCCGCGACGATAATACAGATTCGCCAAGGCATTAGCGGCAACGGAATCGCCCATATTCGCCGCTTTCGTTAACAAGCGAAGAGCGGATTGGTTAGAGGGTTGCGGATTGCTACGCTGTTCCAGCAAACCTAATAAGGTGGTCGCCCGCACAAAACCCAAACCATTCGCCCGTTCCAGATAACGCTTCGCTTTAGCGTAGTCCTGTGCAGTGCCGTATCCCATAAACAGGAAATATCCCGTTGCCAGCATGGCGTGCGGGTCATTCATATCGGCATAATGGGAAAAAATATTATAGGCATAGGAATAATTTTCCCGTTTATACGCTTCGAACGCCTGTCCGAGGGCCGTCACTTGATCCGATTCGGCTTCCTCATTCGGTGTCGCCGGCTGAGCCTGAATCGGGACATATTCGTTCGCACCGGCGGCCGGTTGATTAATCACGATAGCCGCCTCACTGCCCATACCGAATGCGGCGACACTCAGCATAAACAGAATGTGATTTAAAGGGAAACGGCAAAAATGCGTCAACATACTCCCTCCTGATTACTTAACCGTGTAAGAAACGGTTTGTGTACCTTTAATTTCATCACCAAAGACTTCTTTCAACTTAGCGGAAAGCTCCGACATACTTTTCACGTCAATCGGATTGAACGGTTCACCGAAGGTCTGGCTCAAACGCGGTGCTAAGGATGAATAGGAAGCCACGCACATGACCGATTCTTTGCCCGCACTGGTTAAATCCAGAGAATAAGCGTTACTGCCCGGCAGATTCAAAGGTTTCCCGGCGGACAGATTTTCTTCCGCCTCTAACGGATTCGGATAGATCTGAGCAATACTGTTGCTCGCATCCTGATAGAAACAGCTTACGTGCGAACCTTCTTTATCGGCGTTAATGGTAAGCGATAGTTTGTCGCCGATTTTGTATTGCGATTTATCGGACGACATATTCAGGCTAATCGGATCGCCTTTATCCGTGTAAAAATACGGATAGCCGTTACGAGGTTCGTTCGAACCGTCTTCATCTTTTTTACCGGAAGGCTGTAACCCCGCTTTTTTGATATTACCGCTACCGTCAACCCTTGTGTAGTTTTTCATCATTCGTTCATAACTTTCAAAGTTAATCACGCCGGACGGTGTGGCATTGTTGTCTTTTTGGAACAAGGTCAGCGCTTCTTTAAATGCCGTTGTCGGCGTGCCGTCTACAGGGCCGTTGTAATAACCGAGATTACGTAATCCGGTTTGGAATAACTTCACTTTTTCAGTTTCGCCCATACCTTCAAACCAATCCAACAACTGGCGTTGGAATTCCGGATGAGACTGATCTAAGGATAAACATTGCCAATAAGGCACTTGCGCATATTTACCCACCAATTCAATCATGCCTAAATCCGTTAACGTCCGTACCGCCGAGCCGACGCCCTGAGACAAATTTCGCTCAAAGGAGAACTGAACGCCCACTTTACGGATTTTTGCTCCGGAATCGAATCCGAAACCTTTGTTGGCGGCGACAATTTCATTTGCCGAATCAATACCCGGATATAAAGTTCGGGTTAAAAAATCCCCCACATGTAATTCCATACCCAGCGCCGTGGTGATTAAATCGCCGGAAAGACCAAGTTCTACGTCATCACTTACCGAAATTCCCGCGCTGTCGGATTTTTTCAACACGCTTTGGTCAACATAAGAAACGGAACCTGAAATATAAATTTGCGGGGCGGGAATCTGCATGCTGCCGGTTGGTAAAAGTAAACTGGAAAGAGTTTGTACCGTGTCCTGCTTCATCGGATTGATTTCAAAATCCACCACTCTGAACGCTCCGCTGGTACGAGACATCTGTGAAAGTGCGGTCACAATCATGTCATTTGCGGCGACTAACGCTTTACCCGACGGATCGTTAATGGTTTTAATGGCGACAACCGTTTGCCCCGCATTACTTTGTAACAATAAATTATCCATACAGCTTAAACTGTCGCTGAAACTGGTCATGGCTCTGACCGGTTCCGACACCGGACGGGTATGGGTGGTAGTAGATTCGATATAAGGTCTGTCGCCGTGTAATTGCGTTCCCGTCGAACAACCAGCTAAAACCGACGCGGCAACATATGAAAGAAACACATGATGAATTTTCACAGAATGATTCCCTTAAGTAAAAATTAAAAAGTTGTAGAATAATGTTTTTATTGGAGAAGATTATTTACAGAGACTGACAACATCGCCTTTGATAATCACGATATTATCGGAATTTTTGCTTGGTCCGTACTTACCGGAACTTACGCCGCTTTTCGTTGTTGTGGTACCAATATTTGTGGTACAACTTCTGGAGCCGATACCGCTCACTGAACTGCCTTCCGTCGTTCTTTCCGTCACCTCTTCGGCGTCATATCCCGCTTTTCCCATTTTTGCCCAGTTCTGAGCCTGTACGGAATGGACTTTTGCTTTATCTAAAGGAGACATCCCTTGTCTTGGCGCAAGTTCCGAAGATGCGGAAAAGGTTGAAGTTGAAAATGAGAATAAGCAGGCAGTACTCTGCGTTGATACCACTGCTTTCATTTTCATGGCAATCTCTCTTTAAGTGAAGGAAATAACCTCGAGAGCAATCGATTGGCTCCCGAGGTTAAATAAGGAAGATTAATCTTCGCTGTTATTAGATGCCATGTTTTGTGTTGCATGACCAACACCCATAGCAAAGTTTGATACGGCGCCCTTAACGTCAACGGATTGTTTGTTGTTACCGCCAATGGTCACTTTACCGTTATTGGATGCTAAGTTTTGAGTCGCTTTACCAGCCCCCATCGCAAAGTTTGATACCGCGCCTTTAACGTCTACGGATTGTTTGTTATTACCGCCGACAGTAACTTTACCGCTATTGGAAGCTAAATTTTGAGTCGCTCTACCGGCACCCATTGCAAAGTTTGATACCGCGCCTTTAACATCTACGGATTGCTGGTTATTACCACCGATAGAAACTTTGGCATTTGCCGTAGCCACCGAAAATACAGCGATAAGTCCGACTGCAAGACCTGTTTTCATTAAATTTTTCATCAAAAACCCCTTATCTGAATAAAATTCAAAAGAAAAAAATTTATATATTGCCTAATGGTCCTCGTAAAGATCAGTATTAATCTTTTACGACAGAACCGATATTAACTTCAGATTTACCGCCGCCGGAGGCTGAATTTACGATAGTACCTACCGATACAACCTGATTGTTGCTACCGGCATAATTTACCGATGAACCCAAGTTAATAGCGGCTTTCCCACCGCCTGAAGCAGTATTAATAAGCGAACCGTTAACCACAACGGTTTGCGTATTGTTCGAACCGACAACCCGACCCACGGTAGAACCGACGTTCACCGAAGCCTTCCCAGCAGAATCAGACTTGTTAATAACACTTCCCGACACAGTGACATTCTGCGTATTGGCGGAAACCGCTGTCACTGCAACAGACAGTGTTATCAGAGCAATAAATTGTCTAATCATGGCATCCTCCTTTTTATGATGCATTTTCAGCCTACTATAGAGATTTCACAAGATCAAATAGCAAAAACCGAAAATGAGCGATAACCCAAAAATATACCGAATTCAGCCACAATATATTTATATGTATATCAAAGGCTTAATACTTATTATTTAGACAGTGCAAAGTTTTGTAAAAGTCTGTAAAATAGCCATTTTCATGGTTGAATATCCATGTTTTTACGGATAAAAAGCATTCATAACAAAAATTTTCCTGCCTGAAAAATTAAAATCTATTACAATACCTATTAGTTTTCACACACAAAAGGACAGCATTATGATTATCGTTACAGGCGGCGCAGGTTTTATCGGCAGTAATATTGTTAAAGCATTAAATGATTTGGGTCGTAAAGATATTTTAGTCGTGGACAATCTGAAAGACGGCACGAAATTTATCAACTTAGTGGATTTAGATATTGCGGATTACTGCGATAAAGAAGATTTCATCGCACAAATTATTGCCGGTGACGATTTCGGTAACGTAAACGCCGTGTTCCATGAAGGCGCCTGTTCTGCCACTACGGAATGGGACGGCAAATACATCATGCACAACAATTACGAATATTCCAAAGAATTGCTGCATTACTGCTTAGATCGCAAAATCCCGTTTTTCTATGCCTCGAGTGCGGCCACTTACGGCGACAAAACGGAATTTGTGGAAGAACGCCAATTTGAAGGTCCGTTAAACGTATACGGTTATTCCAAATTCTTATTCGATCAATATGTGCGCCAGATTTTACCGAACGCCGCCTCACCGGTTTGCGGATTTAAATATTTCAACGTATACGGACCGCGCGAACAGCACAAAGGCAGCATGTCCAGCGTGGCATTTCACTTGAACAACCAAATTCTGAAAGGCGAAAATCCGAAATTATTCGCCGGCAGCGAACACTTCCTGCGCGATTTCGTTTATGTCGCCGATGTTGCCGCCGTAAATATCTGGGCGTGGCAAAATAAGATTTCCGGTATTTTCAACTGCGGCACGGGCCATGCCGAAAGTTTCAAAGCCGTTGCCGAAGCAGTGATCAAACATCACGGTAAAGGCGCCATTGAAACCATTCCGTTCCCGGATCACTTAAAATCACGCTATCAGGAATATACGCAAGCGGATCTCAGCAAATTACGAGCCGCCGGTTGCGATTTAAAATTTAAATCCGTTGCCGAAGGCGTGGCGGAATATATGGCGTGGCTGAATCGCAAATAAGAAACATAAGGTATTGAAATGTCAGAAAAAATTTCAATCATCACCGGTTCCACTTTAGGCGCCGCCGAATATGTGGGCGATCACTTAGGCGATGTGTTACAAGAAAAAGGGTTTGATGTCACCGTACAAAACGCCGTAATTCTGGATGAAGTCATTGACGACAAAATTTGGTTGATTGTGACCTCAACCCACGGCGCCGGCGACTTACCGGACAACCTGAAACCGCTGATGAATCAAATCGCCGAAGAAAAAACCGATTTATCGGGCCGACGGTTCGCTGTGGTGGGATTAGGCAATTCCGATTACGACATCTTTTGTTTCGCGGTGGATAAAGTGGAAAATCTGCTGCTCGCCCAAGGCGCCGTCCGACTTTGCGACGCCCTCCGCATTGATGTGTTAACGGAGGAAAATCACGAACAAGCGGCGGAAAACTGGCTGCCGAATTTCATCGCCGCGCTGTAATTTTACAAAGTTCGATCTCAAAAAGTGCGGGCAAAATTTTAAACGTTTTTTAGCAGCTATTTTTACGTTGTTTTTTATAAAGGCATAGTAGACAAAATGGTTGTTAAAAAGTAGCTTATGATCTTTATAGTACAAGGATTTTAGCCATCTTTTTGAAATATAAACAATCATTCTCTATAAATTAAGCGGTTTCACATACGGCAGCATGCCTTTGTCCAGCATATCCACCAAACCGCTGTGATGATCGTTCGGACCTAAACCGCGTAATTCCACCGTGAAACTCACGCTATTATCATACAGAGTGTCTTTGCTGTCGCTATATTTACGCGTGTCGCTTTCGCTCACCAGGTAACGACGCACACCGACACCGGCGGACCAACAGCAGGTGTTATAACGCACGCCGGCATATTGTTCCACCGGTTTATTCAGGGCGATGTCATGATAATAACGTCCCACTACCGCCCAATTATCGGCAATTTCCCAGGCGACCGTACTGCCCAGCTGTTTGATATCCTGATTGTAACGGTTAACGCCGGAGGTTAAGTTCTGATCGATATATTCCTTACTGGCGTAACGGTAATTCAACTGAATCAGGTTATTACGTTCGGGATTATATTCCAGGCTGGTATTCATTAAGGAAACGGCGTCCAGTCGAGTGTCGTATTGATAACTGCCGCGCCAGTTCCATTGATCGTTAATTTTCCAGTTGCTTTCTAACGCCCATGAAGAGGAACGTCCGGTGGTACTGTGTTCGGAATTTTCATCAATACGGGAATCGTTCAGATAAATAATTTGTCCTAAAGATACGTTAAACCGTTCATTGGCGTTTTCATCGTAGAAACGGCTGGTTCCGCCTAAAGTAAACTGATTGGCGGAAGCAATGCGATCCAAACCGCTGTAACGGCGATCGCGGAACAGAGAAAAATAATCCTGCTGCAACAACGCGGAATCATAACCCAAACCTAAATAATTGGAATAACGTTTGGAACCGATGTTACTTTGATCGCGGTACGGACGATAAAGATATTGCACATGCGGTTCAAGAGTTTGAGTATAGCCTTTGATAAAGGTTTCATTACTTGCCAGCACCGTTTGTAAATCCACTTTAATTTGCGGAATAGTACGATTTACAGATTTCTGAATATTCGCATCCACGCCCGTACCGGCTTTTTGTTGGTAATGGGTGGCATACAATTTGGTTTCAATATTCAGACTGCCGTATTTATTCGCCATCGGAAGGTTTAAACTCGGTTCGACATGATAACGCCATGCCGTCGGCATCGCTTTGCTGTCATTATCAAAATGCACCGCTTGAGCGAATAATTTGAAATCCAACCAACCTTTTGCCAGTCCGTTCTTATAATAATTGAAATCCATTTGCGGTAGCGCTTTGTACGGACCGATATCCACATCATCAAAAATCTGGAATTCTTTGGCCGAAATCGCAAAATTCCAGTTAGGCTGATAGTAAGACAATCGGGCGGATTGCGTAGCGTAACCGTCGGTACTGCTGCCGTAATCGGAGTCAAAATCGGAAAAATAACGTTTATCGCTTACTTTGGTGTAATCGATATTTAATCGCCAATCGTCCCACAAACGGGCATCGTGTTTCCAATAAAACAAATGGCGCGAACGATTTTCACCGGTGTAATCTTCATAACGATCATCGCCTAAATATTCGCCGAAGATTTTCCCTTCGCCCAAAGCGTTTAAATAACGAAATTCACCTAACCATTGCCAGCCGCGTTGCGACATATATTTAGGCGTAATTGTCATGTCATAATTCGGCGCGGTGTTCCAATAAACGGGTTGAGCAAACCAGTAACCGTCACGACTGGAATGACCGGCACTCGGGATCAATAAACCTGATCGACGACGATCGCCGATAGGTAACTGCAAATAAGGCGTATAGAAAACCGGCACGCCCGCAACTTTAAAGCGGGCATGCCACATTTCCGCATATTCTTCTTTTATATGCTGTTTCATTTCGGAAGCGTCAATTTGCCAGGCGTTATCATTCGGCAAACAGGAAGTAAAGGTAGCGTTTTTCAGTAAACGATAATTCTCGCGATTTTCCGAACTTTCCGCCGTTCCGCGGCCTTGTCTTCCCACAAATTGATAATCGGAATTCGCGACGTCCGCATCATTATTATTCAGATTGATTTTGGCGTCTTTACCTTTTAATACGATCAATTCATCCCGATAATCAAAAACACCGTTAGCATAAGCATGACGTAATGCATTCGCGCCTTCACCCGTTTGGGTAACAACCACTTCCGGCGCCTGCAAATGACGATTTCCCTGTTTAATATCCACATCACCGCTATAAGTGGCGCGGGAAGGATTAACAATGTCCGCCTGATCCGCCTCAATATAAACGGGCTGTTCGTTGGCATCACCCGAAACCGGTTCTCCCGTAAACTGAGGCACACCCGACAAACATTGACGATGTAAATCATCGGCGTTCGCCAACGCGCCGCTGCTGTAAAGTGCGGTCAAAATCGCAAAAGAAATAAAGGAATAAGAAGAATGTTTCATAGCTAACCGGTTAAACATAAAAGTGGGTTAATTATACTTGAAGTACCAAAATTTATCACGAAATTTGACCGCACTTTTCATAAAACGTTTACTTTCGATGTCTTTTTTATCACTTTTATCTTGTGGATAACTTAATAAAAAAACGCATAAAAGCTGTATTTTTCCCGTGTATAAAATAACAATTTAATTTAACTGTGGATAAATCACTATGTTATTCACAGGCTTTTTACTGTAAAGATCAAAATTTCTAACAGGATCCTTTTTTATCTAACCGATTTATTTTGCTAACAAAGATCCTTTTATACACAAAGATCAGGTGATCCTAATTATCGTCATAATAAGATCTTTATATAAATTTAAGATCTTATTTTATTAGCAACCGGCTTTTTCTGAGTTTTATCCCGCCTAACGTTTAATTTCAACTTTCAAGCCCGGGTAAATTTCAGTAAAATAGCCCGTTACTTTTATATTTCAATTTATGGATCGGTGAAAGCGATCATATTCATTACATAAGGTTACTATGTTTTATACGGAAAATTATGATGTGATCGTAATCGGCGGCGGTCACGCAGGAACCGAAGCGGCACTTGCTCCGGCCCGAATGGGTTTGAAAACCCTGCTTTTAACGCACAATGTGGATACTTTAGGTCAAATGTCTTGTAATCCGGCTATCGGCGGCATCGGTAAAGGGCATTTAGTGAAAGAGATCGATGCTATGGGCGGTTTAATGGCAACCGCGGCTGATTTGGCGGGCATTCAGTTTCGTACCTTAAACAGCAGTAAAGGACCGGCTGTGCGGGCAACTCGTGCGCAAGCGGATCGCGTGTTATATCGTCAAGCGGTGCGCCAGGCTCTTGAAAATCAACCTAATTTGGATATTTTCCAACAGGAAGCCACGGATATTTTACTGGAACAAAATCGCGCCGCAGGGGTTTCCACCAAAATGGGATTAACCTTTCGGGCTAAGTCTGTCATTTTAACGGCGGGAACTTTTTTAGCCGGCAAAATTCATATCGGTTTAACCAATTATGAAGGCGGACGTGCGGGAGATCCGGCTTCCGTCACACTTTCTCACCGATTACGTGATCTCGGTTTGCGAGTGGATCGTTTAAAAACCGGTACGCCGCCACGTTTGGACGCTCGTACCATTAATTTCGAGATTTTGGCAAAACAGTACGGAGACTCGGAATTACCGGTTTTCTCTTTTATGGGATCGGTGGATCAACATCCGCGCCAGATTCCTTGTTTTATAACTCATACTAATGAACAAACCCATGATGTGATCCGCCATAATCTGGATCGTAGTCCGATGTATACCGGCGTGATTGAAGGGATCGGACCACGAGTACTCTGCGTTGATACCACTGCTT
>CATQJL010000307.1:0-18372 GCA_958299035.1 Cylicocyclus nassatus | reverse complement strand
AAGCAGTGGTATCAACGCAGAGTACTCCTGCCGTCGTCGTTCAGGCGCATGTAGAAGGCCTTGATGTGCTCCGGATAGTTGGTCACCACCACCGGGCGGCCGACATGTTCCTCGGTCAGCCAGCGCTCGTGCTCGGTCTGCAGGTCCAGGCCCCATTCGACCGGGGAAGTCGAACTTCTTGCCGGACTTCTGCAGCAGGGCTGACCGCATCGGTGTAGTCGATGCGCTCGAACGGTGCGTTGATGAAGTCTTCCAGCTTGGTGATCGCGTTCTTGTCCACGCGCTCGGCGATGAAGGCCAGGTCGTCGCTGCGCTCGTTCAGCACGGCGCGGAACAGGTACTTCAGGAACTCTTCGGCCAGGCGTGCATCTTCGGCCAGGTCGGCGAAGGCGATTTCCGGCTCGATCATCCAGAACTCCGCCAGGTGGCGGGTGGTGTGGCTGTTCTCGGCGCGGAAGGTCGGGCCGAAGGTGTAGACCTTGCTCAGTGCCAGGCAGTAAGCCTCGACGTTCAGCTGGCCGGACACGGTCAGGAAGGTTTCCTTGCCGAAGAAGTCGCGGCTGAAATCGATCGCACCCTTCTCGTCGCGCGGCAGGTTCACCATGTCCAGGGTGGACACGCGGAACATCTGGCCGGCGCCTTCGGCGTCGGAGGTGGTGATGATCGGTGTGCTGATCCAGTTGAAGCCGTTCTCGTGGAAGAAGCGGTGCACGGCCTGGGCCAGGCAGTTGCGGATGCGGGTGACCGCGCCGAACAGGTTGGTGCGCGGGCGCAGGTGCGCCACTTCACGCAGGAACTCCGGCGACATCGGCTTGGGCTGGATCGGGTAGGTGAGCGGGTCTTCGACCCAGCCGACCACCTCCAGCGCGCTGGCCTGGATCTCGAACGACTGGCCCTTGCCCTGCGACTTCACCAGGGTGCCGGTGGCGATGACCGAGCAGCCGCTGGTCAGGCGCTTGATCTCGTCGAAGTTGGCCAGGGTGTCGTTGGCCACGACCTGGATCGGGGGCGAAGCAGGAGCCGTCGCTTACATTCACGAAGGCCAGATTCGCTGAACCGCGCACCGTGCGCACCCATCCGCGTACCGTGACTTCGCCGCCTTCCGGGATCTTCCCGGCAAGCGCATGTTCAACGCTGACCACCGTCATGACTTGAATCCTCTGCTGATCGACTCGATCTGTGAACACGGAGTTTACCGGTTGCAGTGTTCCGCTTGCGAGGCATTTTTCGCGGCAACGGCTCCTTATAATGTCCCCGTACCTCTGGAGTAGCCCCATGGGCCGTCAGCCTGACCCCCATTGCCTTCGAGCGCGTGCAGCGCTTCGTCGCCCAGACCCCCGGCGCGCTGGGCCTGCGTTTCGGCGTGACCAAGACCGGCTGTTCCGGCTGGGGGCCACGTCACCGACCTGGCCCGCGACGAGCGCGAGGGCGATACCGTGTTCGACCAGGACGGCGTGAAGATCTACGTCGATGCCAAGAGCCTGGCGCTGGTGGACGGCACGGTGATCGACTTCGGTAAGCACGGCCTGAGCGGAGACCTTCACGTTCAGCAACCCGAACGCCACCGCCGAGTGTGGCTGCGGCGAGAGCTTCACCACCGACGCCGACAAGGCCTGAGGGCCGGCCGGAGCCTGATCGCTCTGGTAGCGGCCAACCTGGGTTGGCATGGGGGCTGCTCCCGGGTTCAGGTTGCCCTATGGCCCGCCGGTTGCCCGGCACCCCCATCTGCGCCATAATGCGCGGCTTCCTGCCTTCCTGGCGGGAATCCTTGCCCCACCGCGGTCTCAACGGCGGGGGGCTGTCCGGCCGCAAGGCCACATCCGAAAGGTAGAAAAAACATGAGTCGTCATTACGAAATCGTGTTCATGGTCCACCCGGACCAGAGCGAGCAGGTCCCGGCCATGATCGAGCGCTACAAGTCGCTGGTCGAGAACGGCAACGGCACCATCCACCGCCTGGAAGACTGGGGCCGCCGCCAGCTGGCGTACCCGATCCAGAACCTGGTGAAGGCGCACTACGTGCTGCTGAACATCGAAGCCGACCAGGCCGTGCTGAACGAGCTGACCGAAAGCTTCCGCTTCAACGACGCCGTGCTGCGCAACCTGGTCATCAAGCGTGACGAGGCTGACACCGAGCAGTCGCTGATCATGAAGAGCAAGGACGAGAAGGGTGACAAGCCGGAGCGCGGTGAGCGCCGTCGTCGTGACGACGAAGAAGGCGAGGTCCACCACCACCGCTGACAACGAAGCCGGCGACGACGCCGCTTCCGCCGCCTAAGGAGCCTTCCCATGTCCAAGTTCTTCCGTCGCCGCAAGTTCTGCAAGTTCACGGCTGAAGGTGTGAAGGAGATCGACTACAAGGATCTCAACACCCTGCGCCAGTACCTGACCGAGAACGGCAAGATCGTGCCGAGCCGCGTCACCGGTACCAAGTCGAAGTACCAGCGCCAGCTGGCGACCGCCGTCAAGCGCGCTCGCTTCCTGGCCCTGATCCCGTACACCGACAACCACGACGTCTGATGCCCGGCGGGGCGGCCCGGTGCCGCCCCCGCTGTGCCAGCTATTCGGACAGCCTTTGTTGCGGGGCTTCGCCTCGCTAACGAATAACTCATCTGGAGCAATACCATGCAGCTGATCCTCCTGCAGAAAGTCACCAACCTCGGCAACCTGGGCGACCTGGTCGACGTGAAGCCGGGCTACGGCCGTAACTTCCTCGTGCCGCAGGGCAAGGCCGTTCCGGCCACCGAGAGCAACAAGGCCGAGTTCGAAGCCAAGCGCGCCGAGTACGAAGCCAAGGCCCAGGCCATCCACGCCGATGCTGACGCCCGCAAGGCCAAGCTGGAAGGCGCGAGCGTGACCATCGCCGCCAACGCTTCGACCGAAGGCAAGCTGTACGGCTCGGTCGGCGCCCGTGAAATCGCCGATGCCTTCACCGCTGCCGGAGTGGTATCAACGCAGAGTACTCATCCTGGGCGAAGGCGCCTTCCGCAACATCGGCGAATACGACGTGCTGGTCCACCTGCACGCCGACGTCGAGACCACCGTCAAGGTCGTCGTCGAAGCAGTGGTATCAACGCAGAGTACTCCGCAAGGCCTGGAATCACCGCAGAACGGGCGCCCGCAAGGGTGCCCGTTTTGTTTTATGGCCCGCTTTCGTAGCGTTGCGCCATGTCTGGCCGGCTGGGTGGGGCCGGACAATGTTCCACGCCCATTCGTAGAACACGGCCACATCGGTATACTCAGGGCGTCACACCCGTTCCACGGGCATCGATCCCAACAGGATCAATGACTTGGAGGGTAAACGCAGGCCGCTTGCCGGCCCCAGTCCGGAACCCCTATGCGTCTTTCCACGATCAAGCTGTCCGGCTTCAAGTCGTTCGTCGATCCGACCACCCTGCACCTGCCGACCAACATGACCGGCGTGGTGGGGCCCAATGGCTGCGGCAAGTCGAACATCATCGACGCCGTGCGCTGGGTCATGGGCGAGAGCTCGGCCAGCCGCCTGCGCGGCGACTCGCTGACCGACGTGATCTTCTCCGGTTCCAACGCCCGCAAGCCGGTCTCGCAGGCCACCGTCGAGCTGATCTTCGACAATTCGGACCATACGATTTCCGGCGAGTACGCCTCGTTCAACGAAATCTCGGTCAAGCGCACGGTCAGCCGCGACGGCACCAGCAACTATTACCTCAACGGCACCAAGTGCCGTCGCCGCGACATTACCGACCTGTTCCTCGGCACCGGCCTGGGCCCGCGCAGCTACTCGATCATCGAGCAGGGCATGATCAGCCAGATCATCGAGGCGCGCCCGGAAGACCTGCGCGTGTACCTGGAAGAGGCGGCCGGCATCTCCAAGTACAAGGAGCGCCGCAAGGAAACCGAGACCCGCATCCGCCATACCCGCGAGAACCTGGACCGGCTGGGCGACCTGCGCGACGAGATCAGCAAGCAGCTGGAGCACCTCAAGCGCCAGGCCCGGCAGGCCGAGCAGTACCAGGCCCTGCAGGAAGAGCGCCGGGTCAAGGACGCCGAGTGGAAGGCCCTGGAATTCCGTGGGCTCGACGGCCGCCTGTCCAAGCTGCGCGAAGGGCTGTCACAGGAAGAGACCAAGCTGCAGCAGCTGATCGCCGACCAGCGCGATGCCGAGGCCCGCATCGAGACCTCGCGCGTGCGTCGCGAAGAGGCCGCCGATGCGCTCAATACCGCGCAGGCCGCGGTCTACCAGGTCGGCAGCACGCTGGCGCGCTTGGAGCAGCAGATCCAGCACCAGCGCGAGCTGTCGCAGCGCCTGCATAAGGCCCGCGACGAGACCCGCCAGGCGCTGGCCGAACTGGGCCAGCACATCAGCGGCGACGAGGCCAAGCTGATGGTGCTGCGCGAGGCGGTGGAGGCTGCCACCCCGCAGCTGGAGGAGCTGCAGGAAGAGAACGAGATCAAGCAGGAAAGCCTGCGCGAGGCCGAGGAGCGGCTGGCTAGCTGGCAGCAGCGCTGGGAACAGCATACCTCGCAGAGTTCGGAAGCCTCGCGTGCCGGCGATGTCGAGCGCACCCGCGTGGACTACCTGGACAAGCAGGTCCTCGACGCCGACCGCCGCCGCGAAGCACTGGCCGCCGAGCGCGCCGGGCTGGACGTGGATGCGCTGGAAGAAGCCTTCGAGCAGCTGCATCTGCAGCACGACACGCAGAAGACCGCGCTGGACGAACTGGGCGAAGAAGTCGAACACCGCAAGCAGGGCGTGGCAGCCGTGCAGGAGCAGCAGCGCAACGGCCAGAACGACCTGGCCGAACTGCGCAAGCAGGCCAATGGACTGCGCGGCCGCCTGGCATCGCTGGAAACCCTGCAGCAGGCCGCGCTCGGCCAGGAGCAGGGCGCTGCCGTGGCCTGGCTGAAGGCGCATGGACTGGATTCGGCGGCGCGTGTCGGCGAACGCCTGGATGTCGATGCTGGTTGGGAAAATGCGGTCGAAAGTGCGCTCGGCCAGTTGATCGAAGGCGTGCTGGTCGATGACCCGGCCGGGCTGGTCGATGCGCTGGGTGAGCTGGGCGAAGGTCACATCGCGCTGGTTGCCGACGATGATGCGGACCTGAAGGTTGCCCCGACCTCGCTGGCGGCACGCGTGCGTGGCCCGGCCGCGATCCGTCGCCTGCTGGCGCACCTGCACGGTGCACGTGATCTGGCCGAGGCGAAGACGCTGCAGGCCAGCCTGCCCGAAGGCGATTCGGTCATCACCCAGGGGGGCGAGCGCCTGGGCCAGGGCTGGCTGCGCGTTTCGCGCTCGGGTGCGGCCCAGCAGGGCGCATTGCTGCGCGAACGTGAGATCAATGAACTGCGCGAGCAGATCGAACAGTTGCAGGAGCGCGAGGCTGAGCTGGAAGATCAGCTGGCTGGCTTCCGCGAACAGTTGCAGGCCGCCGAGCAGCAGCGCGAAGACGCGCAGCGCACGTTGTACCAGGCCCACCGTGCGGTCTCCGAGCTTGCCGGCCAGCTGCAGGGCCAGCAGGGCAAGGTGGAAGCCGCTCGTACCCGCATCGACCGCATCGAAGGTGAACTGAAGCAGCTGCAGGAAACGCTGGAAGCCAACAATGAGCAGGCGCGTGAAGCGCGCTCGCGGTTGGAGAATGCGGTCAGCAGCATGGGGGATCTGGAATCGACGCGGCAGCGCTTGGAGGGCGAGCGTCGCCAGCTGACCGAGGCGCGCGACCTGGCCCGTGACGCTGCGCGTGCGGTGCGCGAACGTTCGCATTCGCTGGCGTTGACCCTGGAATCGCAGCGTGCGCAGCTGGCGTCACTGAGCCAGGCCCTGGAGCGCATGGGGACCCAGCGCGGGCAGCTGGATTCGCGCCTGGGTGAACTGCACTCGCAGCTGGATGAAGGTGATTCGCCGGTTGAATCGCTGCAGGCCGAGCACCAGAACGCACTGGAAGAACGGGTGCGTGCCGACCGTGTGCTGACCGAGGCGCGCACGCTGCTCGATGGCATCGACGCCGAGCTGCGCAATTACGAACAGACCCGGCACCAGCGCGACGAGCAGGCGCTGGCCCAGCGCGAGCGTATTTCACAGCGCAAGCTGGACCAGCAGGCGCTGGTGCTCAGCGCGGACACCCTGCAGGGCGCGGTGGAAAAGGCCGGCTTCGTGCTGCAGGACGTACTCAACGCACTGCCCGAGGACGCCCGCCTGGGCGACTGGGAGCAGGCCGTGCACCAGATCGACGGCCGCATGCGCCGGCTGGAGCCGGTCAACCTGGCGGCCATCCACGAGTACGGCGAGGCTTCGCAGCGTTCGGAGTACCTGGACGCGCAGCATGTGGACCTGACCACCGCGCTGGAGACCCTGGAAGACGCCATCCGCAAGATCGACCGCGAGACCCGTGGCCGTTTCAAGGACACCTTCGACCGCGTCAACGCAGGCGTGCAGGCGCTGTATCCGCGCCTGTTCGGTGGCGGCCATGCCTACCTGGAACTGACCGGTGAAGACCTGCTGGACACCGGTGTGACCATCATGGCGCGTCCGCCGGGCAAGCGTGTCTCCAGCATCTCGCTGCTGTCCGGTGGCGAGAAGGCGATGACCGCGGTGGCGCTGGTGTTTGCCATCTTCCAGCTGAACCCGGCGCCGTTCTGCCTGCTGGACGAGGTGGACGCGCCGCTGGACGAAGCCAACGTCGGCCGCCTGGCCAACATGGTGAAGGAAATGAGCGAGAAGGTGCAGTTCCTGTTCGTCAGCCACAACAAGGCCACGATGGAAGCCGCCCACCAGCTGTCGGGCGTGACCATGCGCGAGCCGGGCGTCAGCCGCCTGGTCAGCGTGGACCAAGCATGGTATCAACGCAGAGTACTGCCATCCTAGTTACCTGAATGAACTAGCCGGAGAACCTATCGAATGTCGACACGGCACTGTTGCGCATCGGCATCCTGGCCGCCGGCTGCTGTTGATCGCCGCGATCTTCCTGTTTGGCCGTCCGAAGAAGAAGCCCCAGGGGCGCCGCGTGGAAAGCGCGGAGCCAAGCAGTGGCGAGCGCCGCGAGCCGGTGCTGGGCGAGGATGGGCGTCGCCGTGGCCGATGGCCGGGTCGAACCGGGCATGGGCGGCGAAGGCGAGCAGGCCGAACTCGGCCTGGCCGACACCCGACGCCGGGGCCAGCGATCTCGGCAAGCGCGCCACCCAGGACTTCGACAAGATCGTCCTCGTTGTTTCGTGGCCGCCCGCGCCGGCGAGCAGCTGCGCGGCGAGGACATCGTGGTCGCGGCCGAAAAGACCGGCCTGGTGTTTGGCCACATGAATGTCTTCCACCGCCTGGTGGAGGCCCATCCCGAGCGCGGCCCGATCTTCTCGCTGGCCAGCATCATGAAACCGGGCAGCTTCGACATGGCAATATCCGCGCATGGAAACCCCGGCGATCGCCTTCTTCCTGACCCCTGCCCGCGCCGCTGACCGCGCTGGACGCCTGGGAGAAGATGCCTGCCGACCGTGCAGCGGATGCCGAACTGCTGGATGGCGTGGTGCTGGATGACAGCCGCAATGCCCTGGGCCGCCAGCGCATCGCGCACATCCGCGACGAACTGCGCGCCTACGACCGCCAGCACCAGGCACCGCCGCTGACCAAGACGCCGCGCTGGTAAGCGCCATGGCGTGCCGGCCAACGGTCGGCACCCACCGTCGGTCGTTGTTCGGTATCCCCGGGTAGATCCACGCCATGCGCGGATGGCGTTGTGTAGAGTCGAGCCATGCTCGACTGGGCCTTCCCTACACATCTGACCGCATTCAAGCGATACCCGACCGGACCCGGTCCGGTAATGCTCAGGCATGCCCAGCCCACGTCTCCTGAAAGGTCGTTGGTCGCAATCCCGGAAGTCTACGCGATCACCACGATCACTCACCGCCCGTCAGCGATTCTTCGATGACGCCGATCTGGTGGCACTCGCGGTGGCGACGCTGCAGCGCCTCCAGCAGGAGGGCCGATGTATCAACCTCGCTTGGGTGGTCATGCCGGACCACATTCATTGGTTGATGCAGCTTCGCGGAGGAACGCTTGCTGCTTTCGGTGCAGATCATGAAATCCCGGTGCAGTAGGTTGTCAGGAACCGACGGGCCACTTTGGCAGCGGGGGTATTACCGACCCACGCTGTGCGATGTGATGAGTCCCTGCGGAGTCAAGCACTGTACATTGCCGCCAACCCTGTCCGTGCGGGCCTGGCGGAACAGTTGGGCGAGTACCCGTTTGCGTGGTGCCGATGGTTTGATCGGGACCCCGTAGGGTATGAGTCGAGCATGGCTCGACTCTACAAATGGCCCTGTCTGGCGTGCCGACCAACGGTCGGCACCCACCCGGCGGGGTTATGCCGTACGCCGGCCCACCTTCGCGAACGCTTGGCGGAATGCCGCCATCTCCTCTTCGGTGCCCACGGTGACGGCGCACGCGCTGCGGCCAGATCGGCCAGCTGCGCCCGATCACCACGTCCGTTCTCCGCCATGGCCTTGGCGAAGGCGCCACCGTCGCGCTGGACATCGACCACGAAGCAGTTTGCCTCCGAGGGCAGGCAGCTGAAGCCGCGCTTGCCCAGCCATGCAAGGGTGGTCTGTCGTGCCTTCGCATTCTGCAGTCGTCGCTGCGCGATCAGTTGCGGGTCGCGAAGGCTGGCCAGTGCCGCCGCCAGTGCGGGCACCGGCAACGGGTTGTCGCCGAGGCTGGCCAGCTCACGCAGGCGGTCGGGATGGGCCGCCGCAACGCCCAGTCGCAGGCCGGCCATGCCGTACAGCTTGGAGAACGTGCGCAGCACGATCAGGTCATCGCGCTGTGCAACCTGTGTGATCAGGCTCGGCTGCTCGCTGTACTGCAGGTAGGCCTCGTCGACCAGAACGCGGGTCGACGCCGGCTTGTGGGGCCAACAGCCAGGCAAGCTCATCCGGCGGGCTGATCGAGGCCGTCGGATTGTTCGGGTTGCACATCATACAGCAGCCCGGTCGGGCGCGCGTGGGCGGCGGCGACCATCGCGCGCAGGTCGTGTGCGCCGTCGTCGCGCAGCGGAACCTTCCTGCACGTGCGCACCGTGCGCGGCGGCGACCTCGCCCAGCGTCTCGAAAGTGGGGTCGGCCACCACCATAGTCCCGCCCTGCGGACCGGTCCACAGCGTGGCAGCACGGTTCAGTGGTTCACTGGAGCCGGGGTACAGGCGCATGTGGTTGGCGGGAATGCGTGCCTGCTCGATGAAGGCGTCGCGGACCTGAGCAGGCCAGTTCGAAGCGATAACGGCCACATTGAGCGATGCTGTCGCGCGCCGCCAGCTGTGCTGCAGGCGAGGGGCCGTAGGGGCATTCGTTGAAATTCAGCAGCACGGCGCCGTCGGCAGGGGCAGGCGCCGCGACAGCGGCGGGCTGTGCCTGGCCGAGGCGGGGCAGGCCGCTGCCCGCCAAGGCGAGGCCGGCACCGGCCAGTTGCAGGAAGTGGCGGCGGGAGGCAGGCAGGGTCACGGGCGGGATTCCAGAGGGCAACCGACGCACGCTAACGCTGGTGGTGATGGGCGGCAAGCCCGCTTGTTGTGGATTCGAGCCATGCTCCATTGGAGATGTGCCAACCAAGGTTAGCACCTGCCAGGGCGGGGGAGCGCCAGTCGAGCAAGCTCGACTCTACAAGGGCGCCGGCGTTACAGGGCCTGACGGCCGGGCGCGGTAGAATTTCCCGGCCATCCCAGAACCCACCGGATCCGATGAGCCCCAGCCCCGCCGAACGCGCCGAAGACCTTCGCCGGCAGATCGCCCAGGCCAACCGCGCCTACCACGAGCTGGATGCGCCGGAGATCCCCGACGTCGACTACGACCGGCTGGTGCGCGAGCTGGAAGCGCTGGAGCGCGAGCATCCGGAGCTGGACGTGCCGACAGCCCGACCCAGCAGGTCGGCGCCCGTCCCTCCGGCCGTTTCCCGGAAGTACGCCACGCGGTGCCGATGCTGTCGCTGTCCAATGCCTTCAGCGATGAGGAAGTGGCCGACTTCGTGCGCCGCATCGATGAGCGCCTGGGCCGTCGCAGCCTGCAGTTCTCGGCCGAGCCGAAGATGGATGGCCTGGCGATCAGCCTGCGCTACGAAGAAGGTCATTTCGTGTTGGGCGCCACCCGCGGCGATGGCAGTACCGGCGAGGACGTGACTGCCAACCTGCGTGAGATCGGCGACATCCCCAAGCGCCTGCATGGCAAGAACTGGCCCGACGTGCTGGAGGTGCGCGGCGAGGTCTACATGGCCCGCGCCGACTTCGAGGCCTACAACGAACGTGCGCGCCAGCAGGGTGGCAAGGTGCTGGCCAACCCGCGCAATGCCGCCGCCGGTTCGTTGCGCCAGCTGGACCCGAAGATCAGCGCGCAGCGCAGGGCTGAGCTTCTTCGCCTACGGCACCGGCGAGGTGCAGGGCGGCGAACTGCCCGACACCCATTCGGGCACGCTGGCCCAGCTTGGCGCCTGGGCTTCCCGGTCAGTGCGCTGTGCAAGGTGGTGGAAGGCACCGACGGCCTGCTCGGCTATTACCCGCGATATCGGTGAGCGCCGCGATGGCCTGCCGTTCGACATCGATGGCGTGGTCTACAAGCTGGATGACCGCGCCGGCCAGCAGGCGATGGGCTTCGTCTCGCGCGCACCGCGCTGGGCCATCGCGCACAAGTTCCCGGCGCAGGAACAGAGCACGACCGTGGAGGGCGATCGAGATCCAGATCGGCCGCACCGGTGCCGCGACGCCGGTCGCGCGACTGGCGCCGGTGGCGGTGGCCGGTGTGATCGTGTCCAACGCCACCCTGCACAACGCCGACCAGATCGCACGCTTGGATGTGCGCGTGGGCGATAGCGGATCGTTCGCCGCGCCGGTGACGTGATCCCGGAAGTGGTCAGCGTCATCCTCGACCGCCGCCCGCCGGGCACCACGCCATGGCAGATGCCGACGCGCTGCCCGGTGTGCGGTTCGGAGATCGTGCGCGGGGAAGGCGCTGCAGCATGGCGTTGCTCGGGCGAACTGTCCTGCCCGGCACAGCGCAAGGAAGCCATTGCCCATTTCGCCTCGCGCCGCGCGATGGACATCGATGGTTTGGGGGACAAGTACATTGAAACCCTGGTCGACGCGGGCATCGTCAAGAGCGTGGCCGACCTGTACCCGCCTCAACCGCGACCAGCTGCTGCACCTGAAGCTGGTGCTGGATGCTGAAGACCCTTCCGCACTGGCCGCCGCGCTGAAACTGCACCTGCCGGCCGAAGGCAGCGGTGCGGTGCTCAACGCGGTGCTCAAGCTGGATGGCACTGATCCGGGCTGGCGCGCACAGGCGCTGGTACAGCCGGCCAGCTTCGATTGGAACACGAAGAAGATCGCCACCAAGTGGGCCGACAACCTGATCGCGGCGATCGATGCAAGCCGCGCCGCCACGCTGGAGCGGCTGCTGTTCGCGCTCGGCATCGAACACGTCGGCGAGAGTACGGCCAAGGCGTTGGCGCAGTGGTTCGGTGATCTGGAGCTGATCCGCCACCTGCCGTGGCCACTGTTCAAGCGCGTACCGGACATCGGCGGCGAAGTGGCGCGTTCGCTCGGTCACTTCTTCGAGCAGCAGGGCAACCAGCAGGCCATCGATGACCTGCTGCAGGTCGGCCAGGTGCGCATCAGTGATGTGCATCGCGCCCAGTGCAAAGTTGCGCGAAGGCCTGGATCTTGCGCAGCTGCTGGTTGAATCGGAAATCCCGGAATCACGCGCCTGCGCGCGGAGAAGCTGGTGGCGGCGTTGCCGGGCGCCCAGGCGGTGCTGGATGCCGAACATGGCCAGTTCGTCAACGCGGGCCTGCCGGACGACACCGCGCGCGGCCTGGCGCAGTGGCTGGGACGCCGAAGGTCACGGCGTGATGCTGCTGGCGGCCGAAAAGGCGATGCAGCTGATCCTGGCCAAGGCGCCGGCGCTGGCCGAGATCGTGGCCGGCCCGCTGGACGGGCAGACCGTGGTGCTGACCGGCACCCTGGCCCAGCTCACCCGCGATGCCGCCAAGGAGCGCCTGGAGGCACTCGGTGCCAAGGTCTCCGGCAGCGTCTCGAAGAAGACCAGCTTCGTGGTGGCCGGTACCGAGGCGGGCTCCAAACTGGACAAGGCGCAGTCGCTGGGCGTGCCGGTGTGGGACGAGGACCGACTGCTGGCCTACCTCGCCGAACACGAATGATGACTTCGCCGGGTGCCCTCGCGCCCGGCCTGAAACACAAAGGAACACCGATGCAGACCGCCCCGCTGGATTTCCGCCTCGCCACCCCGCGCCGACGAGGAACGGTTGATCGCGTTGATGCGCGAGTTCTATGCCGAAGACAGGATCGACTTCGATGATGCGCGCGTGCGTCGCGGCGTGGATGCACTGCTGGCCGACCCGCGCAACGGCGAAGTGCTGCTGTGGTTGGACGAGGCGGCTGACGTGGTGGGCTACGCGGTGATCGCGATGGGCTTCAGCCTGGAACAGGGCGGCCACTTCATGCTGCTGGACGAGTTGTACCTGAGCCATCGCGCGCGTGGTCGTGGCCGTGGCAAGCAGGCGCTGGCCATCTGCGAACAGCGCGCCCGCGGGCGGGGCGTCAGCCGGCTGCGCCTGGAAGTGAACCACCACAATGAACTGGCGCGCCGCTGTACCTGGCCAGCGGCTACATCGATGACACCCGGTGACCTGCTGACCCTGCCGCTGGACCATCCGCGTCCGGAGGGGATCCTGTGAGCGCGGCCCTGCTGCGCACGCTGCAGCAGCGCGCGTCACTCAATGCGCTGGTGCGTCGCTTCTTCGCCGAGCGCGATGTGCTGGAGGTGGAGACGCCGATCCTGTCGGTGGCGGGCAACACCGAACCGAACATCGACAGCTTCCATACCGATTTCACCGGCCACGTCGATGCCGGCGGCCGCCGCCGCTGGCTGCGCACCTCGCCGGAGTATCCGCTCAAGCGCCTGTTGGCGGCCGGTGTTGGCGACTGCTATGAGCTGGGCCGGGTGTTCCGCAACGGCGAGGCCGGTGGCCGCCACAACCCGGAGTTCACCATGCTGGAGTGGTATCGGGTCGGCTGGGACACCACCGGCTGGTGCAGGAAACCGCCGAGCTGGTCGGCCAGGCGCTGGCCCTGGTCGGGCGCAGTGCATCCCTGCGCGTTCTGAGCTACCGCGAGCTGTTCAGCAGCATGTGGGCGTGGACCCGTTCGACGCCGATGAGGCCGCACTGCGCGCCGCACTGGGCGATGTGCATATCGATCCGGTCGGCCTGACCCGCGATGACTGGCTGGATCTGTTGATGACCCACCATATCCAGCCGCATTTCGATGACGCGGTGATGACCGTGGTGCATGACTGGCCCGCCAGCCAGGCAGCATTGGCCCGCATCCGCCCCGGCACGCCGCCGCTGGCGGAACGCTTCGAGTTGTACCTGGGGCCGGTGGAGCTGGCCAACGGTTATCACGAACTGAACGATGCCCACGAGCAGCGTGCGCGTTTCCAGCGTGACCTGCAGCGTCGGCATGAGCGCGGTCAAGTGCAGCCGGCGCTGGACGAAGCGTTGCTGGCTGCATTGCCGTCGTTGCCGGCCTGTGCGGCGTCGCCGTCGGCGTCGACCGCCTGCTGATGGCGATGAACCGCACGCCACGCATTGCCGATGTGCTGGCCTACGACTTCGCCCATGCGTGAGCGCAGCGCTTTGCTGAACATCGAAGACTGAACGGATTGCTGCGTTCGCGCGCTTGCTTCGGCAAGCAGGATGATGCTCTTATCACGGCAGATGCGAGACACTGGCATCGGAATTCGTCCACTCCTGTTGGGGAAGGCATTGGTCAAGTGGTTTGCGGTCGTCGCTGCTCCGGTGTACTCCATCGCGCTCTGGGGTGCCTGGCTGCCGTCCTCGGCGTCTGCCCAGCAGGTTGGCTACGACGATGCAGTGGTGACCTGCGAATCGCGTGACATGGCGTGGGTGCATTGCGATATCGATGTCAGCAATGGCGTCGACCTGGTCCGCCAGCTGTCCAACAGCAGCTGCATCCGTGGCAGCGAATGGGGGACCGACCGCAGTGGCGTCTGGGTCACCCTGGGCTGCCGCGCCGAGTTCCGCGCGCGCCGCGCTGCCGGTGCCACCGGCGCTGCCACCGAAGGCAAGCGCCTGGTCCGTCGCGTGGTGCGTTGTGAATCCAACGGCCGCCCGCAGAGCTGCCCGGTGCGCCTGGACGGTGCCCCGGTACGCCTGCTGCGGCAGCTGTCGGCGCTGCCGTGCCGGGAAGGGCAGGGTTGGGGCTACAAGCGCAATGAAGTGTGGACCAGCCGCGGCTGCAGGGTGATTTCGAGGTGGCCGATGATGAGGGCCGCTTCGTCGACGTGCCGCGCAGGCTGACCTGCGAATCGAAGTCGAAGAAGCGCCGCTTCTGCGGCGCCAGCATCTCGGTGGGGGCTGCGGTCTCCGAGCAGCTGTCCAACACGCCGTGCGAGGAGGGCAGCACCTGGGCTGGAACCGCAACGGGATCTGGGTGGACGGCGGCTGCCGCGCCGAATTCCTGGTGAACTGAGCCGGGCAGGCTCCAACGCTGCCGGGCGTGGCCCTACAATGGGCCCATGAACACTGCCTCCGACATCGATTACGCCCGCTACGACCACATCCGCCCGATCCTGTGGACCGGCGATGCCCTGCAACTGCTGGACCAGCGCAAGCTGCCGTTCGTGGTCGAGCATGTGGTCTGCCATGACAGTGACGAGGTCGCCTCGGCCATCCACGCACTGACCGTGCGCGGTGCGCCGGCGATCGGTATCGCGGCTGCCTGGGGCGTGGTGCTGGCGGCACGTGACGTGCAGGCGGCCGATGGCATGCAGGCACTGCAGCAGCTGGAGCCGGCGCTGCAGCGCTTGAACGCTTCGCGTCCGACCGCAGTCAACCTGGCCTGGGCGCTGGCACGCATGCGCCGTTGCCTGAACGCTGCCGGCCCGGACTGGAAGGCATTGCTGGCCGCGGAAGCGCAGGCCATTGCCGAGGAAGACCTGGCCGCCAACCGTCACATGGGGGCGCTGGGCGCGGGCCTGATCGACGCTGGCAGCGGGGTGCTGACCATTGCAATACCGGCTCGCTGGCCACCGCCGGCTTCGGTACCGCACTGGGCGTGATCCGTGCCGGCATGGCCCAGCACCGCATCGCCCGTGTCTTCGCCGGCGAAACGCGGCCGTGGCTGCAGGGCGCGCGCCTGACCGTGTGGGAGCTGCAGCAGGATGGCATCGACGCCACCCTGATCGCCGACTCGGCAGCCTCGCACCTGATGAAGACCGGTGCCGTGCAGTGGGTGATCGTCGGTGCCGATCGCATCTGCGCCAATGGCGATACCGCCAACAAGATCGGCACCTACCAGCTGGCCATTGCGGCCCGCCACCACGGCGTCAGGTTCATGGTCGTGGCACCGTCCTCCACCGTGGACATGGAGACCGTGGACGGCAGCCAGATCGAGATCGAGCAGCGCGATCCGGGCGAGCTGTACGGCGTGGGCGGCACCCGCACCGTGGCCGAGGGCATTGCCGCCTGGAACCCGGTATCGACGTCACCCCGGGCGAGCTGATCGACGCCATCGTGACCGAGCGCGGGGTGATCTGAACCCGACCGTGGAGAACATGCGCGCCGCCTTCGGCGGTTGAAGCGCAGGGGAGGGGCAGCGTGACCTCCGCCCCCGGGTCGTGCCGGCCGCTGGCCGGCAACCCCTAAGTTCCTGATTTGTGCCGGTAAAATCCCCGTAAAGGGAGGCGGAAAACGGCCTGTTGTGGTAGTATCCACAGGTTGAATCGAGGTTCCGGCACGACCCCCCTCCCGCAGAGGGCTGCGCCGGACTGGACCGCTACCAGACAACGGAACCCGAATGGCAGAAACCGCCAAGGAAATCATCCAGGTCCAACCTGGAAGACGAGATGCGCAAGAGCTACCTCGATTACGCCATGAGCGTGATCGTGGGCCGCGCGCTCCCGGATGCGCGCGACGGCCTCAAGCCGGTGCATCGTCGCGTGCTGTTCGCGATGAACGAGTTGAACGCGCACAGCAACAAGCCCTACTTCAAGTCGGCGCGTATCGTCGGTGACGTCATCGGTAAGTACCACCCGCATGGCGATCAGTCGGTGTACGACACGCTGGTGCGCCTGGCACAGCCGTTCTCGCTGCGTTACATGCTGGTCGATGGCCAGGGTAACTTCGGTTCGATCGACGGGCGACTCCGCCGCGGCGATGCGATACACCGAGGCGCGCATGTCGCGCCTGGCGCATGAGCTGATGGCGGACATCGACAAGGAAACCGTCGATTTCCAGCCCAACTACGACGAAAAGGAACTGGAGCCGACGGTCATGCCGACCCGGTTCCCGAACCTGCTGGTCAATGGTTCGGCCGGTATCGCAGTGGGCATGGCGACCAACATCCCGCCGCACAACCTGAGCGAATCGATCAACGCCTGCATCGCGCTGATCGACAACCCGGACATCGATGTCGACGGCCTGATGGAGTACATCCCGGGCCCGGACTTCCCGACGCCGGCATCATCAACGGCACCGCCGGCATCGTCGCCGGCTACCGCACCGGCCGTGGCCGCGTGCGCATCCGTGCCAAGGCCGATATCGAGGTGGCCGACAACGGCCGCGAATCGATCATCGTCACTGAAATTCCTTACCAGGTGAACAAGGCGCGTCTGATCGAGAAGATCGCCGAGCTGGTCAAGGAAAAGAAGATCGAAGGCATCAGCGAGCTGCGCGATGAGTCCGACAAGGACGGCATGCGCATCCTACATCGAGATCAAGCGCGGTGAATCTGCCGAGGTTGTGCTGAACAACCTGTACCAGCAGACGCAGATGGAGTCGGTGTTCGGCATCAACATGGTGGCGCTGGTCGATGGCCGCCCGCAGTTGATGAACCTCAAGCAGATGCTGGAGGCGTTCGTCCGCCACCGCCGCGAAGTGGTCACCCGCCGCACCGTGTTCGAGCTGCGCAAGGCGCGCGCCCGTGCCCACGTGCTGGAAGGCCTGACCGTCGCGCTGGCCAACATCGACGAGATGATCGAACTGATCAAGACCTCGCCGAACCCGAACGAAGCCCGCGAGCGCATGCTGGCACGCGTGTGGGAGCCAGGCCTGGTCGGTGCGATGCTGGGCGCCGCCGGTGCCGAAGCTTCGCGTCCGGAAGACCTGCCCAAGGGCGTGGGCCTGATCGAGGGCGGCTACCAGCTGACCGAGATCCAGGCCACCCAGATCCTGGAAATGCGCCTGCACCGCCTGACAGGGCTGGAGCAGGACCGCCTGACCGACGAGTACAAGCAGCTGCTGGAAGTGATCGCCGGGCTGATCCACATCCTGGAAGATCCCGACCGCCTGCTGCAGGTGATCCGCGAGGAACTGGTCAACGTCAAGGCCGAGTTCGGCGACGAGCGTCGCACCGAAATCCGCCACAGCGAAGAAGACCTGGACATCCTCGACCTGATCGCGCCGGAAGACGTGGTGGTCACCGTGTCGCACGCCGGTTACGTGAAGCGCCAGCCGGTGAGCGTGTACCGCGCGCAGCGCCGTGGTGGCCGTGGCCGCAGTGCGGCGGCGACCAAGGAAGAGGATTTCATCGAACAGCTGTGGCTGGTCAACACGCACGACACGCTGCTGACCTTCACCAGTTCGGGCAAGGTGTTCTGGCTGCCGGTGTACCAGCTGCCTGAAGCCGGTTCCAACGCCCGCGGCCGTCCGATCATCAACTGGATCCCGCTGGAGCCGGGCGAGCGCGTGCAGGCCGTGTTGCCGGTGCGCGAGTACGCCGATGGCCAGTTCGTGTTCTTCGCCACGAAGAACGGTACGGTCAAGAAGACTCCGCTGGGCGAGTTCGCCTTCCGCCTGGCCCGCGGCAAGATCGCGATCAACCTGGACGAGGGCGATGCGCTGGTCGGCGTCGGCCTGACCGACGGTGAGCGTGACATCCTGCTGTTCGCCTCCAACGGCAAGACCGTGCGCTTCGGCGAGGACAAGGTCCGCTCGATGGGTCGTACCGCGACCGGCGTGCGTGGCATCAAGATGCCGGCGGGCGAGGAAGTGGTCAGCCTGATCGTGGCCGAGAGTGCCGGCGGCAGCGAGGACGAGAACGAGGACGACAATGGTGTCGAGGAAATCGCAGCCAATGGCGATGCGGTGATCGACGGCGCCGACGACGCCAGCGTGCAGTACATCCTTACCGCCACCGAGAACGGCTACGGCAAGCGCACCCCGCTGCCGGACTACCCGCGCAAGGGCCGTGGCACGCAGGGCGTGATCGGCATCCAGACCACCGAGCGCAACGGCAAGCTGTGGCCGCGGTGCTGATGGGCTCCGGCGATGAAGTCCTGCTGATCTCCGATGGCGGCACAGTACTCTGCGTTGATACCACTGCTT
>CATQJL010000306.1:0-16308 GCA_958299035.1 Cylicocyclus nassatus | reverse complement strand
AAGCAGTGGTATCAACGCAGAGTACTTCATCATCCAAAACGAGTACACCGTTGCCTTGTTTGAACGCATTAATTGCGTTGACGACGCGCTCTTCGGCGGTGCCGAATTGAGCAAATAAAGACTGATTCATAGTAAATTCCTTGTAAATACATCGTACCAGAATCAGGGCGGGAAATGGGAAAGACCGTTTTACGATCGCAAAACGGTTTATTCTCTTTCATCCAGACTGTAACTGTTGGCTTTGGAATTTCACCAAATCTGCTGACTTTGCCTTACGACAAACGCTCGCGGGCTTGACCGCCAGTAGGGAATTTCACCCTGCCCTGAGAATGCGGCGATAGTATAGCGCAATTTACAGGGCGAAAAAAACGATTTTATTTATTGAATTAAATTACATAAAATAGACAAACAATAGCAATTCTCGCCGCACTTTCCGTTTTGTGCTACATTTTCATAAAGTGCGGTCAATTTTATGAGGGTTTTTCCATGTCATCCGAATATGCTTATCTACAAGAAAAACGTAAACAGTTGAAACTGAAAGTAAATGAGGTTTGTGAACAGGCCGGCATTACACGGGCTTATTTTAATCAGTTGGTCAGCGGAAAAATCAAAAACCCGAGTGCAAACAAGCTTTCTGCTCTACATCGCGTGCTACAGATTTCAGCCCAAAACGATAAGCGAATCGGCGTCATTTTCGGGAAGTTTTATCCCGTGCACACCGGGCATATCAATATGATTTATGAAGCCTTCAGTAAAGTGGACGAAGTGCATGTGGTGGTGTGCAGCGATACGGAACGCGATTTAAAGCTGTTTTACGACAGCAAAATGAAACGCATGCCGACGGTGCAGGACCGTTTGCGCTGGATGCAGCAGATTTTCAAATATCAAAAAAACCAGATTTTCATTCATCATTTGGTGGAAGACGGCATTCCGAGTTACCCGAACGGCTGGGAAAGCTGGTCTAATGCGGTGAAAAAGCTCCTGAAAGAGAAAAATGTCAAACCGACTTTAGTCTTCAGCAGCGAAATTCAGGATAAAGCGCCGTACGAAAAATATCTGGGTTTGGAAGTATCGCTGGTCGATCCGCAACGAAAATTCTTCAATGTCTCCGCGACTAAAATTCGCACTAATCCGTTTCATTATTGGAAATTCATTCCGAAAGAAGTGCGCCCGTTTTTCGCCAAAACAATTGCAATTCTGGGCGGTGAAAGCAGCGGTAAATCCGTATTGGTAAATAAATTGGCGACGGTGTTCAACACAACATCGGCTTGGGAATACGGACGCGAATACGTATTTGAACAACTGGGCGGCGATGAACAGGCAATGCAGTATTCCGATTATCCGCAAATGGCGTTGGGACAGCAGCAATATATCAATTATGCGGTGCGTCATGCTCATAAGGTTGCCTTCATCGACACGGATTTTATTACGACGCAGGCATTTTGTATTCAATACGAAGGCAAAGCCCATCCGTTTCTTGATTCGATGATTCGCGAATATCCGTTCGACGTGACAATTTTATTAAACAATAATACGCAATGGGTGGATGACGGATTAAGAAGTCTGGGGGATGCAAAAGAACGCCAACGCTTCCAGCAGCTGCTTAAAAAACTCCTGGATAAATACAATGTTCCGTACATTGAGATCGATTCACCGAGCTATTTGGATCGCTATAATCAGGCAAAATTAATTGTAGAGAAAATTCTGAACGAAGAAGAAATTGCGGATTTAACTCACGAAAACGGTTCGGTTTTTGAGCAATAGGAGGCGCTATGATTCTTTTCGCGGGTGATCCTCATGGCCGCTACGATCATTTATATCCGTTTCTGCAAAAAAAAGATGAAGAAATTGCATTAGTAATTTTAGGCGATTTACAACTGACCTGTTCCGATGAATTAGATAAACTCAGCGAATTGTGCGACATTTGGTATATTCATGGGAATCATGACAGTAAAACTCCGGCAGCCTTCGATGCGCTTTGGAACAGCAAATGGAAAACGCGTAATTTGCATGGAAAAGTCGTTGAAATTCAGGGAAAACGCATTGCTGGACTTGGCGGTGTTTTTCGCGGACAAATTTGGATGCCGCCGAACAAACCGCTATATTTTGACCCGATTCATTTTTGCCAATATTGCCCGCCGGAAAAACTTTGGCGAGGCGGCGTTCCGTTGAGACATAGAACGTCCATTTTTCCGCAGGATATAGAAATACTGGAACGACAACAGGCCGATATTTTAGTTTGCCACGAAGCGCCCAAACCGCATCCCACAGGTTTTTATGCCATTAATAATCTGGCGAACCAAATGGGAGTAACACAAGTATTCCATGGTCATCACCATGAGAATTTTGATTATCACGGACTAAACAGAAACGAATTCGAGATAATCAATGTAGGTTTCAGAAGCTTGACCGATTCAACAGGGAATTACTTAATTAAAGGAATAGACGATCGTTAAATTATGAAATCGTTTATATTGGAATAAAATAAAAAGCTCACAATTAATTGTGAGCTTTTTTAATTTATGATGAATTATTCCGCAGCTGCTTCAGTCGCAACTTCCGGACGATCTACTAACTCAATGTATGCCATTGGAGCGTTATCGCCTGCACGGAAACCGCATTTTAAAATACGGGTATAACCACCTGCACGTTGTGCAAAACGTGGACCTAATTCATTAAATAATTTAGCAACAGTTTCAACGTTGCGAGTACGAGCAAATGCCAAACGACGATTTGCTACGCTATCTTCTTTTGCTAATGTAATTAACGGTTCAACTACACGACGTAATTCTTTAGCTTTTGGCAATGTAGTCTTAATGATTTCGTGACTAACTAAAGCACTTGCCATATTACGGAACATCGCTTGGCGATGGCTGCTATTACGGTTTAGTTGACGACCACTCTTACGATGGCGCATGATCTTATCCTTCTCAGAAAAATCTTAATCTTTCGACCAATTAATCTTCAGCAATACTTGCTGGCGGCCAATTATCAAGACGCATACCCAGTGATAGGCCGCGTGAAGCAAGCACATCTTTAATTTCAGTAAGTGATTTCTTACCAAGATTAGGTGTTTTTAATAACTCAACTTCTGTACGCTGTACCAAATCACCAATATAGTGAATTGTTTCTGCTTTCAAACAGTTAGCAGAACGAACTGTCAACTCTAAGTCATCAACAGGGCGTAATAAAATCGGATCAAATTCCGGTTTTTCTTCCTTGACTTCAGGCTGACGAACATCACGCAAATCAACGAATGCATCAAGCTGCTCTGCTAAAATTGTTGCTGCACGACGAATTGCTTCTTCGGGATCGAGAGTGCCGTTCGTTTCCAACTCGATAACTAATTTATCTAAGTCAGTACGTTGCTCCACACGTGCTGCTTCTACATTGTAAGCAATACGATCTACTGGGCTATAACAAGCATCTACTAACAAACGACCAATCGGACGTTCTTCATCTTGAGTATGTGCACGCGCTGATGCCGGTACGTAGCCTCGACCACGCTGAACACGAATACGCATACTAATCGACGCGTTTTCATCAGTTAAGTGGCAAATAACATGCTCAGGATTTACAATCTCAACATCACCGTCATGAGTGATGTCACCAGCAACAACAGGGCCAATTCCAGATTTGTTTAGTGTCAGAAAAACATCATCTTTATTCTGAACTTTAACCGCCAGGCCTTTCAGGTTCAAAAGCACTTCAAGAATATCTTCCTGAACACCTTCTTTGCTACTATATTCGTGCAACACGCCTTCAATTTCTACCTCAGTTACAGCACAACCTGGCATTGAAGATAGAAGAATACGACGTAATGCATTTCCTAGAGTATGACCGAAACCACGCTCTAACGGTTCTAAAATCACTTTAGCATGCGTTGAACTAATCTGTTCAATATCAACTAAGTGCGGCTTTAAAAATTCTGTAACAGAACCCTGCATTTTATCCTCTCTTTGCTTTCAAGCTTTAACTATTATTTAGAGTAAAGCTCAACGATGAGATGTTCGTTAATGTCTGCTGATAAATCAGAACGTTCAGGAACACGTTTGAATACACCTTCCATTTTAGCAGAATCAACTTCTAACCAAGTCGGTTTTTCTTTTTGTTCTGCCAATTCCAATGATGCTTTGATACGAGCTTGTTTTTTCGATTTTTCACGAATTGCAATCACATCATCAACTGAAACTTGGAAAGACGGGATATTTACAACGCGACCATTTACAATAATCGCTTTATGGCTCACTAATTGGCGAGCTTCTGCACGAGTAGCGGCAAATCCCATACGATAAACTACGTTATCCAAACGACCTTCAAGCAATACCAGTAAATTTTCCCCAGTATTACCTTTCAAACGGTTCGCTTCTTTATAATAGTTACGGAATTGACGTTCTAAGATACCATAGATACGGCGAACTTTTTGTTTCTCACGCAACTGACTACCATAGTCAGATAAACGCGGTTTACGAGCACCGTGTTGACCAGGTGCTGTATCAATTTTACATTTAGAATCGATAGCTCGCACGCCAGACTTAAGAAATAAATCTGTGCCTTCACGACGGCTTAGCTTGAGTTTTGGACCCAAATATCTTGCCATTTTCTTTCTCCAATTATCCTAATGTCCGATTAAACACGACGTTTTTTCGGTGGACGACAACCGTTATGAGGAATCGGAGTCACATCTGTAATATTCGTAATGCGGAAACCCGCTGCATTTAATGCTCGAATAGTCGATTCACGACCCGGACCCGGACCCTTAACCATAACTTCCAAATTCTTTAAACCAAATTCTTTAACCATTTCAGCGCAACGCTCTGCAGCAACCTGCGCAGCAAATGGGGTTGATTTACGAGAACCACGGAAACCCGAACCGCCAGCTGTAGCCCAAGCTAAAGCATTACCTTGACGGTCAGTAATAGTCACGATTGTATTATTGAAAGAGGCGTGAATATGCGCTACGCCATCTACAACTTGTTTTTTTACACGTTTACGTGCACGAACTGGTGTTTTAGCCATTAATATTTACCCCGACTATTTTTTGATCGGCTTACGAGGACCCTTACGGGTACGCGCATTAGTTTTAGTACGTTGACCACGTACCGGTAAACTACGACGATGGCGTAAACCACGATAACAACCTAAGTCCAAAAGACGTTTGATGTTAAGTGTTACTTCACGACGTAAGTCACCTTCAACGGTAAATTTACCAACTTCGTCACGCAGTTTATCAATCTGCTCTTCAGACAATTCGCTGATCTTCACATCTTCAGCAATACCCGCCGCTGCACAAATAGCTTGTGAACGAGTTTTGCCAATACCGTAAATCGCTGTTAACGCAATTACTGCATGTTTATGATCAGGAATGTTAATGCCTGCAATACGGGCCACTATGCACTCCTATATTTTAACTAATTTGACATACTGATCTTGAAAAGCCCGTTTCAGGATACTCAAACAGTATGTCAAGGACATAAATGAGCTGAGCAGTATAACTGCTCAACTTGTTCTTTGCAAGATATTTATCGATTAACCTTGACGTTGTTTATGTTTAGGGTCGGTACATAAAACACGTACAACACCTTCACGTTTAACAATTTTACAGTTACGACAGATTCTTTTTACGGAAGCACGAACTTTCATTGCTTATCCCTTTTATTCAAACTGGACTATTGTCCAAAACCTTTAAGGTTTGCTTTTTTCAACGCAGATTCATATTTACTTGACATCAAGTGACTTTGAATCTGAGCGATGAAATCCATAATAACCACTACGACGATCAACAAAGACGTACCACCAAAGTAGAATTGAACATTCCATGCTGACATCATAATGTACGGAACCAAACACACGAAAACGACATACAGACCGCCGATCAATATGAGACGGGTCATAATTTTATCGATATAACGTGAAGTTTGTTCTCCTGGTCTAATTCCGGGTATAAATGCGCCAGATTTTTTTAAGTTATCTGCTGTATCACGAGGATTAAATTGCATTGCAGAGTAAAAAAAAGCTGAAGAACATGATTGCTATAGCATAAACAATCAAATAAATAGGTTGACCCGGTTGTAACATCATCGAAAGATTTGTTAACCATTCAAGGCTAGAACTCTCACCAAACCAAGACACTAATGTTGCTGGAAACAAAATAATACTTGAAGCGAAAATAGCTGGCATAACACTTGCCATATTCACTTTTAATGGTAAATGAGTTGAATGCCCACCTAAAATTTGTCGACCTTGCTGACGTTTAGCATATTCAACTTTAATACGTCTTTGTCCCCGCTCCACGAAGACAACAAAATAAGTCACCGCAAAAACAACCGCAGCAATTAACAAAAGAACCAGAGGATGCATTTGCCCTTGACGCGCCTGCTCAATTGTTTGACCAATAGCAGATGGCAATCCAGCCACAATACCAGCAAAGATGATTAGGGAAATTCCGTTACCAATGCCACGTTCGGTAATTTGTTCACCTAACCACATTAAAAACATGGTGCCTGTGACTAAGCTAACCACAGCAGTGAAGTAAAAACCGAATCCTAAGTTAGGAACTAACCCAGGAAGCATATTAGGTAAACCTGTTGAAATCCCGATTGCCTGCAAAGTAGCAAGACCTAAAGTCGCATAACGAGTATATTTACTAATTTTGCGACGTCCGCTCTCACCTTCTTTACGCAATTCACCCAATGTAGGAGAGACTGTTGCCAAGAGCTGGATAATAATCGATGCCGAAATATACGGCATGATTCCCAATGCAAAAATAGATGCTCGACTTAAAGCACCACCAGAAAACATATTAAACATGTCAATGATGGTGCCTTTTTGCTGCTCAATCAATTGGGCTAATACGGCTGCATCAATACCAGGAACCGGGATGAAAGAACCAATACGGAAAACGATCAATGCACCTAATACGAAAAGCAAACGACCTTTTAGTTCATTACTACCGCTTTGGGTACTTCTATTTTGATAACCTGGTTTTTTAGCCATTTATTAATTATTCCTCAACTGAACCGCCAGCAGCTTCAATAGCTGCTTTAGCACCTTGAGTTACGCGTAAACCGCGGACAGTTACCGCAGTATTGATTTCACCTGCTAAAATCACTTTAGCGAATTGAATATCTTTAGTAACTACATTCGCAGATTTCAACGCTTCTAAAGTGACGACATTACCTTCAACTTTAGCTAAGTCATTTAAACGAATTTCTGCAGTTACCGCAGCAATTTTCGAAGTAAAACCAAATTTCGGTAAACGACGGTATAAAGGCATTTGACCACCCTCAAAACCACGGCGAACTTTACCGCCAGTACGGGATTTTTGACCTTTATGACCACGACCGCCGGTTTTACCCAAACCGGAACCAATACCACGACCAAGACGCTTAGCGCTATGCTTTGCTCCTTCAGCCGGAGATAGAGTATTTAAACGCATTCTCTTACTCCTCCACTTTAACCATGTATGAAACTTGGTTAATCATACCGCGTACTGCCGGAGTATCAATTAACTCAACGGTATGGTGCATATGGCGAAGACCAAGACCACGCAACGTAGCTTTATGCTTAGGTAAACGAGCGATTGAACTACGAACTTGTGTTACTTTAATAGTTTTAGCCATTATCAATTACCCCAAAATTTCATCAACGGTTTTACCGCGTTTAGCAGCAACCATTTCTGGTGACTTCATATTTGCAAGTGCATCAATAGTTGCACGAACAACGTTAATTGGCAGTGGTATCAACGCAGAGTACTCATTACGAACGCCCGCAACTTCTAATACTGCACGCATTGCACCGCCCGCGATGATACCTGTACCCTCACTAGCCGGTTGCATAAATACGCGAGAACCAGTATGAACACCTTTAACCGGGTGCTGTAATGTACCATCATTTAAAGCCACGTTAATCATATTGCGACGTGCTTTTTCCATTGCTTTTTGGATTGCTGCCGGAACTTCGCGAGCTTTACCATAACCAAAACCGACGCGACCATTACCATCGCCCACTACTGTCAAAGCAGTGAAACTCATGATACGACCACCTTTCACAGTTTTTGATACACGGTTTACCGCGATTAGCTTCTCTTGCAGTTCACCAGCTTGTTTTTCGATGTTTGACATCTCAATATCCTCTATTAGAACTGTAGACCAGCTTCACGAGCAGCGTCCGCCAAAGACTGGACACGACCATGATATTTAAACCCGGAACGATCGAATGCGACGGCTTTAACGCCTTTCGCTAACGCACGTTCAGCAACTGTTTTACCAACTACTGCGGCAGCATCTTTATTACCGGTATATTTAACTTGCGCACTAATCGCTTTTTCTACTGTTGAAGCAGCGGCAAGCACTTCTGAACCGTTCGGTGCAATTACTTGTGCGTAAATATGACGCGGAGTGCGGTGAACTACTAAACGAGTCACACCTTGCTCTCTCATCATATGACGAGCACGAGCTGCACGACGGATACGAGCTGATTTCTTATCCATAGTGTTACCTTAAATTATTTTTTCTTAGCTTCTTTAGTACGTACAACTTCATCAGCATAACGAACGCCTTTACCTTTATAAGGCTCTGGTTTACGGTATGCGCGAATATCTGCAGCCACTTGACCAATTAATTGTTTGTCAGCACCTTTCAATACAATTTCTGTTTGAGATGGACATTCTGCAGTAATACCTGCTGGTAAAGTGTGCTCAACGGGATGAGAGAAACCTAAACTCAAGCTAACAGTATTACCTTTCACTTGTGCTCTGTAACCTACACCTACCAGTTGTAATTTTTTAGTAAAGCCTTCAGTAACACCAATAACCATTGCATTAACCAATGCGCGAGCCGTACCTGCTTGTGCATCTGCACCAGCGAAACCTTCGCGCGGAGCAAATGTTAATGCACCGTTGTTTTCTTTAACTTCGACTGAATTATGAATAGTACGAGATAACTCACTATTCTTACCTTTTACTGTTAATAGCTGACCGTTCAAAGAAACTTGAACACCGGCAGGAATATTAACAGGTGCCTTAGCAACACGAGACATTTTCCTACCTCTCTATTAAGCTACATAACAGATGATTTCGCCGCCTAAACCCGCTTGGCGAGCAGCACGGTCAGTCATCACACCTTTAGATGTAGAAACTACGGCAACACCTAATCCGCCCATAACTTTTGGTAATTCGTCTTTACGTTTGTAAATACGAAGACCAGGACGACTTACGCGTTGGATGCTTTCTACAACCGGTTTACCTTGGAAATATTTTAAAGTAATTTCCAATTCAGGTTTTACACCTTCTAAAACTTTAACGCTTTCGATATAACCTTCAGCAGCTAATACGTTGGCAATAGCCACTTTTAGCTTGGAAGAAGGCATACTGATCGCAACTTTATTCGCAGCCTGCCCGTTACGAATGCGGGTCAACATATCTGCGATTGGATCTTGCATACTCATTGTATTTTATTCTCCGATTCCAAAATAAAGTGGTAAATTACCAACTTGCTTTTTTAAGACCTGGGATTTCGCCACGCATTGCTGCTTCGCGAACCTTGATACGGCTTAAACCAAACTTACGAAGAACGCCGTGAGGACGTCCGGTTTGGCGACAACGGTTACGTTGACGGCTTGGGCTTGCATCACGCGGTAAAGATTGTAACTTTAATACCGCATCCCAACGATCTTCATCTGATGAATTAGCGTCAGAAATGATTTTCTTCAATTCCATACGTTTAGCATAGAATTTTTCAGCCAATTTAACGCGTTTTACATCGCGTGCTTTCATTGATTGTTTAGCCATTGTAACCTGCCTTATTTACGGAATGGGAAATTAAAGGCAGCGAGTAGTGCTTGACCTTCTTCATCATTCTTCGCCGTAGTGGTAATAGTAATATCTAAACCGCGTACACGATCAACTTTATCATAGTCGATTTCAGGGAAGATGATTTGCTCACGCACACCCATGCTATAGTTACCACGACCGTCAAAAGACTTCGCACTTAAACCGCGGAAGTCACGGATACGTGGAACAGCAATTGTAATTAAACGTTCTAAGAACTCCCACATACGCTCACCGCGTAGTGTTACTTTACAACCGATTGGATATCCCTGACGGATTTTAAAGCCTGCAACAGATTTGCGAGCTTTAGTAATTAAAGGTTTTTGACCGCTAATCGCCGTTAGATCCGCTACCGCGTTATCTAAAAGTTTTTTATCGGTCAATGCTTCACCCACACCCATATTCAGGGTAATCTTTTCGATTCGTGGGACTTGCATGACAGATGCGTAGTTGAATTTAGTTTTCAATTCATTAACTACTTGATCTCTGTAGTAATCATGCAGTTTCGCCATCGCATTACTCCAGTTTGTTAAATAATTTCATTGTTAGATTTGAAGAAACGGACTTTTTTGCCGTCTTCGAATCTAAAACCTACACGGTCAGCTTTATTTGTTTTCGGGTTGAAAATCGCTACGTTTGACGCATCAATCGGAGCTTCTTTCTTCACTAAACCGCCTTCTTTACCTAAAGCAGGTACCGGTTTTTCATGTTTAGTGATGATTCTTACACCTTCAACAATCACTTTACCATTTGGTAACACTTGAGTTACCTTGCCGCGCTTGCCTTTGTCTTTACCAGCAAGTACGATTACTTCGTCATTTTGACGGATTTTAGCAGCCATTACGTTCTCCTTATAGTACTTCTGGAGCCAAAGAGATGATCTTCATGAATTTCTCAGAACGAAGTTCACGAGTCACAGGTCCAAAAATACGAGTACCGATAGGTTGCTCAGTGTTATTGTTTAAAATCACACAAGCATTGCCATCGAAACGAATAACTGAGCCATCTGGGCGACGAACACCCTTCTTGGTGCGCACAACAACCGCTTTTAGCACATCACCTTTTTTCACTTTACCGCGTGGAATCGCTTCTTTTACGGTAATTTTGATGATATCGCCAATAGCAGCGTAACGACGGTGCGATCCACCTAGAACCTTGATACACATTACACTGCGAGCGCCTGAGTTATCAGCAACATCCAGCATAGTCTGTTCTTGGATCATATTAGTGCTCCGTTAATTAAATAAAACACCCTTTCGGGACTACTTACCCAATGTAAGCAGTTCGCGGAGTTTATCAGATTAAGCCAATGAGATCAACACGATTTTAAAGATTAAACAAATTTAATAGGCACTCAAAATAGCGAAAAAGTGCGGTCAAAAAACTTATCAAATTTTGCCCGCACTTTAGCATAAAAAAGCCCGGGCATTTCTGCCGGGCTTTCAAGTTTTAAGTGTAAAGATTAAGCAACGGTTGCTTTTTCTACTACACGAACTAAAGTCCAAGATTTAGTTTTCGATACCGGACGACATTCTCTGATTTCGACCGTATCACCTAATCTTGCTTCGTTGTTCTCATCGTGAACGTGTAATTTGGTTGTACGACGGATAAATTTACCCAAAAGCGGGTGTTTCACTTTGCGCTCGATGGCGATTGTGAAAGATTTATCCATTTTGTCGCTGATTACACGACCTTGAACAGTACGAATTTTATCAGTCATTACTCACCCGCCTTTTGATTTAATACAGTTTTCACTCGTGCAATGTTACGACGCACTTGTTTTAACTGGTGGGTTTGTTGAAGCTGACCGGTGGCTGCTTGCATACGCAATTTGAATTGCTCACCTAACAGGTTTGCTAACTCAGCATTCAGCTCTTCAACATTTTTGTTACGTAGTTCTTGAGCTTTCATTACATCACCGTCTTAGTTACGAACGTTGTTTTAATCGGAAGTTTCGCCGCCGCTAATGCAAATGCACTGCGTGCGATTTCTTCTGAAACTCCGTCCATTTCATAAAGAACTTTACCTGGTTGGATAAGCGCTACCCAATATTCCACGTTACCTTTACCTTTACCCATACGAACTTCTAATGGTTTTTCGGTAATCGGTTTATCCGGGAATACACGAATCCAGATTTTACCCTGACGTTTAACCGCACGCGTCATCGCACGACGAGCCGCTTCGATTTGACGAGCTGTTAAACGACCACGACCAACCGCTTTTAAACCGAATGTACCGAAGCTGACTTCTGTACCGCCGGCGATACCGCGGTTACGTCCTTTGTGGACCTTACGGAATTTTGTACGTTTTGGTTGCAACATTTAGCAGTTCTCCTTACTTACGACCTTTGCCGCGTGGTGCCTTTTTAGGCGCAGCCGGTTGTTGTTCTGGTTGTTGTGCAATTGCAGCCATTCCACCGAGGATTTCACCTTTGAAGATCCATACTTTAACGCCGATTACGCCGTATGTCGTATGTGCTTCCGCAGTGTTATAATCGATGTCCGCACGTAATGTATGTAATGGCACGCGGCCTTCACGATACCATTCGGAACGTGCAATCTCTGCACCACCTAAACGACCGCTTACTTCAACTTTGATACCTTTGGCACCCAAGCGCATTGCGTTTTGTACCGCACGTTTCATTGCACGACGGAACATAACGCGGCGTTCTAATTGTGAAGCGATGCTGTCAGCAACTAATTTTGCATCCAGTTCAGGTTTTTTCACTTCAGCGATATTGATTTGTGCCGGCACGCCAGCGATTTCCGCTACTGCGTTGCGCAATTTCTCAACATCTTCACCTTTCTTACCGATAACGATACCCGGGCGAGCTGTGTGAATTGTAACACGAATGCTTTTAGCCGGACGTTCAATAGTGATACGTGAAACCGAAGCATTCACTAATTCTTTATTCAAGAATTTACGTACTTTGAAATCGCCGTCAAGATTATCGGCGAAGTCTTGTGTATTCGCAAACCAAGTAGAGTTCCAAGGTTTAACAATACCAAGGCGAATACCATGTGGATGGACTTTTTGACCCATTTGTTATTCCTCTACGATTAACGATCCGACACAACCACAGTGATGTGGCTTGTACGTTTTAAAATACGATCTGCACGACCTTTAGCACGTGGCATTACACGTTTCATGCTAGGACCTTCATCAACGAAAATCTTAGCGACTTTAAGATCATCGATATCTGCACCGTCATTATGCTCTGCATTTGCAATAGCGGATTCTAAAACTTTTTTAACTAAAGCTGCCGCTTTTTTGTTAGTGTAAGTTAAGATTTCCAATGCTGCCGCAACTTTTTTACCACGGATTAAATCCGCAACTAAGCGAGCTTTTTGCGCTGAAGTGCGAGCGTAACGATGTTTTGCGATAGTTTCCATCTATTTACCTCTTACTTCTTAGCTTTCTTATCCGCAGCGTGACCGCGGTATGTACGAGTCGGTGCAAATTCACCTAATTTATGTCCAATCATTTCATCGGAAACATAAACAGGAACGTGCTGACGACCATTATGGACTGCGATGGTCAAACCAATCATTGATGGAATGATCATTGAACGACGGGACCAAGTTTTAATTGGTTTTTTGTCCCCGCTTTCCACCGCCTTCTCTACCTTCTTCAACAAGTGTAGGTCAAGGAAAGGACCTTTCTTGAGAGAACGTGGCATGGCTTATCCTCTTAATTCAATTTAAATTATTTGCCACGACGACGTACGATATATTTATCGGTACGTTTGTTGTGACGAGTTTTCTTACCTTTGGTTTGAACGCCCCAAGGAGTTACCGGGTGTTTACCAAAGTTACGACCTTCACCACCACCGTGCGGGTGATCTACCGGGTTCATTGCCGTACCGCGAACAGTAGGACGAATACCTCTCCAGCGACTTGCACCGGCTTTACCCAGTACACGAAGCATATGTTCGGAGTTACCGACTTCACCAACCGTTGCAACGCATTCGGCCAATACTCTACGCATTTCACCTGAACGTAAACGTAAGGTTACATAGTTACCTTCACGAGCAATGATTTGTACATACGCACCGGCAGAACGAGCGATTTGACCGCCCTTACCAGGTTTTAACTCAACGTTATGTACGGTTGAACCAACCGGAATACTACGCATCGGTAACGAATTACCAACTTTAATCGGCGCATTTACACCGGCTTGGATTTCATCGCCCACAGACAGGCCTTTAGGTGCTAAGATATAACGACGTTCGCCGTCTTTATAAAGCACTAAAGCAATATTTGCAGAACGATTTGGATCATATTCAAGACGCTCAACAACCGCTGGGATATCTAACTTGTTACGTTTGAAATCGATTAAACGATAATGTTGTTTATGTCCACCACCGATATGACGGGTAGTGATACGTCCTAAATTATTACGACCGCCGGTTTTAGATTTAGTATCTAGCAACGGTGCGTAAGGTTTGCCCTTGTGTAATTCAGGGTTCACGATTTTAACAACGTGACGACGACCAGCGGAGGTCGGCTTACATTTAACGATAGCCATAATTATTTATTCCTCCGTTATTACTCTGCCGCACCTTCAGCGAAGTCAAGTGATTGACCTTCTTGAAGAGTAACATAAGCTTTTTTCCAGTCACTGCGGCGACCCATATTATTACCGCGGCGTTTGGTTTTACCTTTAACAACAACTGTACGAACCGAATCTACTTTCACTTCAAAAAGTTGTTCAACTGCGTTAGCAATGTCAACTTTGTTTGCATCTAATGCAACTTTGAATACGATAGTATTTGAAGTCTCTGCGTTGTTAGTTGCTTTTTCAGAGATATGTGGTGCTTTAAGCACTTTTAGCAAACGTTCTTGTTGAATCACGCTAACATCTCCTCAATTTGTTTCACTGCATCGACAGTAACGACCACTTTATCGAAAGCGATTAAGCTTACAGGGTCGATACCTTGTACATCACGTACATCAACTTTATACAAGTTACGTGCCGCTAAGAATAAATTCTCATCTAAGCTTGCAGTGATGATAAGAGCGTCGTTTAACGCCATATCTTTTAATTTTTGTGCTAATACTTTAGTTTTTGGTGCGTCAATTTCGAATTTTTCCACCACGACCAAACGATCTTGACGGACTAATTCGGAAAGAATGCTTTTAATTGCACCACGGTACATTTTTTTGTTTACTTTTTGACTGTGATCTTGCGGTTTCGCAGCAAAAGTAACACCGCCCGAACGCCAGATTGGTGATTTGATATCACCGGAACGCGCACGGCCCGTACCTTTTTGACGCCAAGGTTTTTTACCTGAACCAGACACTTCAGCACGAGTTTTTTGAGCGCGCGAACCCTGACGAGCACCTGCCGCATACGCAACAACCACTTGATGGATTAACGCTTCGTTAAACTCACGTCCGAAGGTAGTTTCAGAAACAGTGAGTGCGTTTGCACCTACAACTTGTAATTCCATCTCTATCTCCCAGACTTACGCTTTAACTGCCGGTTTCACGATAACATCACTATTAGTTGCACCCGGAACGGCACCTTTCACTAATAATAATTTACGCTCAGCATCAACACGAACAACTTCAAGTGATTGAACGGTTACACGCTCATTACCTAAGTGTCCTGCCATTTTTTTACCTTTAAACACACGACCCGGAGTTTGGTTTTGACCAATAGAACCAAGTACACGATGTGATAAAGAGTTACCATGAGTTGCATCCTGGGTACGGAAGTTCCAACGTTTAACACCGCCTTGGAAACCTTTACCTTTAGACGTACCGGTAACATCAACTTTTTTAACATCCGCGAAGATGTCAACATTAATTTCTTGACCTAAAGTAAATTCTTCACCTTCGGTACGAAATTCCCATAAACCGCGACCAGCTTCAACACCTGCTTTCACGAAATGACCAGCTTCAGGCTTAGTTACGCGACTCGCTTTTTTAGAGCCAGTTGTAACCTGAACTGCAGTATAGCCATCGTTTTCAAGAGTTTTAACTTGAGTTACGCGGTTGGCTTCGATTTCGATAACGGTAACTGGAATTGACACGCCGTCTTCAGTGAAAACGCGGGTCATACCAACTTTACGACCGACTAAACCAATCATTGTAATAACCTCTTAATTAACCTAGGCTGATCTGCACGTCAACGCCGGCAGCCAAATCTAAACGCATTAATGCATCAACAGTTTTTTCTGTTGGCTCAACGATATCAACTAAACGTTTGTGAGTACGAATTTCATATTGGTCACGCGCGTCTTTGTTCACGTGTGGCGAAATCAATACAGTGAAACGTTCTTTACGAGTTGGTAAAGGAATTGGACCACGAACTTGTGCACCAGTACGTTTAGCTGTTTCTACGATCTCCGCAGTGGATTGATCGATCAAGCGATGATCAAAAGCTTTTAAGCGGATACGGATTCTTTGGTTCTGCATTAGACCAGAGCTCCAATAAAATTTAGCTATAGTACTCTGCGTTGATACCACTGCTTT
>CATQJL010000305.1:83454349-83539078 GCA_958299035.1 Cylicocyclus nassatus | reverse complement strand
AAGCAGTGGTATCAACGCAGAGTACTCGTGGCTGACGCCACGCCCCTTTTTCCAGATTTTAGGGGTTGGGGACCCGCAAAAATTTTGGGAGAACCCCTAAAAAATTTTCGGAGTGCGTGGCTAACGCCACGCACCTTCATTCGAAAAAATTTTTTGTCGCGCCCCCCCCCCCCGAGCGGAAATCCTGGGTACGCCACTGGTCCACCCTGAAAACTGCCGTAACTCATCTGCTTCTCAACGAATTGATCTGAAATTTGGTATGGTACAGCTGTGTGTTTAACAGGCTACCATCAGCACCTAGAACGGATCCCGTTTTTGTTTGTTTATTCAGGAAATCAGAAATTTCGAAAAAAGCAGGCTTGAAGTTTGGCCAAAACTATACTTCCACTTAAGGTTTCTGTCCACTAAGGTAATTCACCGCTTCCAAAATTTTTTGTGCATATACATAGTCAGAAGTTAAAACAGTCGCTTTAGTCCAGCTGTGTCATACCCTTATAAGAACGCTATTCTGCTTTTTTTCTCGCTTAAAAATACTTTCACAGGTATTTTGTTCCCGAGAATGTGTTTTTATGGGTAATTTCGCAGTTTCTTGACTGGATTGGAAGCGATAGGGCTCCATCTATCTTATAGATGCTTAGGGAAGTGAGGACTAGAAAAAAAATTTAAGTTTTCATATTTAAAGTGCACCCGACATAGACCTAACAGCAAGCCTGCGCTCAAATTTTTGCCTTCAAAGTTGGTTTATGTTATTTTTGTAAGCTCTACATGATGTAGAAGGATTATTTACATAAAAAGAAGTTTGTACACTATACTCACGACTGTTCGCCAAGTCGCATTTTGCTTCGTTTTTAAAGCATAAATCTTTGCGGTTCAATGATAATAATTAGGCAATCCCAAAGTTCTTACCAAGTGGTATCTTTTTCTATTTTTGCCACTGTTTAGTTGCTAGATGGAGAAAACACTCTGTATTGTATGTTACCTTGTGACTCACGTGAGCATTACTGTCAGAACCAAAAATAAGTTCAAGGCTTTTTGCAAATCAGTTTTAGCAGGTTGGTTTCCTCAATTAGCCTGCATGCTAGGACCTGCGGAAATCTGCAACCACTGCATTCGGACTCTCACACGTACAACAATGTTAGTACTCTACCTCACGCTCATGAGGACATTGCAGGAGGAGTTTGAAGGCAAAAATTTGAGCGCAGGCCTGCGCTTAGGTCTATGTTGGGTGCCCTTCAAATATGAAAACTCAAATTTTTTTCTAGTTCTCACTTCGCTAAGCATCTATAAGATAGATGGAGCCCTATCGCTTCCAAGCCAGTCAAGAAACTGCGAAATTACCCATAAAAACACATTCTTGGGAACAAAATACCTGTGAATGTATTTTTAAGCGAAAAAAAAGCAGAATAGCGTTTCTTATAAAGGTATGACGCAGCTGGACTAAAGCGACTGTTTTGACTTTTGACTATGTATATGCACAGAAGATTTTGGAAGCGGAGAATTACCTTAGTGGACAGAAACCTTAAGTGGAAGTATAGTTTTGGCCAACCTTTAAGCCTGCTTTTTTCGAAATTTCTGATTTTTTCCTGAATAAACAAACAAAAACGGGATCCGTTTTAGATGCTGATGGTAGCCTGTTGAACACACAGCTATACCAAATTTCGGATCAATTCGTTGAGAAGCAGATGAGTTACGGCAGTTTTCAGGGTGGACGTATAGTTTTGGCCAGCACTGTATATTGGGTTGGTCCGAAAGTTCTTTCGCACCAAATTCAAAAATTCATAACTTCTGACTTTTCCAACCGATTGGACTGCTTTTATCTTTGTATTGAAGAGTAAGTCATGCTCTTTATAATGACATCCTAGCTGCTTACTAATGGTCATCTATTGCATAGATAGGAGCGATAGAAGAAAATTGGTCAAAATTTGAATTTTTCGTGTACGGTCATAAAAAATCGGAAACAAAAATCGGAGCAGTCGGTATTGTGGGATCTTTCACCAGCTCTTTCTAACGGCGCAAAGTTTGCGCCGATTGAGCGTCTCTATGAAAAGTTATGATTTCCCTGAAAAATGTCAAAATAAATCAAATTCGCCTTTTTGTATTGCTTGCTCGAAAATCGTGACTTTTCATAGAGACGCTCAATCGGCGCATTGCACAGTTAGAAAGAGCAGGTAACAGAACTTATAATCTTGACTGCTCCGATTTTTGTTGCAAGTTTCCGATTTATGACAGTACACGAAAAATTCGAATTTTGACCAATTTTCTTCTATCGCTCCTATCTAGGCAAAGATGGTCATTGGTAAGCGATTATAAAGAGCATGACTTACTCTTCAATACAAAAATAAAAACAGTCCAATCGGTTGGAAAAATCAGAAGTTATGAATTTTTAAATTTGGTGCGAAAGAACTTTGGGGCCAACCTAATAATATACAGAGTGTCCCAAAAGTAGGTATGCACTGTTTGATCGTTAATATCTCTCTTCTCAAGAAGTCTTTTGCCTTGCTTCAGCTACCATTTTGTAGAGCTGGCTTCAACTTAGATTTGCAGTGTAGAACGAATTACCCATCCCTCTTCATTACTGTAGGATTACCGGAAACTTCAAAGAGGGTTTTGAGCCATGAAAGGCCATATTTTGCCTCAGAAAGGAAACAAAACAGCCTGAAAACTTTTACACTAGGTTGATTAGAGTTGTTGATTCTAACTGTAAAGTTCCCAACTTTTTATGATGCTTCATTGAAAAGTTATGCCAGGTGAGAGGTAGCGGCCGTTTTTCAATGTTCCTAGAAAGTGCGGTTACACCGTTTAGAAAGCTTCGCAATCTTGTGAATAGTCGAGTATTGAAATCAGCGTCCATAAAAACCCTATTACACAAGTTTTCATATTTTTTTTGAAAATTTTTGAGACGGCAGCTTTTTCCACATTGACACCATATACTTCAAGTTTCTACAGTAATCCTACAGTAATGAAGAGGGATGGGTGATTCGTTCTACACTGCAAATCTAATTTAAAGCCATCTCTACAAAATGGTAGCTGAAGCAAGGCAAAAGACTTCTTGAGAAGAGAGATATTAACGATCAAACAGTGCATACATACTTCTGGGACACCCTGTATAATATACAGGGTGTCCCAAAAGTGAGTACACAATTTTTAATCGTTGATATCTCTCTTCCCCAAGGGTCTTTTTTGCCAGTTAAGTATCATTCTGCAGAGGAGGCCTCAACTTAGATTTACAGTATCGAGCGAATCACCGATCGCTCATCACTGTAGGATTATAGTAAGAACTTTCAGCAAGTAGAACGATTGTGAAATACGCCACGTGACAAAATGATTTTCAAAAAATTTGAAAAATCACGTACTAGGGTTCTCGCGCACGCTAATTCCACTGCACAACTTTTTATGGGTGATTTTAGCCTTTTTGACGGTGTAGTCACATTTCTGACAAGTACTGGGAATCGGTATCACGGTTTACTTGGGATAACTTTGGAAAGAAGCACCACAGCAAAGTGGGAATTTCTTATTCGAAATCAGCAGCTTCTACAACCATAGCACAAGGGTATTCGGCTCGTTTTGTTTTGTTCCAAGGCAGAATATGGCTTCCAATGGTCTAAAATCCTCGTCAAAGTTTCTACAGTAATCCTACAGTAGGGAAGAGGATCGGTGACTCCCTCCATACTGTAAATCTAAGTTGAAGCCTCCTCTGCAGAATGAGACTTGACTGGCAAAAAAAGACCCATTGGGAAGATAGATATTAACGATTAAAAAGTGTGTACTTACTTTTGGGACACCCTTATATGTCTGTAGCAATAGCCACAGGACAGAATACAAGGACCTTTCAAGTTCCTTTAGGTATGTAGCCAAGTATGTTTACCTTACTACTCCTTTACTCTTTCTTTATACATTACACCAACTTTAAAGTTAGTTAGGGTATCTACTAGGAGGGGGGTAGTATTTTTCATCGTAATTTTTAGTCCTTTACTAACACATAACCATTCCTTGAAAAGAGGGCCATACCTCTTGTTTCCAAAAAATAGGGGGGGGGGCATTTGATGGGTAACACCAGTAGGGGTAGGCTAAGGGGTGTGCTTCTACGACTCCATGCCCCGTTTATCCCCTTTACATATTCAATAATCATTCTTTGAAACACCATCTGGGTCCGTCGTAACCCTGCAGCGTCCTGCTTACTTACTATCTCCCTGGCTACATTTCGGTGTAGGCCTGCCCTTTGTAGTCTTTTTTATTGGGTTAATTATAAAAAAATTATAAATTACGATGCCAGTTACTATTTCAGGTTTAGTTCCTTCAATAAGAGTAAGGTAAACAATACATATGTACTTGATGATTGCGGAAATAATAATGTGGCTACACGCTGTTCAAGAAACTGTTCTCTTTGTGGCATGATCAGTCATGATCCATTCATAACATCCAATTCAACTAAGCTGAAAATATTTACTAACATAAACACTTCGGCTACATGCAACAGCAAAGGTGTAATCTATTGCATAACTTGCTCAGATTGCAATAAACAATATGTAGGACTAACCAATCGTAAATTTAGAAGTAAAATGAAAGAACATATCTATATATCATATTAGTAAAACGATATTAGCAACTATCTTTATAATCACTTCAAACACAAATGTACTAACAGAAAATTTATTTTTTCCATTTTAGATAATTGTGAAAGCAATGATGATAAGTCAATATTAACAGATAAATTTTGGATAAAGCTTCTAAACACTGCATATCCTTTTGGTTTAAATGACAACATTAAAGGATATGGAAACATATCCAATATAGATAATCTTTACAACATAAGAATAATCATCCATATTTTGCCTTAAGTATCACCAAAAACAGACACAGAAGCAGTAGACGAAATAAGAAAAAAAATAAGGAAACAGTTCAAGATTTCATCCGAGAAGTCAATCACATGGACTCATTGTCGCTTATTCACTTACATTAACTCTCTTGCAAAGAAGTTTTATTTTGCAATTAATCAGACTAACCTATCCTCGAGTCATTTGTAACTTAATATGTGTAATGCACATGATGCGCCTTACTTGACGAACTTGCAAGATTAAGACCTGCTCATTTCTAGTGATTTTTCCTTGTCCTCCCTTATCTTTTTTGATTTGTTGGTTATGTTTTAGTTAGCACAACACATATCTACAGTTTGTTAAGTTAGAAAAGGTTTCAGTGAGGAGTTACTAGTAAGGTTGCCGTCGGCTGCCGTGCATAGTGTGCACACTCATATATTAAGTTACAAGTGACTCGAGGATATGATCCAAAATTCTTAGAATGTTTTGTTGATGAAATTGGATTATCAGTGCTTAGTATACTTTGTAAATATCAGTTTGGCAGTAAGTTATTAAAACAAACCTACGATAAGGATAGAATTATAAATGTAACTTACTATATCCATAACATTCTAGATAAGATTAATTTCAACAAAGTTCTAAATAATCAATACATCAAAAATATCATTAATGATACCAATCAGTATAAAAGAACTATTTAGAATAGTTTTTCGATACAAACCACCAATATCGCAAAAGATATCAATTATAATTAATTACTAAGAACATTAGATATGAATAAGATACTTAATATAGTTCTTAGTGACTGTAAGTGTTCCGATATCGATTACAAAAATTTTATTGATACTAATCATAAACATGTAATTACTGGTAATTTACAAATAGTAGAAGATCCATCACTCAGATCAATAATGGAGAAAGAATGTAATTATAGAATAAATAACTTTATCAATAAAAGGGATGTTTATGAATGGATCCACGCTATTATAGAAAATATTTTGACTCAATATTACAAACATTACAAAATAAATAATAATAAAAAAGAAATCATTAGAAATTACCTAAAAGAGGCTTTCCTCAGGAAATTCAAACCTTTATATCTGGAGATAACTTAAAAGAGAACAGGCCTACAATATAAATAATGAACATAATCGAAAACTGTTTCACAGTTTTGTTATTTGTCCTCTAGACAAAGCAAAAAATAATTATGGTATAAGCTTGAAATTCTATCTTCTCACCTTATTGAAAGAAATGGGAGTTGATTATAATGGAAGAAGATAACTCAATCTTACTGACAATGATACCTATGAATTATATAATAGAGAAACCTGTGATACAATTATGCTTAGACATCAGAACTTTTGTGAAGTAAATAAGCCCTCAAAATTGGGAAATTTGGAAAATGATAAAATTCCAACTATATATTGTCTCCCGAAATCACACAAAACTCTAGTAAAATTTAGATTTATTACAGGAGCAACTTATGATAGTACTAAACCTTTAGCAATAGAACTCAAACTGATTTTAGCTTTGTCAAAAAACATTTCATAAATTATTGTACACGCAATCAAGACTCGTAACATGAATTTCATTGGTTACTGGGCTATAAAGTGCGGTTCATAATTATACGAACACCTCAGACAAAGGTCCATTTTTCGTTCAAGATTGCAATCATTTGAGTCCAGATTTTTTGTAGAGTTACAGTAACAAAGTCTGACATATCTGCTACACGCTGAATCCAGTGCAGTTCAAAAAGAGGACCGTTACTTTTTTTCAGAAGGCTCTAAATGCTTTTGGAGTGATTGCGCTCCAAAAACATCCGTTCTTTTGTGGTTTACGCGCTCTAAATAGCTTCTACCAAAGCTATGAGATAAAATAAGCTCTTTTGATAGGTATTTTGTTTGACGCTTGGAAAATCTTTGCGTTTTCGTGCCGTTTTTCAACCAAGTTTCAACCTTACCACAGAGTTTGCACGATTTCGAGCCTCAAAACTCAGCTTCTCTGTTGCGCAAACATTTGATATGAAGTAGCTGCATGTTTGCATGATGATGTTTCTGTGCCACAATTTTTGGGTTTTTGTAGAACTGATCTTGAGGCTGTGCAGCCACAAACCAAATAAAGGTGTGATTGCAATAGTAAAAACAGTGTTTTTGGTAAAATGATGTCTGCGCTGCCAAAACAAACGCTCAACGCTGCTGATTTTTTCTAGCCAAATATACAGTCTTGTGAACTTCTACATACTATATGCTTACTTCATTGTACGGCTTCAGAAGCTGAGTTTTGAGGCACGAAATCGTGCTAACTCTGTGGTAAGGTTGGAACTTGGTTGAAAACCGGTATGAAAACGCAAAGATTTTCCAAACGTCAAACAAAATACCTAACGAAAGAGCTCACTTTATCTCATAGCTTTGGTAGAAACTAATTAGAGCGCGTAAATCACAGAAGAGTGGATAATTTTGGAGCGCAATCACTCCAAAAGTATTTAGAGCTTTCTGAAAAAAGTAACGTCTCCTTTTTGAACTGCACTGGGTTCAGTGCGTAGCAGATATGTCAGACTTTGTTACTGTAACTCTACAAAAAATTTAGACTCAAATGATTGCAATCTTGAACGAAAAATGGACCTTTGTCTGAGGTGTTCGTACGTATGGCCGGCAAAGTCCCATCGTCACCTCCCCGCGGTGCCGGCTGGCAACGGGGACCAACCCCGGCAAACGACGAGGGCACTGTCCCGCCAGGCGGAGCGACGCGCCGGGGACTGTACGAATCAGTCGTGTCACATGCATCGGACTATTAAGGATTTTTGTCAAGCTGCTAGGACGTCCCCCGGAGGCGACGCGCGTCATTGCCCGCATGGCGCGAATAGTGAGCTAGGGTTACCTGCCCCCGGACGAGGCAGGGCAAAGAAGCGAGTCCAAAAAATCCGACTAGCGACGATCAATATAGGAACGCTGACGAGCCGCAGTCGGGAGCTATGCGATAGGCTGAAGGAACGACACGTCGACATCGCATGTATACAGGAAACGAAATGGAAAGGGAGGCAGGCAAAGGACATCGGCGACGGATATCGCTTGTACTACACGGGAGATAGCAGCCGCCAGAAGGAGTCGCGATCATCGTCAACGATAGATACCGCGAATTAGTGACCGAAGTGACGCGCATCTCAGATAGATTGATGGCGATGAAGATCGAAGCAGATGATGCCACGCTCCGAATAGTCTCGTGTTATGCCCCGCAGGCCGCATGTACCGAAGCCGAGAAGGACGTGTTTTGGAGGGACTTCGACATCCTGCTAAGGATATTCGACGCTGCAGACTACATCTTCGTAGGAGGCGATCTCAATGGGCACGTTGGCCCCACGAACACTATGGATTCAAGCGATACCATGGTGGAAACGGATACGGTCAGAGGAATGAAGATGGAGAACGCATCCTGGAAGCAGCAGAAGCACACGACTTGGCGATAGCGAATACATTTTTCAAGAAGCGAGAGTCACATTTGATCACGTACGCGAGTGGAGAGCGCTCAACTCAAATCGATTACTGGATGCTGCGCCGATGCCACTTGCCAATGGTGATGAACGCGAAGGTTATACCCACGGCGACACATGCATTTGCGCCACAACACCGGTTGCTTGTATTGGATCTTCGACTGAACATCCACTTGCGGTCACGAGCCAGAAGGACGACTACAAAGAGGATCAAATGGTGGAAGCTCCCCGAACATCGCCAGCAAGTCAGAGATGCTCTTAACGATTTGAGGGTGTCGACGGATGATAAGGAGTCGATTGAGGAGCAGTGGAATCGGATTACTTCGCAGATACGGTCGAGGGCCGAGACAATCTTGGGAACCACCAAGCCAGAACGCCGGTTTGTAGACAAGCAGATTTGGTGGTGGTCTGAGTCAGTCCAGCAAGTGATCAAGGAGAAGAAAGAAGCTTTCAAAGCCTGGCAAAGCTCACACTCAAATGAAGACCTCCGTCGGTATCGAGAACAGAACTCGAAGGCGAAGCACGCGGTAGCCGAAGCAAAGGAAGCTCACTACAAAAGACTTTACGACGAGCTGGAAGGACCTGCTGGAGCGAACAAGGTCTACCGACTGGCCGCTGCACGACATCGAGCGAAGCAGGACATCGACCACGTCATGCACATCAAGGACGCAGAGGGCAACCTCCTGACGAAGCCGAGGGCAATACTCAAGCGGTGGAGTGAATACTACAAAGGGCTATTTAATGAGGAGTTCCCGCACCCGTTAATACCGCAAGGAGCCCCCACATATGGACCGGTATCCCGGATCGAGGAGGCAGAAGTTGTGCAGGCACTGAGAAAGATGTCTAGCGGAAAAGCTCCGGGACCCGACGACATACCTGCTGAAGTGTGGAAGATGATGGGGCAGCGTGGAGCGGCATATCTCACATAGCTCTTTAACCGCATTATCGTAGACGGACAGTTGCCGCGAATCTGGACTACGAGTGTCACAGTCCCTATCTGGAAGGAAAAGGGCGACGTCAGCGACTGTTCAACATATCGACCAATGCGCTTGCTATGCCACACGATGAAGATCTTCGAACGAGTCATCGACGCACGCATTCGAAGTATGGTGGAGGTCACCCCGAATCAATGCGGCTTTGTAAAAGGATCTGGCACCATCAACGCCATCCACGCGGTGCGATTGCTAATGGATAGGCATTTGGAGAAACGATTCCGATTCATTTTGCATTCCTGGATTTAGAAAAGGCATTTGATCGGATACCACACGGGCTGATCTGGTATGCGCTGAGGCAACACGACGTCCCAGAAGAGTACGTTCGCTGGATCAAACTCCTCTATACGAACACGACGGGCGCCATACGCTGTGCAGTGGGAACGTCAACGCCATTCCCAATCCAAGTCGGAGTACACCAAGGATCGGCTCTATCACCGCTTCTCTTTATACTGTGCATGGACACGGTGATCAAGGACATCCAGCTGCCGCATCCGTGGACGCTCCTTTACGCAGACGACGTCGAGCTAGCAAGCGGATCGAAACAAGAGCTTGAAGAGGCGACTGTGAGATGGAAGACACGATTAGCGGAGTATGGCCTACGACTGAACGTAGCAAAGACCGAGTACCTGGAATGCGGAGAGCAAACCGATGGCACAATTAGCATCGATGGGCAGCCGCTGAAGAAGGTCACGATATTCAAATACCTGGGCTCCCGAGTGACGTCAGATTGCGACACGATCACTGATGCTCGTGCTAGGACGAACGCGGCGTGGCTAAAATGGCGGCAAGTAACAGGAGTACTCTGCGACCGACGAATTCCGTTGTATCTCAAGTCGAAAGTGGATCGGAGTGTGGTGAGGCCAGTCGCACTGTATGGAGCCGAACGTTGGCCAGCAACCAGAAAACACGAGCAGATCCTGAGCACGATGGAGACGCGAATGATAAGATGGATACTGGGCCTAACGAGAAGAAACTGCGTCACGAACGATGATGTACGACACATTTTCGGAGTTGCACCTATCGCGGATAAGATGCGAGGTGCCAGATTAAGATGGTATGGTCACGTTTTACGAAGTGAAGATATTACAGTAGCAAAAACAGCACTTCGTCTAGATCCACAGAAGAAGAGACCACGTGGCCGTCCGAAGCAACGCTGGTTGGACACCATTCGAAACGACCTGCACATTGCAAAGCTCAAACCACAAGAAGCAGCTGATCGAGTCAAATGGAAGCAAAAATGCACCACCGCCGACCCTGCACCCGCGGGACAATGGCGAAGATAAAGAAGAAGAAGTCTGAGGTGTTCGTATAATTATGAACCGCTAAAAATTCGCACTAGGCGCAAAAACACTCTTACGATTGACATCAGTTTCCTTTCTTATGGATCATATACCGTTTTCGGCTGTGTTCTATCGTGTGGTACCAGCGGCTTTTTGAGATTCTCCCAGAAAATCCGAAAACTTACAAAATTTTGGTGTTCGTATAATTATGAACCGCACTTTATATGATATTAACATTAGTAATATTAGGTTGTAAAGAAAGTTCCCGGGCACTTTTGGAAATTTCATTTTCAAACGCATTTTTTCGGTCGGTCGGACTTTGACACTAGGTTTTTTATACTGTTTAGTAGAGGGAAGTTTGAGGTTTTCAATACGCCTTCTGATTTCTATCGATGCCAAGACGTGTTTGACCTGCACATCGAAAAAGGAAATCTTTCCAACCATAAAAATTTCACAATTTTGCTTACTACAGCCATTTTTTTGCGCAGTTCAAAAAAATTCGGTGTATCATGGGTGATCTGATTGAGAAGACTGTTAACTTCTGACCCGCAGCTGCACTCGAGTTTTGAGATTTGTGCTCAGAAATTACAAGCTGTCGAACTCGCCTCTGACTGCAACTCTTTTCGCAGCTGGCGTCGCTTCTGCAGAGATCGCCGCGCCTAAGTGATGGGTCCAGAAGATGTGTAAGACATTACCCCAACAATGTTCCCAGTAATCAAAGATTTGGTCCTTTTTGTGCAGAACTAGAAGACTTCCAAGTCACTTACTCGAAAAATGGTGCATTTTTGGGAGCAAAAAATGGTCGATTTTTCAAACTTTTTGGGAAAAATTTTTTTGCAGGTGGTCCTTCAAAAACATGAATGGTCCCCATGACAGCCTTAGCAGAAGACCTCTATATGACTGCAGCATCTGGGCTTTCCAGCTCTCATCCGGCATGAGATAATCCTGCACAAATAGGCCACTTTTCGCGACGACCTTTTTCCCTTCTGCGCATGCTGGTGGACCGCAGTGAAGTATTGAGAAGCCAGCAAGACAAATATATGTTGTAGACAAAATTATCTTTGCAGTGGAGTTTGTAGCTTTAAAAAAGATTCAATCTGCTTCAAGTTATAACGATTTGAAAAAAATTTTCACAAGTGCCCGGGCACTTTCTTTACAACCTAATAAGTTGATAAACCTGAGACAGACTAATGTGAGACTTTTTTTTGCAGATTTTACAAAATGTTAAACTTACCTCATAACGTTATAAAAAATAATCTTGAAGAAATACTAGTATTAGGTTGTCCGGAAATTAATGCAGGTTTCGAATTCCAACCGTAATAAGTCATACACTTCTCATTACTAAGTACGTTTCAAGACACCATTTGATAGAACAAAGCAAGCTCTACAAGATGGCTATCTTGCTTTAGCAACAGCTCTGTTCCACCACAAGTTTCGAGCCAAAAACAAAAAGGAACTGTTTGAAAAATTGAGAAAAATCGTAACTCAGTTCATAAAATTCCTTCAAAAATTCTAACTTGCTCTCGTAGACACAATTCATATAGGGCATCTATGCACGCCGTTGCCGTATTTTTTTCTTTGTTAGAAATCAAGAAAACGGAAATTATTGTTTCCCACATAAGTAGTTGTATACTAAACCTGTAGTATAAACGTAAATTTCCAGCTCCTTACAAGCTTTTTCTCGAGAAATATCGAATACAGTTTTCCCTAGTCATGTGGTCCAAAATTCAAATTTCTCGAGAACTAACGCTTGTAACGAGCTGGAAATTTACGTTTGTACTACTACGGGTTTGTAGTATACAACTACTTGTGTGGGAACGGCAGAGCCCCACTTTGGCAAATGCAGGGAAATTTCCGTTTTCTTGATTTCTAACAAAGAGAAAAATTCGGCAACGGCGTGCATAGATGCCCTATATGAATTGTGTCTACGAGAGCAAGTTAGAATTTTTGAAGGAATTTTATGAACTGAGTTACGATTTTTCTCAATTTTTCAAACAGTTCCTTTTTGTTTTTGGCTCGAAACTTGTGGTGGAACAGAACTGTTGCTAAAGCAAGATAGCCATCTTGTAGAGCTTGCTTTGTTCTATCAAATCGTGTCTTGCAACCTACTTATAAATGAGAAGTGTATGACTTATTGCGGTTGGAATTCGAACCCTGCATTAATTTCCGGACACCTAATATTATGCTACAAAAATGCCAAACAATTTATAGCCTCTAATAACTACAATAGAATATATTACACAGATTCAGATACTAGTAGTAACTCACGTACGAAATTCTAGCGTATCACAGATGTACTTTACTTAATAGATTACATACTAGATAATAGCAATTGTAAATTTGGTAATCTAATAAACGAACAAAAGGTAGGTGTTCCACAAGGTGGTAGCTGCAGTCCACTACTTGCAGATCTTACACTAGCTTGATATGAATACAAATTTTCCAAAAACAACATTACTTATAACCTGAATATTCACCCATTTAGATACATGGATGATATACTTATAATATAAAACTCAGATATGGATTTCAAATTACTTTTAAGTAATGTATATGAACAACAGCTAAAATTAGAATCTACTAACATGGACGATAAACATTGCAATTACTTAGATCTCCAAATAATTATACACAACAATTGCATAACTACTAAAATGTATAACAAAGCTGATGATTTCGATTTGTCAAGAGATTTATCAGTGAGGTACATGTATCTTATATTAGGTTGATGCAAAAGTTCTTTCGCACCAAATTCAAAAATTCATAACTTGTTGAAATCTCAACGAATTTACAAGGTCTAAATTTTGTATAAGAGAGGAATTCATGCTCTTTGCATCTTTAACTGATTGTTCGTTAACATATACAAATGAAGGAGATAGAAGCTCAAAACCAAAATCACTCAAAATTTGAATTTTTCGTGTAGGGTCATAAAAAATCGGAAACTTGCAACAAAAATCGGAGCAGTCAATATTGTAGGTTCTTTTACCAGCTCTTTCTAACTGTGCAAAGTTTGCGCCGATTGAGCGTTTCTGTGAAAAGTTATGATTTCCCTGAAAAATGCCAAAATAAATCAAATTCGCCTTTTTGTATTGCTTGCTCGAAAATCATAACTTTTCATAGAGACGCTCAATCGGCGCAAACTCTGCACTGTTGGAAAGAGCTGGTGAAAGAACCTACAATACCGACTGCTCCGATTTTTGTTGCAAGTTTCCGATTTTTTATGACCCTACACGAAAAATTCAAATTTTGAGTGATTTTGGTTTTGAGCTTCTATCCCCTTCATTTGTATACATTAACGAACAATTTAGGTACATATGCAAAGAGCATGAGTTTTTCTCTTATAAAGAATCTAGATCTTGTAAATCCGTTGAGAATTCAACAAGTTATGAATTTTTGAATTTGATGCGAAAGAACTTTTGCATGAACCTAATATATTAGGTTGAACCGAAAGTTCTGTCGCACCATTTTCAAAAAATCATAACTTCTTTCGGTCACGACGATTTTGCGCAATTTAAATTTTGTCTGAAAGCATAAAACATGTAGTTTCCAAAAGCTTCCTGGGAAGTTTTCGACACGCTCAGGCGGCAGAGATAAAAATGAAAGAACGAGATCTTTCGAAATTCGGAATTTTTAAGCAAGAATTCTAGAAATTCAGAAACAGTGCGATAAAATCCAGAAAAGCCATTATCCTTATTTCTCTTACGTTTCATTACTATCTGAATCAAGTTTGTGCTGATCGAGCCCTTCTTTCAAAGGTTATGATTTTGTGAAAAATAATGCCGAAAAATCAATTTCCTAAGAATTCTTGAGAAATGGATTTTTTTGGCATTTTTTTCAAAAATTCATAACTTCTGAAAGAAGATCTCAATCAGCACAAATTTGACTCAGTTAGTAATCAAATGTAAGACAAATTAGGATAATGGCTTTTCTGAATTTTATCGCACAGTTTCCTAATTTTTAGAATTCTTGCTTAAAAATTCCGAATTTCGGATGAACTCCTTCTTTCATTTTTATCTCTGCCACCTGAGCATGTCGAAAACTCCCCAGGAAGCTTTTGGAAACTACATGCTTTACGATTTTAGACAAAATTTGAATTGCGCAAAATCTTTGTGACCAAAAGAAGTTATGATTTTTTGAAAATGGTGCGACAGAACTTTCGGTTCAACCTAATATAAAGTTGAATGTCTGCTTGTTTGTCTGTATGTCTATATGTCTGTCTGTCTGTATGCCTGTACGTATGTTCCGAATAGAATTCATTTCTGTACCGATCACCAAACTTTGCACACATCTCCGGGGCCGGGCGGATGGCTACTTTTCGTTATCGATCGATATCAATTTTATTGATTTTTCAAAAAGTTCGAGCTACGGGGCTGGGAGTTGGCACAGGGGGGTAAGTGAGCATGCCGATTACGAATATATCATTGACAGGGCCAGGCGGAGTCGGGTTTGCCAGCTATTATCGAATAAGGTCGAATTGGCAACTATATATACAGAGTATGTAAGAATAGCTAGAATATGTTCAGAATTTGAGGACTTCCTTAACAGAATACGTCGGTTAAAACGCGTACTTGAGTACAGTGGCTATAATGACTTGAGTAATCTTGCTCGCTTACTAAGCTTATCAATAAAAATAGTTATATCTTCTTCAAATATAATCTGATAGATAGTAATAAAATCATATTAAGTACCATTAAAAGAGTTTTAATAGAATATTTCCACGTACCATAAAAAAACATATGCATGCATGTATACATCTATACACACAATCATGAAAAAACACAAACACAAACATATACACATATGCATATACATGAATAGCCACCATACACACACATTCACATACACATACAGATACACATACACATACACATATACACATACTCAGATAATCGCCGGGGGCAGGCGGTCCGCAAACTCGCGCTTTTCTGCAAGCGGTCAGCAGAATTTTGGGGCGTGCCAAACCTTCAGCGAGCAGTACTTCCTTTACTGTCTAATGTTCTGCCAGCGCGCAGCAACACTGAATTTTCTGGAGGCGCTCGTCAAATAATCTCTTTCATCAAGCGCCGGTCAAATTTCAGCTGGCGTCTGGACGATTTTTAAGCAGTTTCGGGCGTACGCCGAGCAAAGGTGAGACTCTACATGGCAGAGGTGTCATCGATGGTTTAATTACTCAAGTTTGAGGTACTTTCTCTCAGCGGAAAGTACCTGGGTTCTTCGCGGTCCTCCACAAAAGACCGTGCCGCCCTCAAAAATTTTGCATATTTTCGCGGAAAGACCGCGAGAATGCGGCGGCTGCGCCGCAACTAATCTATTAGGTCGTGTAATAAGTTCTGTCCCATTTTTTGTTTTAGTTTTTTCACGACAACATTGACTTAATTTGAGATAAAGTGTATATGCTTTTAAAAGCTCCAGGTCTGCTCTGCAGGCTCATATGCATCATTCCCGAACATAGCGAGAACTCGAAAAAGATTTTTATCATTGAAACAAAAAATCCAAAGAGCCGAAAAATCAGTCTTCGACATCTTTTTTCCTTCAAATTTTTCTCGATTTTCATTGGTAAAACTTATTAAACAAGCTTGACAACAAGCAAAACAATCTATTAGACTCTTATGCTTCATTCTATCACTGTTTGCGCTTGTTCCCTTTCTTCCACCATGTATTTAATGACATCTTTTCAAAAACGGCAAAGCAAGACTTTGTTCACGCCGATGTTCGCCGCCTCGCGTGCCCAAGCTGCGTGGCTCCCAAGATTCGAATTTTGAGTATTTAGCCTGCGAATTCGTTAATTTTGGAGCCACAAACCATCCCTTCTGTCTTTTCTAAACGATTCGCCTACCGTCCTCTCTCAGGATGCCTTCAGATGATGCCGAACGTCAACGTTGAAAAGGCGTTAAAAAGAAGACTTTTCTAAAGTTTACAGAAATGATTTTTGAAAAGTTCTGGCAGTCCTCAAGCACAGTAGAAGCTATAGCATTTTTTGCTTACGTGTAGCAAATTTTTCGAGCTCATTTGTAGGCATTCTGATTAAGTGGAGGGCGACGTAATGTAGTTGTCGAAAATGGATTTTTCCCCTGTTTGATTTTCCAAACTTGACGCTGTAAAACTCTTTCAAGTCTTCTGATGTAAAAAACCGAAATGGAAGTTTCAGCAGAGAAGGCTTAGAGCTTTCAAATGCATATAAACAATTTGCAGAACATCGCGCAAAGTATTAAGAGAAAATCGACGGAAAAAATGGGACAGAACTTATTACACAACCTAATATATGAAAACCGCGATTGTTCTCCAAGCACTCGTCTAAAACGCTAAACTTCTGCCAGATATCTGCAAGCGGACCGCAAGAAATCCGCAAACTATTTTTCCGGTGCCCGCCTGCCCAAATCGCATGGCCGCCTGCCCCCGGCGATTATCTGAGTATACACATACACATACACATATACGCGTACACATACACATGCACATACACATACACATACACATACACACACATAATCACGTTCACACACACTTATACAGATACATTCACGAAATACATATACACATGTATTCACATTCCACAGACTGCCTTTTGGAGGTCAATGTCAGTATTGATCGATGCTATGCTCCAATCCAACAATGACGCAACATTTGGCTGCGTAGAAATCACATTTTATGACGCGCCAAACTTGGCTGAGTATCATTTTATTTGCAGGCAGTTGGTACGGAATGCGGTTTCCGTCATCTTCGCCCCTTTGCCACCGACAATGGATGCTTCGACTGAGCAAGGATAAGGTGAGTTTTTATTATTATTTTACTAACCGAAGCCCTCCCTCCTTACTGATGAGTTCCGGGGAGGGCTCATTAATAATTTGGTATCCGTCTAAGGGTAGGAACGAAACGGATGTTCCTTTTTTCTCAGTTTTTTATTTTAATCAATGTTTTCTTTCCTTTTGTATTTTCTATTTGTTCTCACTTACGAAAGTGGATCCTCGTGAATCCGAAAATCATTTTGCTGGTAAATATTTTTTCCAATTTATGAAAGATAAGCGGTTTTATCTTTCGGTATTGCTAACGCAGCTTTCTCGCACTCTCCCTAAAATTTTCTGCAAATTTGAAGGGTCAAGTCTTGAGACGAGCCACTCGCTGGTGCATGTGCTGCAGTGCAGTTCTCTCCTTAGCAATCACCGGCGCCTAGGTATGTGAATTCGCTATTTTGAGTCATTACCAATTTTTCCCTTTTAACTTTATTTTCAAAACGACAAGCCTTCAGCGAAAGCAAATCTTAAGACCTACATCTGACGTCTGTGAATCTCTTAGTAGTAGTCTGTTTCAAAAGTTCTGTCTGATTTTCAATCGCCTTGTTTCAACGCAGCTATTTTCTTAGGGTATTGCACATATTGCATTGTCATAAACATCATCTAGAATACTTTTTCCTGCTCTTTCTAGTGCTCACCGATGCTTGACGAATCAACTTTCCAGTGATAAAATTTCAAGCCATAAGCAAAGTTGCCAAAATGTAGTCATGCCAAAGAAAAAGTTTCCAAGAACAGAACTTGCGCATTATTCGTAAAACTTAATATGTAGTATTTTATGATGGGTGAGGCTGTAATGGACTAACGCAAGCACACTTTTTCTCCGACGTAGAGAATGTCTTCCATTTTCCATTTTTTTTTTCGAAGATAGAAGACAAACCTAGTTATTCAAAAAACGACAACAATCTACATGTAGTCAAAGGTGATGCACTCAATAATGCATATTAGAGTAAAGCGAGAGCAAGCAGGAACCATTGGCCAATTTGCTTTGCGAGAGCAAGAAAAATCAAGTATTAGGAAGCCGGCAGATTTTTGCATGCGGAGCAGGGCTCAAATCATGTTTTTTTTTTGATTTGCTCGCAAAAATTTCTACCCAGCAAAGACAACTTGAATTCTCTCTAGTTGCAAAAGAACCTTTGAGGTATAGGCTACTCAATGATGGCAGCCAAATATGTCTGCCCGTCCTTATTTGGAATCAGTAGTAAGTCAAAATGGACGGTTTTGAAGAAAACCTTGTAGAATTTAAAGAACTTCTCTTCTCTCTTGCTTATTTTCCTTATATGGCATACAGTGCTTGTGATAGCCATAAACTCGCTCAATTCAACAAAATTTAATCTGTTCAAATTTTTTGATTTTGAAAAAAGTTATGAGATTTTAGATGAAAATATTGCAAATCGGACAGAACTTTTGAAACAATCTAGTACAATGATTTTTGTGGAAGTCCCAAAATTGATAATAGTGGAGCATAGCCTTTCCGCAATCAAACCTATTACGAATTTTCACCATTCTGCATAGGTCTGAAATAACTGCTCTAGCAAATCGTAAGGACTTTTAGAACTCATCTTGTGGCGTTATGACACAAGTTTTGGCAGACTCAAAAAATCTGAAAATTCAAACGGTCGACATTTATAAGAATCTTTGAAAGAATAAAGGCATTTGCGGACTTGTTGAAAACAACTTGGTGAACGCATTGTGAGCTTTCGAATTGTTCACAGCTGTTCATTCGCTTTTTCGCACAAACATTATGTCGAGTGAGGAACCACCGTTCTTCTCTAAACACTTTGGCGAATACTAAGTAGATACAATACTGCTCGTAATTTCTGGAAAAACGGCGCACAGTCGCCCGATTCAGGTGACATCACCGTAGCGTGGCCATATCTCACTTCAGAGTAGACAGTGCTCAATCGAAGGGCACCATTCGACTCAGCACGGCGCGGCGCACCTTTTAACATATAAAGCTGCCCGCTTGGACACAGTAAAAGTCAGGTTTTACGAATTTTTTTCAGATTTTCGCTTACATTGGGCTGTCCAATTACTGCAATGAATAGGGGCCCTGAAAGCAGAATGACCAGCTATATACCGTTCGAAAGCGGAGGTCATGGAAAATGGAATAGTACCCTCGTTTTTTTTCTAGGTGTCATGGGCGGGGAGATATAAGCGTTTGCTCTTTTACCTCAGTGAGGATGGACTACGGAAAGTCGACAGTTTCCTTTTATTGACGAGACTTGCTTTGCAATATAGATAGATAATCAGCGTTAGTTAGATTTTCGTTGGGCAGAAATCTGCTGTTAAAATGAACGTAATTTTAGATAAAATGCGGCGTATCTCTCGGCAAAGTGATGCCAGAAAAAAATCGACATTCTACGTCGAATCCCTCTTTCCTAAGCTTTAGAATTGTATGTAAACTGTGGGGCGAAAAAACTTGGCAGTTCTTAAAAATGGGGGAGGTATTTACTATTAGCTTGCTCCACCCCAGTCCCCAAATGTACAGTCGAGTAGATTTTCTAGAAAAGTAGACTTTAGACTTTAGTAGACTTTCTTAAAAATGGAAGAGGTATTTACTATTAGCTTCCTCCACCCCAGTCCCCGAATGTACAGTCGAGTAGATTTTCCTCTTAATATAGTGTGCTTGCACTGAAGGTGAAATGCGGTAATACGCGTGAACAAGTAGCCGGGGCCGGAAATGCCAGCCTTTTGCGCGCGCAATTGGCCGCCGTCACAACGCAACTAGTTGCTCATGTGCAAATTTTGCCGCATCTCACCTTCATTATATTAGCACTCTATATTAAGCGAAAAATCTACTCGATTGTATTGGCTTTCATGGGACACAGGAGCAAGCATTTTTGGAAGCCAGGAAGCGAAAGGCCGCAACATATTACACATTATTCGAAAGCTGAGATTATGGAGATTTGAGATAGATCGTCATCTTTTTTTCTAGTTCTTCTCAGCAGTAATATATGAGGGATTTATCTGATCAGTCTGTTTACTAGTACTAGTACTTTACTATAGTCTAAACCCTTTAGCTGACGAGAAATGCATTTAATTTCCTTCCATTTCGTTGACTAAGTTATCGTACTGATGTAATCATCTACATTCACGCTAGTTACTGCATATCTCAATGAGCTTTTTGCAATCTTTAGCAAGACTTTTTTGGTTTTTACGAGCATCGACAACCTGGATGCAGACTTACTATAAATATAGGCTTACTTATCAATTGGTTTTTTTCTTGATTCTCTTACAAGCAAAGGCGTCTATCTACTTATCCATCTCAAAGCTGTGACAAGCCTTAAAGAGCTTCATGCCTTAAAAACAAGCATCAACGATTAAGGTTCGAAAACAAAATCAAATGTTTTTGATTCTTAAGTTTTTCTTTGAAGTGCTTATATTCCAATTTATTTTTGTTTCAAATTAGTTGATTTTTTATGCTACAGTATCTATCGTAGACGGTTTTGGAGCATTGCGAATAAAAGCATCTATTAGGAGTCTCTTAAGTTTTTCAATTTTGATTTTTCACCGCAATAAGTCACACACTTCTCAATACTGATTACAATGCAGGGTATTGTTCGATGGAGCAAAGCAAATTTTATAATTTGCATCAGCTTCAGTACATCACTAGTTTGAAAACAAAATCTGGGAATTTTCGGATGCCTGAAATTGAAGCTTTTTTATATCTTTGCCAATGAAATCTTATCAAACTTTCCAGCACTCAAGCATATAGGGCTTATCAAATTGAGTGTCGTTTGCACCAGCATCTCCATCTTCGCGCTGGACTCTGCGTCTCTTCTGGGTATATGCTCCCTAATCACTTCCAATCGATAGAGGCTCCGCCTTTCCCACGCTCGCCCTGGGAAAGTGCTCAGAGGGCAGCCCCCGCAGAAGAGACGCAGAGTCCAGCGCGAAGATGGAGATGCTGGTGCAAACGACACTCAATTTGATAAGCCCTTTATATACTCCACATAAGATGTTCGTATGTGCCGTTGCTGTTGTTTGCTTTTGTGCAAAAAACCGAGAAAACTAAGATTTTCAAGTTTATAAAAAAAGTGAAGCTGCGCTTTTCTCACATATGTAAACGTTTATCCACGTTTTTAGAGGTACATTCGCAGATTTCCAGCTTTTTATAAGCTTCAGTTCCCGTGAAGTATTGATTTCAACATGAAATATTCCAGCAAAGCTAAATTCGGTATTTCTCAAGTGCTAGCGCTTCCAAGATGATGAAAATTTGCCGATGTATTTCTATTAGGTTGTCCCATAAGTCTTTTCATTTTTGAGTTTGTGCTGTGACAAGTCTTGCACTTCTGAGTAGGCACCAGGATATCATTCGATAGAGCAAAGCAAGCTCTATAAGATGGCGTTTATGCCTTTACATCAGCTTCGATCTACCTTAAGTTTAAACCAAATCCAAAAAGTTTTGGATACCCAAAAATTGAAGATTTTTTATATCTTCATTCAAAAAAGTCCTACAAATTTCTCACTCGCTCACGCATGTACACTTCACATAAGACACTCATATGTGCTGTTGCCGTATTTTTATTGGCTAGAAATCAAGAAAACAAAAATTTTTATGTTTTTACCAAAGTGAGGCTGTGCTGTTCTTGCACTAACAGTTGTATACTACAAGCCTTTAGAAGTACAACCGTAAATTTTTAGCTCTTTATGAGCTCTAGTTCACGAGAAATGCTAGGTTAAGCGTAAAAAGCCCAAATGAGGAAAGCTAAATTCGATATTTCTCGGGAACTAGAGCTCATAGAGAGCTAAAAATTTAGGGTTGTACTTCTAAAGACTTGTAGTATACAACTGTTAGTGTAAGAACAGCACAGCATTACTTTGGTAAAACATGGAATTTTTCGTTCTTGATTTCTAGCCAATGAAAAAATACGGCAACAGCACATATGAATGTATGATGTGAAGTGTATATGCGTGAGCGAGTGAGAGATTTGTAGGACTTTTTTGAAAGCGAAGAAATAAAAAATCTTCAATTTTTTGGGAATCCGAAACCTTTTGGATTTCGGTTTCACACTTGAGTTGGATCGAAGCTGGTGCAAAAACAGAAACGCCATCTTGTAGAGCTTGCTCTGCTCTATCGAATGGTATAGTTGTTGTGTTTTACGACTGAGGTGAATCTCCAATAGCTTTTTGGTCGCGATTCACTCTCAAATTACTCTCCCAAATTAGTCCAAGTTATAGGGCTCATCCAGATTCTAGCTGAAACGTGAATGGGGTAAGATCCATTGCTCACCCTACCGCAACTATAGTGAAAGCTCAACCCTCACCGGGTCCTGGGGCTACATGGAAGAATAAAGTGATCGATATGGTAATCAGTTAATCAAAGAAATCATGAACACCTTCAAGTGTTAGCTCCCTGCACAAAGTTTACAGGAACAACGATGAATTGATATCGATTGATAATACAAAGCTTCCTTCAGCTCTATAAATAAGACATGCATTACATTTCGCCATGATTCCGCACGGAATAATCATAGCTATTCGTGCCAATAGGTTACGATAATGGTATATTAATAGAGCTTGACCCACCATTTGGAAGATAGTTATAAAAATGCAACAGGCAAGCTCCACAAGCCTAGCAGATTCGGCTACTTTGCCACACGTTTTGATCTGTGCTTTGCAAAGGAAACTTGCTACACTACAACCTTCAATAACTAATATTTGCAGTGAGATTTTTAAAGAATGCTACGGCACGTGTGATAATGGCATGACAATGAAACAGTTTGTGCCGACAAGATTGCGTGCGGTTCCTCATATCTTGCTTTCCGCATGATACAACTTTCAACGTGGTGTTTACTTATACTTTTACGTGCATTATTTTGCGATCAACCAAATTTTCTCTCCACCTAAGACTTGGCAGAAAGGCGCCCATCCTGAACCTGGGATTCGATCTTGTTCTTGAAGCATCGTGTTCTACGATTTCCCCTTTGTGCGCGAGATGTGCTGCATCTGAGAGCATGCTTGAGGTATAAATGTTTGGTGATATTCTGAATCTTAGCGAGAAAAAAACCTGATGTTATCACAGTGATCGACCTTAGATGTAGGGCGGATTGCCTCAAAGATCATCTAGACTGGACTGCCATTGTTTGACAAGGAAACGATACTCGGTGTCCGTGGCCTTTTGACACAAGATGTACGCCATTACACTCATCTTTGAACGCCGATGTCGAATCTGACATCCTTTCCTGCTAATCATTTCTCTGAAAGAAGTTATGAAGGATTTTCGCGCAAGTTTAGCCTCCCAAGGGTAATGTAAGTTAGGTATCCTCGTGGTAAATGCATGCCCTTACCCTTCGAAATTATGGGAAAATGGGAAAAATGATTAGTATTGGCGATAAAAGTATCTATTGATCATACCGGCAGTATTGGCGCTCCGATCGTATTTCTTTTGGGGCCAAACTCGGCGAGAAAATTTTTCATAACTTTTTTTTAGAGAAACGATTAGCAGAAACAGAAGTCAGATTCGGATTCAGCGTTCGAAAGCGAGTGTAATGGTGTGCATCTCAGGTCAGATGGCCACGGACACCTAGTATCGTTTCCTTGTGAGAGGGACATTGCCGTATTGACTATTATCCTATAATGGGAAGAGTCTGTCGCGCTTCCATTCATATAAGCTCTTCGCATAATTTTTAACCTTTCGTATACAATCGTTGCGCGAACGTGCACTCATTTCGAAAAAATATCGTTGCTTTTGCACTAAACACGGTTCATGCGATTAATTAATTTCGCATTGTGAAGAATGTCCTGTTTGCTCAATCGCCTTGTTGACTTGTTCGCCGATGTTCTACGATAATATAGTAGCTAATATCTACAAAATATACATTGCTTTTCTCCCGCAAACCTATTTCAGTCCCTTACAACCCTTTGTCAATAAATGACAAAATTCCCTAATATTCTTCTGAACGCCCCCATGGGCGGAGTTTAAATCGATGTGGATGTTGCAATTGCACATAAAATGACACCTCTCATTGCTGTCATAGTCAACCGCATTTTTCCTAAGAGTAGCACGCCTATTTTCGAAAAGACATTTGACCAGCGCCCGATCTTCTTCAAAACTGAAGTCGAGCACCGTCTATTGAGTTTGCCAGAGAGCGGAACAAATGGTTATATAGTAGAAGGAGTCTTAAGAGTAAGTCGGATACTAAGGTCCTTAAAGTCAAGTCCTGCAGGCCAGTTTTAACGTTGTCTTCCTAGGGGTCATATTTTTTTCATTTGGGAATTCTATGTGTCTCTTATATTTACTGCAGCTTGACCTCGTTTTATAGATGGCAGCTGGTGCTTGCAGATTATGTCGATAGTTTTGTTCTTGTTCAGCAAACCCGATGCGCCCTGCCGATAACAAAAAAATTTGATTTTTTGAAAGGGACATGAAGTTTAACCCTTTGTTTTGGAGCAAGTTGATCCTTTCGTGTCGTGTTGATGCAGACTCCATTTTCCATCCGTAACAAATTTGCGCAAACTCGTTACGGATGGAAGGAGTTTGCACCATCCCTCGTCGTAAACAAAAATTAGCAGTTGCCGAAAATGCAAGGTTTTGAGATTCCCATCTTTGGCGAAAATCCGAGTAGTTCAGTTTTAGATTGATATTATCACAATGGGATACGCATCTTGCCGCAATTCAACACAAATCAATATTGTTTCAATGGCGTACTATGGAAAACTTTGCGTTCATTTCGCAAACATGAGTGGGATTGCGTGTATAGAAGATCAATAGTTTGTGTTTGAGAATGACAGGACAAAAGCCAAGGCATAATGGCCAATAACATGTGCTCTTCAGCTGCCCCTTCATTTCTATGAGGACATCGTCGGATGCTGCATAAATATAGTTAGGCAGTGTCGTTCGTTTGAGCACAGCATGAATATGGTTAGGCAATTAATATTACCAGCGCGTCTAGCGCAAAGTCGTGAATACTCAACGTCATGGTTTTATCGTATCCACTTATGACAGTCTCTTGAGCTTTACAATTCTAGTACTTGTAAATGAGAGAATAGCCTGCGTTTGAAACTTGAGTTGTGTAGTGAGTGAGAAATCAAATTAATTTATTGGGCCTAACAAAAAATTAGCCTCTGCATAATGTTTCTTTCTTCGACCTGGTTTTGTATTGCTGCTTTCATGATTCTTCATCAATATACGTGGGCTGCAGTGGCGTACCGAGGGGGGGGGGGCGGGGGGGGCGCGCGCCCCCCCCCCGAGAATGGGTCGCGAAATTTTCGAAAGTTACTTATATGGGTTATAAAAATGTGCAAGTGACTTGTTTATACTTGTAAATAATTAAAATAATTTTTAAAAATTTTTAAAAATTCAAATTAGCTTTGTAAAAAAATTTTTTTCGGGGGCGTGGCTCACACCACGCCCCCTTTTTTCAGATTTTAGGGGTTGGGGACCCGCAAAAATTTTGAGAAGCATCCCTAAAATTTTTTCGGAGTGCGTGGCTAACGCCACGCACCTTCATTCAAAAAAAATTTTTGCCGCGCCCCCCCGAGCGGAAATCCTGGGTACGCCACTGGTAGGCTGTACAATTCTTACAATGAGGCCAGCGCCGCGTAGTGCAGTTACACATCTACGCGCGAGCGTTATCGTACGCGCAGTGTGCAGGGAGCATGCTGCGCACAACATCGCGGGCCTTGTTTTTATAGATGTAACTCGTGATTTTCCGTTTTCGCAGCAGCGGATTGCCATTTTTTCTTGCTTCTATGCTCACATCGATCTGTCCTAACACCGCATATGATTTTTTCCGTAGCGTAGAAAGGAGGTATGAAATCTTTGAGCGTTTTTCTTCATGACATGTTTCATTACATCCAAACCTTTTTCGAATGGTTTATTCCGCATGTCATGGTTCATATGTCGACTCGTGTTTCAGCGGACATAATCGTATATCGTTTTGGTTGAGTTAGGTTTGAGTGAACAGCGCCAACGCGCTATTCACTCAAACTGTTCTCTCAGTTTGTAAGATATACGATTACACCTCACATATTCACCTTCAGCTGTAAGGAGGAAGAGCAACCGTTCTCAGAATTCTCAATGAAGTTAGAGATTACATCTTTTTTTAGACCTCAAACCTTCATTTGGTCTTCCATTCTCGCGGTGATACTTTAAGAAATCCCGGAATACCGAAGTGGAGCTTCAGACAGTAGAGAGACACAGAAATTTGGAAGCAGGACAAGATATAAGCTAAAAAAGAAACAGGAAGAGTAGCTAAAACAAGGACCACGCCGCTTTGCGCGGGATCCCTGCACGCTGCAGCCCACGGTGCGCGCAGTGTGTGACTGCACTACACGACGCTGGCCCCGTTAAAAGCACCGTCCACCCAGATTCTCGTCTTCAAGGTTTTTGTCGTATCAGGCCTTCTTATGTTCCTGATATATGAAGTCGAGAATCCGCGAAAACCCCGACAATCCCCGTTCGGGGAACCCACAGGTCGGCTTTCCGGAACGGTGATTGAATGGGCGCGCACAAATGGACGGGTATGGATGGGGGATGGTGGGCATGACTGGGGGTCCTCATGCATCTTTGTTATTCCGGAGCGATTTTCTCGCTTCCGAAACGACATTTCGCACTGCGACTTGAGCATCGGCTTGATAGGAGGCCCTACTATCATATGCTGCTAAAAGCTCAAGACCCTCAATTTAGGGTGGAAGGTGCCTTTGAACGCATTACCAACCAGCATCGGTTATGCGACGTCGCACCTGCGGCTACTTGCAACGGGTGTGATCTGACGCGTGCGGACTCTGCTACGCGTTAATGCACGTCATGCGACGGTGCGTCCTCGCAAGGCATACCAGCGCGGGATCGATGCTGGTTGATACAGCCTATATGTGACTACTAACCGGAATTGCCAGTTTCACCCGGGTTATGGTATTAGTCCGGCACAAACTGCAGACAACAGCGTAGGCTCACTGTGTACGATCCGGCGCCTTGATTCCCGCAAAGGAAAGTGAGCTCTACTGTCATCGTTTACACAAAACTGTGGATGTAAAGTGATTGCAAATGATGAAAAGTTATTTTTACTGCAGATTGCTAAGAATTGATATAACGATGGAGAGGCCAGCGAATTCGCGATTTCAGCTCACTCGATCCACGCTCAAACCGTCTTCAAGGGCAAACCTCAACACAAATCCCCTGCTTCATACACCTAAGTAATATAGATATACACATTTTTCAATCAAAATTGATACAAACGCCTTAGATATTCATACTCTCCTCTCTAGAAGCGCCTAATCGAAGTCTCATTTCAGCTTGCTAGTACACTGAAAACGGCGCCGAGTTTTTAGAAACAAAAAATCTGCCTGCAAATATTTCTGACCTTGAAAGTGATCCCAGCTCACTATCGAACACAGCTATCTTTATAAAATTGCCCCTACACCTGAGATCACCGCCTTGGACATCTTCACAATTTTTTGATGAAAATCTCCAGATTTACTTTGCAATTAACCTCGCAATAAACATACTTAGATACTTACTTAGATACTTACTTGTTAGATGGCCCGTTTTCACGTAGCGTGCGGGCCCCAGCACAAGAGTTTCCATTTGTCCCTGTCCCTCGCTTCAGACATCCACGATCTTTTTGGTTGCGTCGGTGGCTGCTTCCACGAGTTCCAGGTGCGATAATCGTATTCAGCTGATTTCTCAGCTAGTCCATCCGTTCCACGAACACGTCTGCCCATCTGGTTGGTGGTCTTCCTCGGGGACGTTTGGCTTCGTGAGGAATCCATTCAGATTTTCTTAGTGTCCATCTGTCGTCTGTTCTTCTCATGATGTGACCGGCTCATCGGTGTTTCGCTTTCGCAACGTATTCCGCTGGGTCACGAAGACGGGACATTCTTCTCATATCCGTACTGTGAAGTCCGACTAGATGTTGCTTATGTCGGGTCATCTTCAGAAGACTGCGCTCGAGCGCTCTGTGGGTGGTCCTAGAGCTTTCGACGTGGCTACGGTGTCGGCCCACGTCTCAGCTGCGTAACAGAGCGCCGGGAGAATGGTTGAGTCGAACAGGTGGACACGAAGCTCCGGGTCCGTCAGTTGGTCGGTGGCTTCCTTTAAAGGCCGAAGGCGGCCCAGACGCTTCCCTCAAGTCCTTCTCCATGTTCATCGAACGTCCGAAATACACGTAAGAAGACGTCTCTATAATCGCGGTGCCTTCCAATTCCATTTCTGCATCTTCGCAAAGGGCGTTCTTCATGAACTGGGTCTTCTTCCGATTTATTCGCAGTCCTATCTTCTTCCCTACTTCGTTTAGTTCCTTCAGCATCGGCTCAGCTTCAGTGATACTGCTCGAAAATAAAACGATGTCGTCCGCAAAACGAAGGTTAGACAGGAATCTCCCACCAACTCGTATGCCTCTCTCGTCCCAGTCCAGTGACTTCATCACCCACTGCAAGACTGCGGCGAACAGCTTCGGCGAGATTGTGTCGCCTTGTCGGACCCCCTTTCCGATTGGGATTAGGGGGCGATGGAACAGCTGCATCGTTGTTGTACAGTCCTTGTAGCAGTCGGCTATTGTCCTCACGTAGGCTGGGTCTACTTTGATCGACTAGTGCTGACATAATGGCATTCGTTTCGACGCTGTCGAAGGCTTTCTCATAGTCGACGAAGGTTAGGACGAGAGGCAGTCGGTATTCCCGGCAGACTTCTATGACTCTCGAAACCGTCTGGATGTGGTCCATGCAGCTGAATCCCTTGCGAAAACCAGCTTCTTCTTGGGGTTGGGCTTCATCCAGTGTCCTAGATATGCGAGCGAGGATAATCTTCGTGAAAATCTTGTATAGCACACTCAGCAGGCATATTGGACGGTAGTTCCGATGATCCTCCCGTTCGCCCTTCTTGAAGAGAAGGACGGTTCTTGATGTTCGCAATAAACATAGTAGATAAAAATGGTTGTGTGAATCATTCATTATTGCTTTCACACTCTTTCCGCAATGTTGATATCAACAAAAGCAACTCACTCCTTGGAATTCTTATGCGAATTCCGCCACTTTTGAAAAGTGGACAGAGCTTGCCACTTAGGCGCGGAGTTTGCCTGACGATGGGCGGGGTCTGGCCAAAGGTTGCTTGAGGTCTTTGCGTTCAGCTACGGCCTCATCCATGCTTTTTATGAACAAAAAGGATCCTTGTGAGAGGCATAGGAGTGGGCGGAGTTTGCCAAAAGGGGCGGGACTAATACATGAAGTACATCTGAGCATATGTTGATTTTATAAACAAACTTGGGAGGATTGAACAGATAGTATTGGAATCAAGGCCCCCGCTCACCATTGCGCTTAGAAAATAGAAATTCTTCTAATGATAAAGGACACATGTTAAATCAAATGGCAATCTTGGTAGGAATATTGCCAAATGATTCAAAAAGGTAGCAAAGTTGTTCTCATGTATTCAAAGCTGGATTGAAACACCAAAAAAATTGAAACATGCATAGCTTTCAAAGGCGTGTTCGGTCTTCCAAAATATTAGGTAGTTCCAAAAGTTCTTTCCGTTTTTCAATCCATCATGAAAACGCCTAGATTGAAGGTAGGTAAACATTTCAAAAGCACGCAATTTGCTTCCTCTTATTAGCAGTTGTTTTTCGTGTTAATTTTATTAGCAGTGATTTTTCGTGTTTACAACAATAAACGCTCAAATTTCGAACCTATGGTTTTTACCATGTCCAGTCTTGGCAATTTTTGAAATCTTCATTTTGAATTTTCTTGAAAAGGCTTTAATAACAGTTAGACGGAGTGCGGATTTTAGTGGATCAGAACTTTTTTCCCATGCGTTTTTTTTGGCATCTGACTTCTCAGTATTTTTTAGAATTTTCCAAAGGTCTTCAACAGTGCGAAGCCGTAAACATACACGCTCCAAACGCTAAGAAACTTTGTGAAGCTTCCAAGAATCGATTTGAAGCTTTCAAATATCGACTTCAATTATGCACTAATCTTGCAAAGCGCTTACTACGTTTCCAAATATCACGTTTCACATTTTGAGAGTACAGCGCAGGTTCAAAATTAAGGATTCTGATGCTTTTGCTGCCAGAAACTCCACGAATTGGGATGAAACGAGCCTATCAGAAAGGGGAGTAAAAGATGCATTACATGAAACCCTAGCTGTGCGCTGCTGTTCTCCAATGGCTTTAAGATGACCAAACATGGAATTTGACCAGAAAAATAATATAATTATGAAGAGCAGCTATGGGCGCCAAAAACTGCATTGGATTAGATTGCGCTTTGTCGCTAACTGTTATCAAACTGTAAAAGCTGCTTTGTAGAAAAGGCATGATTGAAAATAATCTTGGGAGCTTTAAAATCCGAAGATTTGTTAGTATTTGGAGCGTGTACGCGTTCTACAACTTTGCAATTAAGGACTTTCGGAAAAGTTATTCTAAAAAATATCAGAAATTCGGATTTTTCTCAAAAGACCGAAAATTTCGGAAATACTATGAAAGTCGCTGCGATCGTGATAGAATTTTGGAGCTACATGCTGTCTGTTTGCTGTCAGATGTGAACAAAAGAGATGACAAGAAAGGGCTTCACTAACTATCAACTCAACCCTTGCTGACCTCAGGAACATGTTTCTGGCGCAATTTTGTTAAAACATTGCACAACCCAAAATTGTATAAACACTGAAGATTTGCTTGGATGAACAGCTGAATTTGGATGTGGACTTTGATAATAGCTCTCTTTATAGATCAAGTCAGTAGCCTATCAAGATGAATTGGAAGCTGGGGTGGACTGTGGAGCTGGATGGGATCTCATAGATGTTGAATTTGAATAGCCCATACAGAACGCTAACGGGATTGACATTAAAATTCTTAAATTGGAAAGAATTTGTGCACGCTTCCAACAAAGCCTATTTTGCGAAGAGGAAGGGATGCTCTCTGATTTAGAAAATTTTATATTCAAAGTTGGAATGTTGGCTAGAGTCGCAGCGGTGTTCGACAGTGCTCCCGGCCCTTTCATGACCGGAAACGTCGCCTATCTCGCCCCAAGTTTTCATACGAATCCAAGTTAAAGGAGAGTGAAGTGTTGGAATAGTTCGGAGGACAGTCGATGAGGAGAACAGAACTCTGGTTGAAAACAGTCAAGAGAATGTACATAGCTGGGAAAAGCCTGTCGAGCCCAACATAACCTCTATCCCAATCCCATTGGCAAACTGCAGACATGACGCGAAATCTTGAGGGCGCAGCGCATCATGTCAATTTTGGCCTGATTTAGGGGACAGACTGTGAAGTTGTAAGCTCGACGAGTTTTTTCAACGGCATCTTTGGGGCAAGTTCAAAACGATTGAGTAAGATCTGAAGGTTTGAGTGAAAAGAGATTGGGGGAGAGCGGGATGCAGTTTGACTCAAAGAAGTCAGAGAGAGCAGCAAAGCGCAAGTTTGCAAAGCACAAGAGCATACGTACCTGAAAAGCTGAAAGAAAGCGTTTAAATATCTGCTGGCACTTTTGTTAGTACTTAGGAAACCACATAAAGCAGGAAAGATCCCTGACACTTAAATTTGATAATCTCTGGGTTCGTTAAATGTCTGCGGAAGAAAAGGTTTCTAGTTCTAACTTTGACAGTCATGTCCCACTTCACACACGCAGCCAGTCCGAAGCACTGGCGATGGTATAAGAAAAGCGTCAACATTGCAAAGCACCAAAGTTGTAAAACTCCCAAATTTGCCTAGATATTGTCTTTGAATTCGCGGAAGGCGGAGTTGATGAGTACAGTTTTTAACCCACAATTCAAAAAACCGCCAAGATTGAGGGGGCAAAATATGCGTTGCCGATTAACAGTACTTCACTCGCAGAATTCTAAAAAACCGTCCACACTTGTAAGGCCGTTTGCTGACTCGTTTTTTTAAATATTAGGTTGGCTGAAAAAGTAAGTTCGTTTTGGCATACAAATTGTCATTAAAAAGTTTCTTGTTGCCTTCAATCTCTGATTCTTTGTGGGAAAGTAGATCGAAGCTTCCTCTATCACATATCACATAATCAGGATTTTCTATAGTCAGTAAAGACAGTTATGCCTCAACATGGCGAAATTTCCAAAAGCTCAATTCTTTGACTTCTTATGCTTCGTTTTTATGCTGTAATGGATGTAAAGAACAGCAGTTTGGTATTTGGATACAGAGGAGTTATCTCTATTTAGTGAACAACAAAAAGAACTATGATCTGCCATTTTGAAAATGTTTCACTAAGAAAACCAAATTTCCTCATATTTGCGCATAATGGGAAAATTGCGATTTTTCACTTCTTTGCGGATTTTTTCCTGGGAAGATAAGTTTTACTCAAACAGAATATATGCTCCAATACCCAGTGAAGTGCTCTTTTCAGAGATACCAAACTTGGACGAAAATTTGTCTACAGCATTTGCAAGAGCTGAAAAAGCGACCGAACTTATTTATTAGCCACGAGTCACGAGCACGACTAGTACGATAATGATGTGCTAGTTTTGAAAATATCTCGCTAAAAATTGGGAAAAGATTTTTGCATTTCGCCAGCCTATCGGGCCCTGTCCAACACTGTAGGGGCTTAAACCGCACGAAGTCCTCAAAAACCCCGTTTTCTGGCACGTACCAAGTCGCTCTTTGCGTACCACTTTTAGCGATTTTTCAGCGTAGAGGTGGCCAAATTGAATGGAACTTGTTGCAGTGGCTTATTTGGCGGACGTTATGGTAGAATATGTGGAGATCCCCGCGACCTCAGTCTTGGTGTGACACTTCCTTTGAAGGCAGCGTCCACCCAGAATTTCCTCTTCCATGTTTTTATTGTTTTCCTGCCTTTCCACAACGCTGATTTCGGATATGAGGTTTAAACTACCAGAGAGCTCCAAAATTGGCCCCTTCTGAAGCTCGATTTTGGCAGACCTGGACGAGTGTCCCGAAGGTAGCCACGTCGTATGCGACAGAAAACCTCGTCGCGTTCAACAGTGTCACATCACAAACTATGCTTCTCGACATTGCTTGTCATGTCAAAATATCACGGGGTAATCTATGACGTGTGAGGAGCGCAAAAAAATGGAGCGGAACGCAAAAAGGATCCAGGCCGTTATCTCCTTTTATAGGCAACATTAGGGGACCGGACCAACGCGGTTGGTCTAGTTTTAGGGCCTGGTAGCAGGATAAGTAGAAATCTGGGGTGCACAGATTTTAAATGGACTCTGCCTTTAAGCTTTGGCAGCGCGGCGCAGCTCTGCAATCTACTGCCAGTTTGTGCGTGGAAACGCGGCTTATCTTTATATGTATCACTGCTTTTTGACTAATCAAAAGAAATCGACAGTGTGTTTTGAAATCACGCCCGCTTTTCGGAGACCAGAGCACTCTGTGCCTAAAATAATTCTTGTTCCGATGCCCGCTCACTCCGGCTAATTTCTAACAAGGAACGCGTGTTTAGTCGAAGTGGCCTTTTTAGATGGGATGTATACCATATCAAAGAGCATAGATTGCTGATTTTAAATCTGCCTTCCTTATCTGCAGAGCGTTTATGGACGAGGAGTTATGAGCGCTTATTGGGGCAAAAAAATGAATGTGCAAATGGGACAAAAATAGCCGTGATACTTTTTCTACCTCTTTAATGGAGCGATAATAGTCATCAGAGCTTTATTTGAGAAATACTCTCAAGTAAAAAATATATCACACTTGATTGCATTATTTGAGGGCTAGAAAGACTTTAGCAACTCATTTTATCCAAAATGCATGTTCAGTTTTTAGCTTGAAAAGCGCTCATAACTTCTCGTGCATAAGCGCTCTGCAGATAAGGAAGGCAGATTTGGAGTCAGCGTTTTATGCCCTTTAATATGGTATGCATCTCATTTAGAAAGGCCACTTCGACTAAACAAGCTTCCCTTGTAAGAAGTAGATGCTTAACAGCAGGTGGTATCGCTTTTCTACAGTTCTGGCACTCAACCGTCATTCAGTTTTGAGTAATCAGATACGATTGCGCACTCCGGCATATAAGGATCGAATAAAAAGTGCTTTGAGCAATTAATCGCATGGTTGATACTACGTCAACATCTTCTATGATAACACTTTAAAGACTTGGGTGCCAAAAGAAATATATGCTGTTTCAAGCGGTGTACCATTTCGCGACGTTGATTAGATGCAATTCAACAACCTTTATTTGAAGAATTCGGCAAACAATCAATGTTTTTATGGAGAAAATTTGCATCCTCGGAAGCATCGGATCTGTATTTTCAAAATATTCACAGCTTTTTTTCAAATGAAACACGGCATTACTCTGCTTCTATGATGTTTTTTGGCATTCTGATACAGCATCTCTTCCTAATAGAGTTGCTTCAGATTGACTGATGCAGTTACTGGTGTATTTTGCTATCGTTCTTTCTGTTTATTCCTACCGGATTTTGCATTCAGAAAACCTGAGGCTTTCAAAAATTTGCGGAAGTTTACAGTATAAGAGTTAGTTCAATAAAATACGTAAGAAAGTTTTGCTTCTAACTCCAATTTAAGGAGCGCACTACAAGTCGTTCGGAGGGAGAAAGGTGCGTAAAGACGAGTATCCTTGGTTGGTCATTCTCAAATATAAATATGGTAAGAAATATCCCTCCTTTTGTATATTTCGCCAAATTCTGACGAAGATAATCTGTGATAACACTCCAAAGACTTGGGTGCCAAAAGTATATGTTGTTTTGAGCGGTGTAACATTTAGCGACGTTTATTAGATGCTTCTCAACAACCTTTATCTAAAGAATTTGGCAAACAATCATTATTTTATGGAGAAAATTTGCATCACTCGGAAGCATCGGATCTGCATCTTCAGAATATCGCAGTTTCCAAATGAAATCGGCATTACTCTGCTTCTATGATGTTTTCTGGCATTCCGATACAGCATCTCTTCCTAAAGGAGTTGTTTAAAATGACTGATGCAATTTTGGTGTATCCAATCTTAATGGGCGTTTAAAATGTACAGTCATACTTACTTCATTGGTGTTCTTGTGCAAAATCACGGCAGTTCGCATACAACTCGAATTTGAATGGAGGATGACAGGATGGCCAAAACAGGACATTTGCAGTGGAAGTTCGCGCTATTTCTCAATTTTTTCAGTGTTGCTTGCTAACCTGTGTTATAACAATGCACAGGGGTCTTAAAAACAAGTATACACACTTTTTAATCTTAATAACTCCCCTCCCACGAAGTTTTTTGCCTAGCTTTAAGTACCTTTCAGTAAAGCAGGCCTCAATTTACAAGGGAAGTGTCAAAAGTCGCAGTGGCCTTTTGGTATGAGATACGTATCATCTGAAGCAACCTGAAACGCTGATTCCAAAACAGTTTTTTCTAGCTGCAGAACGAGTCTGGCTCCGGAATTATGGGCATTTTAATCACCTAATTTTACGTTGTTTAAACTACTCTGGGATCCTGGAAATCGTTCAAGTGCTTGTTTAAGCACTACCAAGCATTGCTAAATTGGTTCATCTTTGTTTGAGCCCAAAATGTATGGACTTTGGTATTTTGGCTGCCTTAGTATTGTGAATTTTCGGCAAATTATAAATTACACCAAGCATTGCTAAATTGGTTCATCTATGTGCCCAAAATGTATGGACTTTGGTATTTTGGCTGCCTTAGTATTGTGAATTTTCGGCAAATTATATCCAATAACTCTCTACCCAGATTCGTTCTGCAGCTAACTGTTTCGGAATCAGCATTTCAGGCTCTTCTAGATGAGACCTATCTCATGTCAAAAGGCCACTGCGACTTCTGACACTTCCCTAGTTAGATTGACAGTATAGAGCGATTCACCCATCGCTCTTCTTTATTGTAAGAAGCGGTACAAAATTTGGGGGGTTTTAAGCCATTAATGGCTGCACTTTGCCCCAGAATGGATACACATCAAGCTGAGAACTTTGTCATTAATCTGGACTGAGTGCTGATTATGAGTATAAAATTCGCACTTTATCGTAAGTTTTTTTGGTGTGTTATGCCCGGTAAACAGTAATAGCGTTCTTTCAGTTAGACTAAATCATCTGGAACGCTCAACTCTTAAAAAGTTGTTTACTGCCAACGTGTCTGAAAACACTGCTACACATCTTCCCAGATTGTTTTTTTTTTGTAAACGGCCTATTTTACAAAAGCGCTATAGGTTGGAAGTTCTCGCCGCAAATCTACAATAACGAATCGCGATAGTTAGTACGCTCATACTAAAAAACTAAGCTGAAGGCTGCTCTACCGAATAGATTTGAAACGTGTAACTTTAAATTGATTGTAGAGCCTTGCACCAAGATTGTTAAATTCTTTATTCGGGCTTGCGTTTCGGCCTCGTCGCTTTTTTCAGGGCCTAGAAAGGTTGGAAATATTGCGACTTATCCGCCCAAACGCCCAATCAGCCACAGGAATATCACTTAACAATCTGCTTAACACTATCACGATACCAGAGGGTTAAAACCAAGCTCATCTCAATAGCCTTAGCGGTGAAGAGAGCGAGTACCACGGACTGAATTATGGGTATTTGATAACAAGAGAATGGTCAGAAACTGAAGCGATTAGTCCAAACAGGCTGCATACCGTTAGATGGCATGAGACGATGACTTCGGATCTGTATTCCATATCTGCTTAGCGCCTAAGTGGGCGAAGCTATGAGCCGTTAAAAGTCGTTATTTTGTTAGGAAATAGGGTATGCAAAGCGCAAATTTGGCACCAGAACCATGTTCGGCTTAATGCTGGGCTAGAACATGCAGTTAGCTGTTTTGAAGTCTAAAGGTGAGCTGAAAGTGCAACAATGTGCTCAATTTCGCAGTTTTTATTTACGGTTTTTTCTCAATAAACTCACAACTTCGTATCCAAAGGCGCTAAGCAGATATGGAATACAGATTCGAAGTCAGCGTATAATGCTGCATCCAATAGTGGGCAGCTTGCATGGATCGGCCATTCGACTTCTGGCCATCCCCTTGTAAGCAAAAGACTTTATGGGAAGAGAGTTACTAGCGATGGGTGGAGGACTATATGTCGCCGAATGTGGAAGAGTCCCGCGCGGATTTCCTGCAGGAACGCATGTCCGCGCACATACAAGAGCGCGTATTTGTCGCAAATGACCGCGGGTACCGCCCTTTTTCGGCGACATATAGTCCCCTACCCATTAGCGATTTATAAGTGTGTACTTTCTTTTGGGACCTGTATAGGCTAATTTACCGTTTTGTTACTTAGCGTTTATACACATGTTATGTTATATGCTCATTATAGATAAGCTTGAAGAAACACCAATTGAGTCTCAGGTGCAATGCTTTTGTTTGGTGGTTAACATTTGTGGAAGTGTTTTTTTTTTGAGAATGTATGCTAACTAAGAGTAAACCACATACTTCCATACATTTTTCTTTTCCAGCGAAATGTAACAGCAATTAAAATACGCAGCCTCAAGGGCTATACTAGATCACTAGCTCAGGCAAAGAATTTCTTTGAGGCTGACTGCGTGCAATTAGAATCTGTCTCAAAGGAACGATGATACCATGGCGGGTGCCTTCCCCCCTAGAATGGGCCGCGAAATTCTTGAAATTCATTTACGTGGGTTATAATAATGAGCAAGTAACTTTCTTATACCTGTAAGTAATTAGAATAATCTTCGAAATTTTTTGAAAACTCGAAAACTGAAAAGTTTGTAAAAAAATTTTTCTGGCGAGCGTGACTGCCGCAATGCCCCATTTTACTGAAATTTCGGGGTCATGGGCTCTCAAAAATTTTGTGAGGCATTAAAAAAATTTCGGATTGCGTGGCCTACGCAATCACACCTTTTTCCAGAACAAATTTCTGTCACCCCCCCCCCCCCCCCCTCCCCAAACGAAAATCCTGGGGAAGCCACTGCATGTAGTCAATTAAATGAAGCAACTCTGAGCCCTTTCTAGTGAGTTCACCCCACTGATCTAGAAGGTTGTAGAAAAGCTTATTTTCAGCATGTTATCTCATATAACACTAATGCATGCCTTAATCATAAAAAAAAGTGGGTAAAGCAAAATTTTTCTGTCTGCATCGTTTTCCAAGCTCACTTATGACTTTTATTTCGTCTTAAAAGCATTTTCGCATTTTTTGACTAGGCGCCACATCCACAGGGTCAACATAAATGCATGATCTTGGTCGCATCTGAGTTCCATACAAAGTCGGTTTTAAAACATAAGATGATAATAACATAACACATGGTGCGGCATGCGGCTTTATAAGGTCTTCTTGATTTTTACAATGACTTCTGCAACATCAAAGATTTTAAGTTAGAGACCTAGGCCTCTTCTTCAGGATGATTTTATTGATTTGTGCTACCTTCATCGTTCGGGAGATACAATCAAAAATGCCAACAACGATGAACATAATGCGGCAATGCGAATGACGCGTCCGACGTCGCAACTTTTATTCTCTTCGGTTTTCAAAAGAAAAATGATGTTTTCTGACCGTGCACCGTGTGCAATATAGACAGACCTTACCATTCGATATTGAGACTAGCTACCCTACGAGTAGCTGTAAGTAGTTTGAGGCAGATACATCAGTATTAGGTTGCTGCATAAGTTTTGTCCGATTTGAATTCTTTGAGTTTAAAATGTCTAACTTCTTTCAAAGTCAATTTTTTTTTCCAAGATCTTAGTTACCACGTGTTGAGCAATTCCTTGGCTAACAGATACATGTTGAAACCTGCGGAAATCCTTGTTGAGGAAGAAGCAAGAATTCAAAAACTTTGCAGCGTTTTTCTTCAAACCTTTTTGTCTTTTTTGACATGGCAATGCTCCCTCATGAGAATTAATAGGCATCTTGTCTAATAATGAATATATAAAAAATTTTCGTAGATTATCTTGCACCATAAAAGAGCCCATAGGGTCTGCTTGTCGAGAGATTTTTTTGGCCGAACAAAAAAGGAGCTACTTTTTGACCTCGCTTCAGCGCATGTGTGCATGCCTGTTTACGAACTATGAAAATTTTACAATTGACGTAAACGGCGAAAAGAAATTGGTGGATGGTCTTGCCAACCCTTGCTTTACCTAGCACCTCCAACTTTGAAGTGGTCGATTACTTCTATTCGCCGAAAGTTATTGCTTGTAAAACATCTATACAGAAAATTAATGTTTGACAATAAATTCTACTAGCAAGACTTTTCTTCATGAAACTGAACTTATGCGTATGCTAGCCTGTTACACCCTTATTCCGCAACCAATTGAAAAACTTGACCTGAAGGGTGCATTGTGGAAATTTCCTCGCAAGAACATATTTCTAGGGTGAGAACGTACTTCGGCCACTTGGAGATTTTAGGCCTGAAATCTCCTTACATTAAGAAATTTATTGAAATTTGATATGCATTAGAAACCGCAAGAAAAACACTTTCTAATGATACTAACATTACCGCATTAGAGATGAAATTTTCTTAAAACAGCTGCTTCAAGCATAGGGCAAAAAAGTCGGACAGAACTAATGCAGCTGCCTAATATTTGCTTAGTTGGGACTGCATCTAACAGGGAAGCTGCCTAACCTAGCACGGCCTTTTGGCAAGAGACATATATAGTCTCAGCTTAAAGCGCTGATTTCAAATATGCTATTCCTAGCTGCCATGCACCATTCCGAAGCGAGTTATGGACTTTTTCCTGCGCAAAATTGGCATGCTCATCTACTCACGGGGCATCACGTCATCATCATTTAAGCGCTAATACACCTGTAAGCTTTTTCCAGTGAGAAAAGATTGGATTTTTACTATTTCGATACCTCAGCATCTTTTTCTTGCAGCTTTTTGTCTACAGGCAGTCTTCTGCAGTCTTCTCATGTTCAGCAGTATGTCAATTTTGCGTAGGAAAAAACCCATAACTCGCTTCGGAATGGTGCGTGGCAGCTAGGAATAGCACATTTGAAATCAGCGTTTGAAGCTGATTATTCAGATGTTAGCTTTCCTTACAAGTATAAACGGTGTTCACATCTCCTTTCTAGGAAACTTGACAAACGAAAAATCAAACTTCATAAATAGACACAAAATAATATCTCATCCTTCAAATACCACCACCAGAACTCAGTTATTTAATAAAACAGCTTGCTTTCGTTGCCTATTAAAATCAACGTACTCGCTTCCCTGACACGGCTGACTAATACAGATACACGATGCCAAGAACCATAGAACATAGAAGCACAATAAGGTGTCATTCGATGCAGCCTTTCCTCCTCTTTCTATTGAGTATTTTCCTTCCCAATTTGTGGGGGGGGGGGGAAGGGAGGGGGGGGGGGGGGAGAACAAAAGTTTTCGCTCAAAAAACTGACTAGCCACAGAGAGAGCCTGCGAAAAATTCCTTTTTTGCTGTTGAATTGCCCTTCAAATTGAGATTTTTGTCAACATTTCACAAACTGTTGTGCTCTGTCGACTATTTCTTGGAAAAATTATTCAAAGGTTACCTATTACAGCAGCTTAGAGGATTATGATTGGTGATGAAAATTGTAATTGTGAACTGAGAATATCATAGCAGAAATGATGCGACGCCGATGCCCCGGCGTTGTATTACGATGACGACATGCTCACTGTCGAAACGAAGATGAGTCACGGCTACAGTCATTTCGGCATTGCCGTCGGCGATCAATCCACGATTTCATAATCACTCGCTCGTTTCGCGCTCCCCTGCTCTAAGGAAGTTCATCGTATACACACAAATCTCGCTGTCCGAAATCTCTGGGAGAGGGTGTGATGTCTCGCGCCCTCACACTGTCAACAACTTGCCCTTTGCAAAGCGAAAGGGGGGTCAGGGTAGGAGACGATGTATAGTTTTCATCATCGCGCCGGATGTTTTCAGTTTATATGTAAAATAGTTTGCTTTTGTCTTCCAGGAAAACTCATCAGTCTTGCCCCTTTAACAAACTCTACAGACTTCAGGTTCAATCGAAACTTTGGGATTGGAGCTTATTTGATATCTGGAATAATACCCACGAAAGCCCATAATGGAGGAAAATGGACTTTCATACCCCATTTTATCGTTCGCGGTGAAGAGTGGTAAAAATCTGCTTTCGCTCACGTTATTCAAAATTTTCTATCCCATCGCAACCACGAGGCAAAGCGGTGTAATGAAAATGATTCGACTCTACCTGAGCTCACGTTTGCGAAGGAATGCGAAAAGTCCATACAAAAATGGGGCAAAATGGGATTTACCTCCATTTTAAATGGACTCGAAAGCCCATTCTACTTCCAGCAGTAAGGTGAGCTGGGACTAAGCCCATTTTTGACCTTTTCGCACATTTTTGAATGCAATTTTTGAGAGTGTGTTCCTTAGCCTATTTCAATTTTATAAGTGAGTGGAAAAAGCTGTCTTTTATGAAATACGGAATGAGTGTTTCCTTCTACACACATATAGACGCTATGAAAATCATGGAAGAAGGTTGAAATCACCGAGATATTTACTAACAAACTCAAATGCTTTCAAATATGTCGATGAATTCCTATGTAAATCAAATGAAGTTTGCCAACTCTTGAAATCATCAACCAAAACTAATTTATGACTTGTATTGAAAAAAAAGGTTTCAAGATAGTTACTCAGAAGTTATCGCTTGACTAATCTCGTAAAACCGACCACCATCGACGGCACTTCAAAGTTCGTGATTTTCAATTTGGTCTCAAGAAATACTGATAACTAATGAATACGGATAAGAAATACTTTGCACGCCCCATGACTTTGAATTTTGCAAGTTTAGAGTTTTGTATAAATGAATTTTGCAAGTTTAGAGTTTTGTATAAACCACTAATTCTTCTCACGATATACTCGATGCAGATGCCGAAAAATTAACCTTTGATTCAACTGGCTTGGCACCATTAGGGCGGGGTTTTGTGATCTGATTGAGGCCGCTCGCGCCCGCGACGCACCTGCGTCTCTCTCGCGCGAGTTCTCTCTCATTACCTAGCCTTAATTAGGTCACGAAGCCCCGCCTTTGCCGATGCCAAGCCAGTTGAATCAAATGGTACAGTGTTTAGATGTCTCTAATCCTCAAGTAAGGCGGAGAAAAATATGCCCCGTCTATATAAAGTTAGTTTTCGGATTACTACAAAATGTCAAAAATTGGCGCCACATGAAATCAAAATATAGGTTCAAGTTGTTCAACTACCCTAATTTCACGCGTATAAGGCGCACTTTTTCAAATTTTCAAGACCACTCAGCCGCTTTACTGCATTCCGGAAGAAAATCCTCATATCGCACGATTCTCTCAAGCAATGTACAACGCGTTATAAGGTCCTTTGGTTGTAAAGTCCTTCGGCTTGTCTGGGCTGGTCGATTTTGGAAAAAAATCCCCGCGCATTATACGCGTGAAATTAGGGTACTTAGAGGTGGAAACATTAGTGCTAAAAGGGAAAGAAGAGCTTTAGCATTTGTGAAGTCAGCTTTTTGCAGATTCGTTAGTTTTTCCGACTTAAAAACTTTGGTTTGTATGTAATCGAGGTTTCCTATAAGGGAAGCATTTTGAATCTCAGATTGCAGTGCAAGTCTAGCCGAAGTTTGCTTTCTGCAGAAAGCTCTGCATATGGATTTAATTTTATGTAGATTCATAGAAGTCTTATAAAACGAAAGCTCGGATGTTACATGTATTTTAGTTGAATAGAGGTATTTAGATGCATAGTATTAGATAATGAATGGCATAAAACATCCATGTAACTGTCATGGTGATGTTAGTCAGCCCTAGTTAGACACCGACCATTTGGTGGAATTGAGTTTGCAAGAGTGAGTAAACAGGTTGAGGCAAATTAGAGAAAGGTTTGCATTTTATTAGGTTGATGCATACTTCCTGCACCAAAATAGGTACAGACCGCAATAATCCATAATAATCCTTTATTCCAAATAGAATTCGATAAATCATTAGATAGCGCAAACCTAGCTCTACAAGATAGTGCTCAAATATCTGCACCAGCTTTGATTTTTGAGCCGAAAATTGAAAACCAAGCGCCCGAAAACCTTAAGACCAATCAAAACAGTATTGTAACTTCGTTCAAAAAGCTCCTACAAAATTTCTTACTTGCTCACGCGTAGACATTCCACGTAAGACAATTATCACTGCGGTTGCAGGTTTTTGCCAAATTAATGCTGAGGTGTTCTAGCACTAACAGTTGTATAATACAGCCGTTAGCAGTGAAACTTTACATTTTCAGCCTTATAGAAATGCTAGTTCGCAAAAAATGACGAATCTAGCTCTCCTTATCCGGATTTTTCTTGCCTAGTTGCTAAAAATTCGATATTTCTCGTAAACCAGCTGCTGTAAAGCGCTGAAAATTCACACTCACGCTTCTAAGGTCCTATAGTATACAACTGTCAGTGCTAGAACATCTCAGCCTAATTTGCTAAAAACATGAAAAACTTCGTTTCTCAGTTTCTAGCTAACAGAAAAATACAGCAACTGCATAGAGAAATGTCTTATGCGAAATGACAATGCATGAGAATGTTAGGAATTTTGAAGGATTTTTCTTAACGGACTTTCAATTTTTTCTTGGGTTTTTGTGGCGCTTGGACCTTTTTCGTTTTTGACTTCAATCTTCGCTTAGCTGCTGCAAATCTAAACACTCTTGTAATGCTAGGTTTGCTTTATCTAATGATACGGAATCCTATTTGGGATATAGAATTATTCCGGATTATTGCGGTCTGTACCAATCTTGGTGCAGGAATTATGCATCAACCTAATAGTATGACATGAATGAATTCGCGAATGCGATATCTTATCGCATCGCATGGACTATTCGCGAATGCGATATCTTATCGCATCGCATGGACTAAGTCCATTTTATTAGCATGGAAAGCCCGTTTCGCGTGGACTTTCGTGGATATCATTCCTGAATATAGATATTCCGCAAAGACTTCCCTTTGTTAAATTAACGAGCGAAAGTGCATACTATTACCGCGCGCGAAATTGCTGCTCGAAACCCGCTGAAAAACGCGCCATTAGGGCAATCCTTACGGTATATATCCCATTTCGGGTTTCATTGTGAATCTCTTCCAAAAGTTTTTTTCAGAAAACCTTGTTTTTTAGCCACTAGAGTGCGTAGTGGTAAAGCCGCCTGCACGAAATTGCCCGGGCTGTTGTAGGCTGAACGCACGCGAGCGTGCCTGCAACGCGGCTGCCGAGTACGAGCGCTATGATGACTCATGCGCGCGAATCCCAACGTTAGCCCGCAAGAGACACGCGTGCGGGTGCTCTTTCCGGGCGATTCCGGCAGTCAACTATATACGATCCGCTATGACCAAATTGGACCATAGTTGTATTCCTTCTCTGGGTCAACTAAGCACCATCCTAGATGGTAGAAATTAGAGATTGAGAACTACGATGTGATAACAGTTTACCAAAAATATTCGGGGGGCACCAAAGCCAAACGTCGTGCGCCCGCCTTTGTGATAGCGAGGTAAGGCGCAGCACATGGAGGCGCAGGCAAGTAGAGGAGAGAGACGAGAGCCGATTTGGCTCAGTCGGAGATCTTTGCGAGATTTAAACGAAACCGCAACATTATATGTCAATCTAAGTGTCATGAGACGATCAGGAGCATTGGCAAATGTTTGAGTTGAAAAATTCTCCTCAACAAGATAAACTCAGCGTTTTTGTGCTCGACTCTTTGCGCAGAATTCAACTGCAGTGTCTCGTATTTTTGAAACTCATTCGTAGTTTAAAAAGAGATCAACTGGAAGACGTTGTTCATTTTTCAGGGACAATCACATAAATTGTATTTTTTGCACTAAAAAGGCTGTAAAAATGCAATTTTCAGTTTTGATGGAGGTTTGAAATATTACTAACCATAATTGCTTCATTCATAACACCCTAACACCCAATAATCGATGATGATTTTCGTTTTTTTTTTTTCAAATTAACTGCGTTGTCTTGTGCCGCTCAGAGTTAAGGTCAGTTGTGTACATGACTCTGTGTATCAGGGTATGGATATGAAAATACTGCTTTGTACCGAGCGCAAAAAGAGGTAGCTAATTCACAAAGCAAAGCTAACCGTGGTTGGGACTGATCACTGCACTTAGGTACTACAATATATATATGGATAACTCAGAGTTTGCCAAATTTTGTATACAGGAGATACTGTTTGGAAGGCTTCCTCTATCAGTAGCACCATCGGGAGCGGAGCTTACATATTCCGAAAGATTTGCCGCCACGTAGTTAACAGAAATGATGAGAGGTCATGAACTGCCAGCAACGCTAATACCCACCCAGTCTGCACCGAAGACGAGTTTATTTTGCACACGGTTACTACGCCTTCATCCTACAATGTAAGGAACCGCAATTTACGAAATCTGGCTTTTGGCACTGTGGTGAAAAACTGAATTTGGGAGTATTCTGTTATTCTTTTCTTCAAAATGCTGGTGGATATTTGGAACGTCAAAAATTTCCTTTTGAAAACTTTTCTTCTCAAGTTTCCTAGCAAAATCTTTAAAATTGCTTTTTTAGGAGTTTTCTAGGTACTTTTCCGTTATCCGGACCTACTTTTTCAAAGAAAAATATTGCTTCTATCCTTGCACCATATCTTATCCAAGCCTCACAGGAAACAGTGTCAACCTTCTGCCACGTGTCAAAAAAATTTGACATGTCATCCACATGATTGACAGGTTTTACCAAGAGTTTGTGTTACCCTACCTAGCGATGTAGCTTCAATCTGTTTTTTTTTTGGTTAATTTTCACTTCATTTCGATCAAACAGTTTCAAAATTAACATTTTCATAATGATGACGATATACTGTTATCGATGAAGAGCCTAACTTGCTCAGAATAGAGAAAATGGCTAGAATTCCGACATTCAAGAGGCGAAATAAGCAGCAGCAAAGTACTTTAAGCTATCATTTATAACCTTTTCTTGCTAAATTCGCATGGTCAAAAGGGTTTGAAGAGAAAGATATTTTTGATCATTGCTGAAAGCAAGCAAGATGTTCTAAAATAATGATTGTTTTGCTCTTAGGTAAAACAGTCGAACAGCTTTAAAATGATCACAAATTCTCCTTTATCTCACCTGAAATGGTTTCGAAAAAAGCAAAATGAACCAAAACATGTCATTTTTCGTGACACTTGGCAAGGAGGTAGCCATCATAGAATCTATGAAAAATTATTCTTAGACTAAAACATATAATAGAGGCTTTCGAATAAATGGGTCCGGATAACGGAAAGTACCGTTTTCTATGCTATTCTATGCTGATAGCTTTGCATGTAATTTTGAAATTTTTTCCTCAAAAAATTGAGAAACTCAAAATTCGAAAAGAAAATTTTGAAATTCAAGCAAAACCACCAGCATTTTCGAAAACAGCATGTCAGAAAATCCTTAAGTACCAATATTACTTAATGCATTGAAATTAAGAAAAGTAAAAATTTCAGGTGATAAGAAAACATCAATTTGTTTTGAAACAGTATCATAGCAAGCACCGCAAATCAAAAGACCTTGCCAGAAAGGCAAAGAATTTTGAAATTGAAGAAAGAAAATTTCTGAGATTTTAAACAGAATTACCAGCGTTTTCGGAAACAGCATGACAGAAAAATTCTAACAGCAAATTTTCACCTGAATCTTATAAATTTTTGAATTTGGGGCGAAAGAACTTTCGGTTCCACCTAATATATCAGTGGCGTAACCAGGATTTCCGTTCGGGGAGGGGGGGGGGGGGCAACAAAAATTTTTCGGGTGAAGGTGCGGGCGTTAGCCACGCACTCCGAAAAATCTTTGGGGTGTTTCTCAGAAATTTTTGGTGTTTTCCGGGCCTCCTCACCTTAAAATGTCTGAAAAAGGAGGCGTGGCGACAGCCATGCCCCGGAAAAATTTTTCTTACAAGGCTAATTTGAATTTTTAAAAATTTTTAAAAATTATTTTAATTATTTACAAGTAAAAACAAGTCCCCTACACATGTTTATAACTTTAACATTTAAGCAACTTTCAACAATTTCGCGACCCATAACACCACGTGAAATGAAGACAGGGAAACTCTTTAGGCACTTTCCGAGGCAGCTTTTCTTCCTCTTTCCAACTGCCATACTCCTGTGGCGCTTGCTCTTGTGGTCAGTGAGATAATGGCCGAAATCTTGAACTTTTGGTTTTTACCATGCCCAACTTTGGCAATTTTTCACAGTCTTCTTTTTCAACTTTTGGAAAAGCTTTGTTAGCAGTCAGATAGAGTAAACAAAGTGCAATTTAATGGATTATTTTGGCAATTTCAACTGGCTTCTCAGTATTTTTTGAGATAACTTTTCCAGAAATCTTCACTTTTTAAAAGTCATGAAACACACAAAGGATCCGAACGACACATCTACGCATTTCGACACTTTCAAAAGTCGTTTATGATTGTCCACTATTTTTACAAAGTAAATGAGTGTTTGCTGCTTCAAAATATAAAATTCGCATTTTACGTGTACACCTTTAGGCGGGTTCAAAATCAATAATCATGGAGATTTTATCACCTTCCCCCCCCCCACAAATTGGGAAGGAAAATACTCAATAGAAAGAGGAGGAAAGGCTGCATCGAATGACACCTTATTGTGCTTCTATGTTCTATGGTTCTTGGCATCGCCAAAAGTGGAGTTTGATAGCATCAGAAAAATAATTCTGAAGAATTTTTGAGGCTAGTTATAGACGCCGAAAAATTGCATTAAATTGCACTTTGTTTACTCTATCCTAATGCTATCATAACTTCTTCAAAAGTAGAAAAAAGGATTGTGAAAAATTGCCAAAGTTGGGCATGGTAAAAGCTATGGGTTTGAATTCACGGCAATTATCTTAGAAAACATCAAAGCAAATAGTCACAAAACATAATGTTGGAAAGAGGAAGAAAAGCTGCGTCGGATAGTGCCTGAAGAGTTTTTCCTGCTTCCATTTAACGTGTTTTTATGATAGGTTGAAAAAAACGGAAAGAACTTTCGAAACGATCTAATACAGGGTGTCCCAAAAAAATGTTTCGAACGTTTGATCGTTAATATCTCTCTTCCCAAGAAGTCTTTTGCCTTGCATCAGGGACCATTTTGTAGGGCTGGCTTCAACTTAGATTTGCATTATATAACGAATCACCCATCTCTCTTCATTACTGTAGGATTACGGTAGAAACTTGAAACATGTGGTGTCGATGTGGAAAAAAGCTGCCGTTTCAAAATTTTTCAAATAATTGTGAAAACTTGTGTAATAGGGTCTTTATGGACGCTGAGTTCAATACTCAACTGTTCACAAGGTTACGAAGTTTTCTAAACGGTGTAATCGCACTTTTTAGGAACATTGAAAAAATGGCCGTTACCTCTCACCTGGCATAACTCTTCAATGAAGCATCACAATAAGTTGGGAACTTTACAGTTATAATCAGCAACTCTAATTAGCCTAGTGTAGAAGCTTTCAGGCTGTTTTGTTTCTTTTCTGAGGCAAAATATGGCCTTTCATTGCTTAAAACCCTCTTTCAACTTTCTACCGTAATCCTACAGTAATGAGGAGAGATGGGTGATTCGTTCTATAATGCAAATCTAAGTTGAAGCCAGCTCTACAAAACGGTTCCTGAAGCAAGGCAAAAGACTTCTTGGGAAGAGAGATATTAACGATCAAACGTTCGAAACATTTTTGGGACACCCTGTATATACAGGGTGTCCCAAAAAATGTGAACACTGTTTTATTGTTAATAACTCCCTTGCTTTTATATCTTTCGCCGAGCTTTAGGAACCATTCTATAGAGCGAGGTTTAACTTAGATTTACAGTATGGAGCGAATAGTCTATCGCTCTTCATTACTGTAGGACTCCGGTAGGAACTTCAAGGAAGATTTCAAGCCATTGAAAGCGTTATTTTGCCTCAGAAAGAGAATCAAACAAGCCAAAAACTTTCATACTATGGTACTGGAAGCCGCTGAGTTCGAATATGAAGATTTCTTCACTGTAATGCTTCTTTCCAAAGTTGTCCCAGCTAAACCGTAACAATGAATTTCCAGCATTTGTCAGAAATGTGACTACACCGTCAAAAAAGCTAAAAACACTCGTAAAAAGTTGTGTAATGGAATCAGCGTGCGCGAAAACACTAGTACACGATTTTCCAGATTTTTTGAAAAAATTCTGTCAAGTGGCATATTTTACAGTAGATTCACATGCCAGAAGTCCATACCGTAATCCTACACTAACGAACAGCGATCAGTGATTCGCTCCACACTGTAGATCTAAGTTAAACCTCGCTCTGCAGAATGGTGCCTCAAGCTCGGCGAAAAGCATGAAAGCAACGGAGTTATTAACGATCAAACAGTGTTCACATTTTTTTGGGACACCCTATATATATAATATATATAATATATATAATATATATATAATATATATATAATATATATAATATATATATAATATATATAATATATATAATATATATAATATATATAATATATATATTAGGTCGTTCCGAAAGTTCTTTCCGTTTTTTCAACATATCATGAAAACACGTGGAACGAAGAAAGAGAAACGCTTCAGGCACTGTCCGATGCAGCTTTTCTTCCTCTTTTCAACCGTCATATTCTTGTGCCGCTCGCTCTTGTGGTCAGTGAGATAATAGCCGAAATTTCGGACCCATGGTTTTTACCATGTTCAAATTTGGCAATTTTTCACTATCTTCTTTTTTGACTTTTGGAAAGGCTTTGATAGCAGTCGGATAGAGTAAAGTAAACAAAGTGCAATATCATGCAATTTTCCGGCATCTATAGCTAGCCTCAAAACATTTTTAGAATTATTTTTCTGATGCTATCAAGTTCCACTTCTGTGGATGCCAGAAGCCATAGAACACAAAACGGCGCACAACTAAGGTGCCATTCGATGCAGCTTTTTCTCGTCTTTCTGAGAGTGCTTTTTCTTCTTAGTTTGTGGGATCTTTGGCAATAAAATTTCCATAAATCTTGATTTTGAACCCGCCTCATGATGTGCCCGCGAAATGCGAAATCTTATATTTCGAAGCGGTAAACGCTCACTTACTTTGTAAAAATAGTGTAAATCATAAACGACTTTTGAAAGTTTCAAAAACCGAAGATTTGTTGATGTTCAGAGCGTTTGTGTGTTTTGTGACTCTGAAAAAGTGAAGACTTCTGGAAAAGTTGTCTCAAAAAATAATGAGAAGCCAGCTGAAATTGCCAAAAATTGCATTGCATTGCGCTTTGTTTACTCTATCCGAGTGCTGTCAAAGCTTTTCCAAAAGTCAAAAAAGAAGAAAGTGAAAAATTGCCAAAATTGGACATGGTAAAAACCATAGGTCCGAAATTTCGGCCATTATCTCACTGACCACAAGAGCGAGCGGCACAAGAATATGACGGTTGAAAAGAGGAAGAAAGGCTGCGTCGGACATTGCCTGAAGCATTTCTCTTTCTTCGTTCCACGTGTTTTCATGATATGATGAAAAAACGGAAAGAACTTTCGGAACGACCTAATATATTAGGTCGTTTCATAAGCTCGTCGACTTTTTATTTTTGTCACCGTTTTTCGATGAAGCGGTTGGTTTATGGCAAAGTATCTTTACCATTGAAAAGAGAAAATCTTGCCCTACAAGAACTGTTGTTCGTTTTTGGAGCAAATTGAACCCCCTTCTTTTACTATTTATCAAAGCAAAATTTTTTGAGAGGCAAAAATTGGCGATTTTCGCACCTGCAACTTTCGATCGGAGCAAAGTAAGAATTTTTTGCCTGAAGTTGTTATGAGTGATGAGAAACAACTGTTTATTGTACTGCGGTGCATATAAAAGTAATTTCCGTATCCAAAGAGACGCTATAAAGAAAGATTAAGCGCACGTTTACCATGTGTGTAGATGTTTTGCGTTTGGCACAATTTGAAGAAGTTCCCACGTCAAAAATTTTTTTGAGAAAGCGTAAAATGTTGGCCAGAGTTTGTACTCATACATCTACACCACTTAGAAGAACGCGTCCATTCCTCAAGTTCCGATAGGAGGACTGACACATTCTGTCGCTGAACAACGCGCCAAACTCAAGCGGCAGCAGTCGAAGTCAACAACTATTGGGACCTTGTTCAAACGGTTCTATGCATATTGGCATGCTGCAAATTTGTCAGTGTTTTAGTCTTGCTTGCTACTTCCATCCCGCCTACCTATGACAGAAACATCTTGCGGAATACGGACCAAATGCGGAAAGTGCAGTTGCCGAAATCGCCAATTTTTGCCTCTCAAAAAATTTTGCTTTGATAAGTCGTAAAAGAAGGGGATTCATTGCTCCAAAAACGAACAACAGTACTTGTAAAGCAAAATTTTCTTTTTTCAATGGTAAAGGTACTTTGCCGTAAACCAACCGCTTCATCGAAAAACGGCGACAAAAATAAAAAGTCGACGAACTTATGAAACGACCTAATATATCACGTTGGATGGTCTACCTAGAATGGTAGTAATTAGTGTGTTGCGAAGAATTCAAGAATGTATGATAACAGTTCAGAAAATGGTAACAAGTTCATATGCAGTGGAGCTCTCATTTCTCGAAGGCACATTGTCACAGCTGGGCATTGTGTCACAGCACAAACGCCGCGTGACAAGACGCAGTGCAACAAGAGGAAAGAAGACAGAAAGTTAACGAGTCTATATTCTGACTGTCCTCATTATTATACGTCTACTCATCAACAGACTAGATTTAGATACGATCGCGATGTTCTAAGAAGAAAGAGCCTTTGGTTTATTTACGTGAGAAGATGCTCCTTTGGAAGAGGGTGTAAAACCGAGCTCAGAACACCGGGCAAGGTTTCGAACATTCATACAAAGTCCATGGTAAGAGACAGAATACTGCAAATTTCAGATTATTTTGCATCCTGATTGGGACGACTGCGACGATTCGAATGACTTTGCCATCATCGAACTTGAGCGTGATCTCCCAAAGGATGAGGCCTTTCCAATATGTCTACCTAGAAAAAATGTGGTATTGAGAGCCTCTATGAAAGCTGCAGGAGCCGGCCTTGATTGTAAGAGTCTTGAACATTTTCAAAAAGTGGAGGTTTGATTTTTCGCAGAGATGAACTATTGCTACGCTTCTAATTGAGTTTTTCAAATCTTTTGAATGCAGTAATACCCGCTCCATTCTACCAGCTGAGCTGCTGACTAGCTGGTCTCAGTTTCTCAAAAAAAAAGAAGAAAAAATTCGTCCAAAAATATAAGGCGTAGTTCTTCAGCCTCGCTTATCATTTAGAGAATGTGCCAAGAGGAGCCGATGACAAAAATATCAAAAGTGCGCGCTACGTGCTATCACTTCATAATACTTCATAAAATTGCAGCATCTTGCGCTAATCGCATTTTAAAATGAAAAAATGTGAGGAATATTTCAACAGGTAAATTAAAGCAATCATTACATAATGACGCTCAGACATTCGCAGAGAGTTTGAACTGCTGGCAATTACGACTACCAAATAATCTCTTTCCGAAGAGGTGACTTTTCAACTTACTCACATATATACTTTCATAGACACTTTACTGCACAGTTACTGGGTCTATTATATGAGTAGAGATAGAGAAACAAAAGCTGGCTAAATATGCGAAAATAGTTACAGGGTGATCGCAAAGTAATGGGACACCGCGAGCGTAACTGCAGTTTTCTCAAGAAAGAGTTTATTAGACTTTCTATTTGGAAGTCGCTAGAACATATTATCTCAATCTATTACAACTAATATATGCTCATTGTGTCAAAAAAGTATATATTTATCTTTTTGAATCGCTTGAGATGATTCAATTAGTAAATATGCCCACGCGAGAGGAATCAATACTCGATATCATTTTAACCTCATCGACTGTCGTTGCTTTCAAAGGCACGTGTTCGCCAATGGGCTCCTCTGATCATGCAATAGTTGAATTTCTTGTCCATAGATCTTGTTCTGCACCAAGATTACAGATACTCATGATTTCAAAAAAGTAAATTTTGATGATATAAATGCCCATTTTCTCTCCTTGGATTGGTTTCTACTTTTTGATCAGTATGCAAACATTGATGATCTATATATAAGATTTATCTCAATTTTGCATGATTTCATTGAAGCTCACGTTCCATTAAGGAAAATAAAGAAGTCAACCAAAAATACCCAAAGCAAATTCAGAATCTTTTGCAACAAAAAGAACGCCTCCTTTATGAAACCACTGATCCTCTTCGATCTGAGCTATATAGAGCCGTATGTCGACATCTAAACCATCATTTGCGCCGTTTTTGGAGTTACCAACAAAGGAAAATGGCAAATAGAAATAACATGCGAGGACTATTTATTTTTCTCAAGCATCGTGTTGGAAAAACCAGAATGGAATCCTCATTGAGGACGAAAATGACCAGATTCTCTTTTCCGCTCATGATAAAGCCAATTCCTTATCGTAGTACTTTGTAAAATCTTTCGCTGATGTTGAATCATGCTGTCCTTTGTAGAGGTACTATCTCCTGAAGATCTAACCTATACCCGTAATCATGAGTAGTGAAGTATATAAGCGCCTAAAGACGATTAAAGCTTCCATGTCTGTTACATCAGAAAAAATTCCAGCCTTTTTCTATAAGAGACTAGCTGGCTTACCCGGCTCCGCCGTATGTTCCGAATAGAAAATTCCATTTCTCAACCGATCCGGACCAAACTTGGCACACATACACCTCGGGCCCCGGCGGGTGTCACAGCCCACTTTTCGTTATCGATCGATGTCGATTTTATCAATTTTTTGCGAAATTTGGGCTAGGGGGCTGGAATTTGGCACAGGGGGACAATCGAGCGTGCTGATTACGAATACGATATTAGTTTTCGAAACCGTGCATTACTTTTATCGATGCTATCGATTTTTTGCAAAATTTGAGCTAGGGGGCTGAAATTTGGCAGAGGGGTGCCCCCCTGTGCCAAATCCCAGCCCCGCAGCTCAAACTTTGCAAAAAAATCGATAAAATCGATAAAAGTAATGCACGATTTTGAAAACTAATATTGTATTCGGACTCCCCATGCTCACTTACCCCCCTGTGCCAACTCCCAGCCCCGTAGCTCAAATTTTGCAAAAAATCGATAAAATCGATATCGATCGATACGAAAAGTAGCCTGTGACACCCGCCGGGGCCCGAAGTGTATGTGTGCCAAGTTTGGTCCCGATCGGTTCAGAAATGGAATTTTCTATTCGGAACATACGTACACACAGACAGACATACAGACAGACAGACAGACAGACATACTAACAGACATTCAGCTTTATATATAAGACTAGCGACCCTACGGGTCGCTAGCAAGTGGGTTTGGGCCGATACGTTGACACATACGTTTGCGAACCATTGTAAATAGTTTGAACTCACTTCATTCTCTGAACGACTCGCGAATTGTAAATAATATCAAATTAACAATGAATAAGTTCGATTACTTTCAATTTCGAAATTCCAAAACCATTCAGAAGCAGCTATTCCGTTCAGGTTTATTGCGAAGAGGTAACTTTAGCCTTCTACTCTCACAAATCAATTAGTCAAAGTTTTTTATCATCGAAAAATGACAGTTATGCCCTTATATGGTCCGACCTCTGAAAAATCGCTTTTTTGATTTTAAGCTTCGTTCTTAGCCAGTAGTGAGTGCACGGATGAATTAAACGGCAGTTAAATATGCAAATCCTTTGCCTACATGGCGAACTACAATGGAGATGGTGATCTGCTCTGCAGCCGAAAATGGGAGAATTGTTAGGCATTTGCGCGTGGAAGTCTGTTTTTTGAGCATTCACAATCTTGAATCTGACCATCTATGGTCGTTGTTGTTGGAAATTTCAGAATTTGGGCGTGAATGGCAGTTGTGCATTTTACACTCAACTTCGACTCGTTTTCGGAGCATTAGTTGAAAATCAGATGAAAAAATATCTCACTTTCCTCGCAATTTCATTGTCAAAATATAATATTAGGTGGCGCTCAAATAGAGCAGACCATCCAATTCCCCTCGATTTGCGCTTTCCAGTGGTACCATACATTATTAGATAAATCAAATTGTAACTTTGCTACAAACGTTAAAACGGCCGAACTTATTTTTTAGCCAAACTGATAGTACAAACAAGATACTACGCTCTGAAAGAACAAGCTTTCAATAGCGGGAAATTATCTGCACTTCATTTTACTACCATCCTCGCAGAAATCCTATTCCCGAAACCTCCCAGTTCCCAGATCTAATCACTGGAAATCAGCAAAGATATCATTTCTAAAGGACTGCTGCTTTAGATCAAAGCCCAAATTATTTTATGAACATTGCTATGCCTTGAAAAGCGTTAAGCTTGTCCTTTGAAAGAGAAGACCAAAACTACAGATACAGTATTTTCCGTCAGCGGGACCAAGTACGCCCCTATCTTTTCTCCTTTGAGGACAAAAATAGAGAAACCTTAGAGGGTAAGATCTCAAAAGCACTTTTCCGCAATTTTACGAGGCTAGGAACGGTTAAGAAAAATTCTGACGCATAAAATCCCAAGTCTTTTCGTGGAGCGAGACCTCCACGGTCTTTCCTCCAGCGAGACCAAGCCTTGTAGGCTCTCTTTTTGGAGGCAGAGGTAAAACATTCTTGAAGCAGAAATTCTCAAAAGTATCTCTCAGCAAAGTTTTTTGAGCCAAATGCTAAAAAAGGTTTCCATCAAGCCAAGTCCTTGGTATTTTCTGCCAAGTTGACCAAGTTTGCCTGGCTCTTATCCCCTTTGCAGACAAAAGCATTTGTAAGATTACAGAATGTCAAAAGTACTTTCAACGAGTTTTTCGAATTTATTTCTCATGCGTAGAAATTCTTAGAAAATGTGTCGCATAAAGTCCCTGGTCTTTCTGCCAGCGAGACCAAGTTCGCCCTGCTCTTTTCTCTTTGGAGGCAGAAGTAGGATGTTTTTAGGGTGAAAGAACCCCAAAAAACTCTCGCCAAAATTCTATAAATTCAAATGCAGAACACAGAATGTTTTAGAAAGTGTCATCCTGCGTGAAGTTCCCGGTATTTTCTGGCATCAAAATCAAGTTCGCCCCAGTTTTTCCTTTCAGACAAAAGTAGGAAGTTTTTAGAGTAGAAAACGTAAAGAATATCCAGTGAGGTTTTTATTTATCGGCGAAGCGTAGGAGTTCTTAGAAAAAGTGTCCTGCCGCGTAAAGTCCCTGGTCAATTCTGGTAACAGGGCCCTGCTTTTTTCTTTCGGAAGCAAAAGTAGGAGGTTCTCAGAGTACTAAATCTCAAAATTATCTTTCGGCAAACTCTCTTGAGCCCTAGAATTACTTTGAGAAAAATTGTCCTGTTACATAACTCTTCACTGTCAGTAAGACCAAATTCGCCCTTATTTTCTCTGTTAAACGCAAAGCAGGTAGTTTCTAGAACAGTCAACCTCGAAAGTACCCTTCGACAAAGTCTTTTGAAATTCATCTGTGAAGCTTAGGAACTCCTAGAAAAAGTATCTTTGATTTCCTAGATCTGCAAGCAAGACCAAGTTTGCTCTATTCTTTTTTCTTTCAAAGTCAATAGTAGGATGGTTTTTAAAAAAGTGTCCTGTTACAAGAAATGCCTGGTTTTCTCTGCCAGTAAGACCATATTTGCCCTGCTCTTTTCTCTTTCAAAGGCAAAAGCAGGTTTCTTCTGGGATAGGCAAACTCAAAGGCATTTTTCGGCTAAGTTTTTTGATATTTATCTGTGGAGCTCGAGAACTCAAAAGTGTCTTGACGAATAAATTCCTTGATCTGCCAGCGAGACAAATTTGGCCCTGCTCTTTGCTTTTTCAGTCAAAAGTAGGATGCTCTCAAAGTAGGAAAAGTCAAAAGCATCTTGCGGCCCAGTTTTCAAACGTAGAATTCTAAAAGCCCCTCAGCGTTTTCCTCACATGACAGCAGGATTCGCCCATTGCTTCCGTACAAAGCACATTTACTGAAATCCATTCCCCTCAAAACCCACGGAAGGCTCAGTCGCCGCTAGGAAGGTTGAGGAATATTAGGAACGAGTTTTTCGCGAATTTCTATGAACTTTGAGGAAAAAGGGATGAAAATTTCAAAATGGAACTCCATTCCACAAAAATCATTTTCCGCCGGCCCTCGGGACCAAAATCAGTTGAATGCTACCATATCTCCCCTAAAAACCTGACTGAAGACTCAGTTTCCCGCTAGGAAGGTTCAGCAATATTTGAAAAAATGAGCATTGTATGAATTTCCCTGACCATTCAGCAAAAAAGGGATGAAAACTTTAGAACGAAACTTCAATCCACAAATATTATTTTCCGCCTGCCCTCGGAACCAAAATCAGTTGAATGCTACCCTATCTCCCCTCAAAACCTGACTGAAGGCTCAGTTTGCCGCTAGGTTCAGAAATGTCCGAAAAAATGAGCTTTTTTAGAATTTCCTTGACCATTCAGCAAAATAAGGGATGAAACTTTCAAACCGATACTCCACTCCAACATTTTCCGCCGGCAATCGGGACTAAAATCAGTTGAATGCTACCCTATCTCCCCTCAAAACCTGGCTGAAGGCTCAGTTTGCCGCTAAATTCAGAAGTGTTCGAAAAAACGAGCTTTTTTGGAATTTTGCTAAACCCTTCGGCAAAAAAGGAATGAAACCTTTGAAACATATTTCCATTCCAAAATGTCATTTTCCGCCTGCCCTCGGAACCAAAATCAGTTGAATGCTACCCTATCTCCCCTCAAAACCTGGCTCAAGGCTCAGTTTGCCGCTAGGTTCAGAAATGTCCGAAAAAATGAGCTTTTTTGGAATTTCCTTGACCATTCAGCAAAATAAGGGACGAAACTTTCAAACCGATACTCCACTCCAACATTTTCCGCCGGACCTCGGGACTAAAATCAGTTGAATGCTAGCCTATCTCCCCTCAAAACCTGGCTCAAGGCTCAGGTTGCCGCTAGGAAGGTTCAGCAATATTCGAAAAAATGAGCTTTTTTGGAATTTCCCTGACCATTCAGCAAAAAAGGTATGAAACCTTTAAAACGAAACCCCACTCCAAAATATCATTTTCCGCCAGCCTTTGGGACCAAAACCAGTTGAATGCTACCCTATCTCCCCTCAAAACCTGGCTGAAGGCTCAGTTTGCCGCTAAATTCAGAAGTGTTCGAAAAAACGAGCTTTTTTGGAATTTCCTTAACCATTCAGCAAAATAAGGGATGAAACTTTCAAACCGATACTCCACTCCAACATTTTCCGCCGGACCTCGGGACTAAAATCAGTTGAATGCTAGCCTATCTCCCCTCAAAACCTTGCTCAAGGCTCAGGTTGCCGCTAGGTTCAGGGATATTGGAAAAACGAGTTTTTCGCAAAATTCTATGAACTCTGAGGAAAAAGGGGAGGAAGATTTCAAAACGGAACTCTATTCTACAAATATCGTTTTTCACTTGGAACCAAAATCAATTTTGAATGCTCGCGAGCTCTAACTCCCCTCAAAACCTGACTGAAGGCTCAGTTTGCCGCTAGGAAGGTTCAGCAATATTCGAAAAAATGAGCTTTTTTGGAATTTCCCTGACCATTCAGCAAAAAAGGTATGAAACCTTTAAAACGAAACCCCACTCCAAAATATCATTTTCCGCCAGCCTTTGGGACCAAAACCAGTTGAATGCTACCCTATCTCCCCTCAAAACCTGGCTGAAGGCTCAGTTTGCCGCTAAATTCAGAAGTGTTCGAAAAAACGAGCTTTTTTGGAATTTCGCTAAACCATTCAGCAAAAAAGGAATGAAACCTTTGAACAAAATTCCATTCCAAAATGTCATTTTCCGCCTGCCCTCGGAACCAAAATCAGTTGAATGCTACCCTATCTCCCCTCAAAACCTGGCTCAAGGCTCAGTTTGCCGTTAGGTTCAGAAATGTCCGAAAAAATGAGCTTTTTTGGAATTTCCTTGACCATTCAGCAAAATAAGGGATGAAACTTTCAAACCGATACTCCACTCCAACATTTTCCGCCGGCCCTCGGGACTAAAATCAGTTGAATGCTACCCTATCTCCCCTCAAAACCTGGCTCAAGGCTCAGTTTGCCGCTAGGTTCAGAAATGTCCGAAAAAATGAGCTTTTTTGGAATTTCCTTAACCATTCAGCAAAATAAGGGATGAAACTTTCAAACCGATACTCCACTCCAACATTTTCCGCCGGACCTCGGGACTAAAATCAGTTGAATGCTAGCCTATCTCCCCTCAAAACCTGGCTCAAGGCTCAGGTTGCCGCTAGGTTCAGGGATATTGGAAAAACGAGTTTTTCGCAAAATTCTATGAACTCTGAGGAAAAAGGGGAGGAAGATTTCAAAACGGAACTCTATTCTACAAATATCGTTTTTCACTTGGAACCAAAATCAATTTTGAATGCTCGCGAGCTCTAACTCCCCTCAAAACCTGACTGAAGGCTCAGTTTGCCGCTAGGAAGGTTCAGCAATATTCGAAAAAATGAGCTTTTTTGGAATTTCCCTGACCAACCATTCAGCAAAATAAGGGATGAAACTTTCAAACCGATACTCCACTCCAACATTTTCCGCCGGCCCTCGGGACTAAAATCAGTTGAATGCTACCCTATCTCCCCTCAAAACCTGGCTCAAGGCTCAGTTTGCCGCTAGGTTCAGAAATGTCCGAAAAAATGAGCTTTTTTGGAATTTCCTTAACCATTCAGCAAAATAAGGGATGAAACTTTCAAACCGATACTCCACTCCAACATTTTCCGCCGGACCTCGGGACTAAAATCAGTTGAATGCTAGCCTATCTCCCCTCAAAACCTGGCTCAAGGCTCAGGTTGCCGCTAGGTTCAGGGATATTGGAAAAACGAGTTTTTCGCAAAATTCTATGAACTCTGAGGAAAAAGGGGAGGAAGATTTCAAAACGGAACTCTATTCTACAAATATCGTTTTTCACTTGGAACCAAAATCAATTTTGAATGCTCGCGAGCTCTAACTCCCCTCAAAACCTGACTGAAGGCTCAGTTTGCCGCTAGGAAGGTTCAGCAATATTCGAAAAAATGAGCTTTTTTGGAATTTCCCTGACCATTCAGCAAAAAAGGTATGAAACCTTTAAAACGAAACCCCACTCCAAAATATCATTTTCCGCCAGCCTTTGGGACCAAAACCAGTTGAATGCTACCCTATCTCCCCTCAAAACCTGGCTGAAGGCTCAGTTTGCCGCTAAATTCAGAAGTGTTCGAAAAAACGAGCTTTTTTGGAATTTCGCTAAACCCTTCAGCAAAAAAGGAATGAAACCTTTGAACAAAATTCCATTCCAAAATGTCATTTTCCGCCTGCCCTCGGAACCGAAATCAGTTGAATGCCACCCTATCTCCCCTCAAAACCTTGCTCAAGGCTCAGTTTGCCGCTAGGTTCAGAAATGTCCGAAAAAATGAGCTTTTTTGGAATTTCCTTGACCATTCAGCAAAATAAGGGATGAAACTTTCAAACCGATACTCCACTCCAACATTTTCCGCCGGCCCTCGGGACTAAAATCAGTTGAATGCTACCCTATCTCCCCTCAAAATCTGACTGAAGGCCAGTTTGCCGCTAGGTTCAGAAATGTCCGAAAAAATGAGCTTTTTTGGAATTTCCTTGACCATTCAGCAAAATAAGGGATGAAACTTTCAAACCGATACTCCACTTCAACATTTTCCGCCGGCCCTCGGTACTAAAATCAGTTGAATGCTACCCTATTTCCCCTCAAAACCTGGCTGAAGGCTCAGTTTGCCGCTAAATTCAGAAGTGTTCGAAAAAACGAGCTTTTTTGGAATTTCGCTAAACCCTTCAGCAAAAAAGGAATGAAACCTTTGAACAAAATTCCATTCCAAAATGTCATTTTCCGCCTGCCCTCGGAACCGAAATCAGTTGAATGCCACCCTATCTCCCCTCAAAACCTTGCTCAAGGCTCAGTTTGCCGCTAGGTTCAGAAATGTCCGAAAAAATGAGCTTTTTTGGAATTTCCTTGACCATTCAGCAAAATAAGGGATGAAACTTTCAAACCGATACTCCACTCCAACATTTTCCGCCGGCCCTCGGGACTAAAATCAGTTGAATGCTACCCTATCTCCCCTCAAAATCTGACTGAAGGCCAGTTTGCCGCTAGGTTCAGAAATGTCCGAAAAAATGAGCTTTTTTGGAATTTCCTTGACCATTCAGCAAAATAAGGGATGAAACTTTCAAACCGATACTCCACTTCAACATTTTCCGCCGGCCCTCGGTACTAAAATCAGTTGAATGCTACCCTATTTCCCCTCAAAACCTGGCTGAAGGCCAGTTTGCCGCTAGGTTCAGAAATGTCCGAAAAAATGAGCTTTTTTGGAATTTCCTTGACCATTCAGCAAAATAAGGGATGAAACTTTCAAACCGATACTCCACTCCAACATTTTCCGCCGGCCCTCGGGACTAAAATCAGTTGAATGCTACCCTATCTCCCCTCAAAATCTGACTGAAGGCCAGTTTGCCGCTAGGTTCAGAAATGTCCGAAAAAATGAGCTTTTTTGGAATTTCCTTGACCATTCAGCAAAATAAGGGATGAAACTTTCAAACCGATACTCCACTTCAACATTTTCCGCCGGCCCTCGGTACTAAAATCAGTTGAATGCTACCCTATTTCCCCTCAAAACCTGGCTGAAGGCTCAGTTTGCCGCTAAATTCAGAAGTGTTCGAAAAAACGAGCTTTTTTGGAATTTCGCTAAACCCTTCAGCAAAAAAGGAATGAAACCTTTGAAACAAAATTCCATTCCAAAATGTCATTTTCCGCCTGCCCTCGGAACCAAAATCAGTTGAATGCTACCCTATCCCCCCTCAAAACCTGGCTCAAGGCTCAGTTTGCCGCTAGGTTCAGGGATATTGGAAAAACGAGTTTTTCGCAAAATTCTATGAACTCTGAGGAAAAAGGGGAGGAAGATTTCAAAACGGAACTCTATTCCACAAATATCGTTTTTCACTTGGAACCAAAATCAATTTTGAATGCTCGCGAGCTCTAACTCCCCTCAAAACCTGACTGAAGGCTCAGTTTGCCGCTAGGAAGGTTCAGCAATATTCGAAAAAATGAGCTTTTTTGGAATTTCCCTGACCATTCAGCAAAAAAGGTATGAAACCTTTAAAACGAAACCCCACTCCAAAATATCATTTTCCGCCAGCCTTTGGGACCAAAACCAGTTGAATGCTACCCTATCTCCCCTCAAAACCTCGCTGAAGGCTCAGTTTGCCGCTAAATTCAGAAGTGTTCGAAAAAACGAGCTTTTTTGGAATTTCGCTAAACCCTTCAGCAAAAAAGGAATGAAACCTTTGAACAAAATTCCATTCCAAAATGTCATTTTCCGCCTGCCCTCGGAACCGAAATCAGTTGAATGCCACCCTATCTCCCCTCAAAACCTTGCTCAAGGCTCAGTTTGCCGCTAGGTTCAGAAATGTCCGAAAAAATGAGCTTTTTTGGAATTTCCTTGACCATTCAGCAAAATAAGGGATGAAACTTTCAAACCGATACTCCACTCCAACATTTTCCGCCGGCCCTCGGGACTAAAATCAGTTGAATGCTACCCTATCTCCCCTCAAAATCTGACTGAAGGCCAGTTTGCCGCTAGGTTCAGAAATGTCCGAAAAAATGAGCTTTTTTGGAATTTCCTTGACCATTCAGCAAAATAAGGGATGAAACTTTCAAACCGATACTCCACTTCAACATTTTCCGCCGGCCCTCGGTACTAAAATCAGTTGAATGCTACCCTATTTCCCCTCAAAACCTGGCTGAAGGCCAGTTTGCCGCTAGGTTCAGAAATGTCCGAAAAAATGAGCTTTTTTGGAATTTCCTTGACCATTCAGCAAAATAAGGGATGAAACTTTCAAACCGATACTCCACTCCAACATTTTCCGCCGGCCCTCGGGACTAAAATCAGTTGAATGCTACCCTATCTCCCCTCAAAATCTGACTGAAGGCCAGTTTGCCGCTAGGTTCAGAAATGTCCGAAAAAATGAGCTTTTTTGGAATTTCCTTGACCATTCAGCAAAATAAGGGATGAAACTTTCAAACCGATACTCCACTTCAACATTTTCCGCCGGCCCTCGGTACTAAAATCAGTTGAATGCTACCCTATTTCCCCTCAAAACCTGGCTGAAGGCTCAGTTTGCCGCTAAATTCAGAAGTGTTCGAAAAAACGAGCTTTTTTGGAATTTCGCTAAACCCTTCAGCAAAAAAGGAATGAAACCTTTGAAACAAAATTCCATTCCAAAATGTCATTTTCCGCCTGCCCTCGGAACCAAAATCAGTTGAATGCTACCCTATCTCCCCTCAAAACCTGGCTCAAGGCTCAGTTTGCCGCTAGGTTCAGGGATATTGGAAAAACGAGTTTTTCGCAAAATTCTATGAACTCTGAGGAAAAAGGGGAGGAAGATTTCAAAACGGAACTCTATTCCACAAATATCGTTTTTCACTTGGAACCAAAATCAATTTTGAATGCTCGCGAGCTCTAACTCCCCTCAAAACCTGACTGAAGGCTCAGTTTGCCGCTAGGAAGGTTCAGCAATATTCGAAAAAATGAGCTTTTTTGGAATTTCCCTGACCATTCAGCAAAAAAGGTATGAAACCTTTAAAACGAAACCCCACTCCAAAATATCATTTTCCGCCAGCCTTTGGGACCAAAACCAGTTGAATGCTACCCTATCTCCCCTCAAAACCTGGCTGAAGGCTCAGTTTGCCGCTAAATTCAGAAGTGTTCGAAAAAACGAGCTTTTTTGGAATTTCGCTAAACCCTTCAGCAAAAAAGGAATGAAACCTTTGAACAAAATTCCATTCCAAAATGTCATTTTCCGCCTGCCCTCGGAACCGAAATCAGTTGAATGCCACCCTATCTCCCCTCAAAACCTTGCTCAAGGCTCAGTTTGCCGCTAGGTTCAGAAATGTCCGAAAAAATGAGCTTTTTTGGAATTTCCTTGACCATTCAGCAAAATAAGGGATGAAACTTTCAAACCGATACTCCACTCCAACATTTTCCGCCGGCCCTCGGGACTAAAATCAGTTGAATGCTACCCTATCTCCCCTCAAAATCTGACTGAAGGCCAGTTTGCCGCTAGGTTCAGAAATGTCCGAAAAAATGAGCTTTTTTGGAATTTCCTTGACCATTCAGCAAAATAAGGGATGAAACTTTCAAACCGATACTCCACTTCAACATTTTCCGCCGGCCCTCGGTACTAAAATCAGTTGAATGCTACCCTATTTCCCCTCAAAACCTGGCTGAAGGCCAGTTTGCCGCTAGGTTCAGAAATGTCCGAAAAAATGAGCTTTTTTGGAATTTCCTTGACCATTCAGCAAAATAAGGGATGAAACTTTCAAACCGATACTCCACTCCAACATTTTCCGCCGGCCCTCGGGACTAAAATCAGTTGAATGCTACCCTATCTCCCCTCAAAATCTGACTGAAGGCCAGTTTGCCGCTAGGTTCAGAAATGTCCGAAAAAATGAGCTTTTTTGGAATTTCCTTGACCATTCAGCAAAATAAGGGATGAAACTTTCAAACCGATACTCCACTTCAACATTTTCCGCCGGCCCTCGGTACTAAAATCAGTTGAATGCTACCCTATTTCCCCTCAAAACCTGGCTGAAGGCTCAGTTTGCCGCTAAATTCAGAAGTGTTCGAAAAAACGAGCTTTTTTGGAATTTCGCTAAACCCTTCAGCAAAAAAGGAATGAAACCTTTGAAACAAAATTCCATTCCAAAATGTCATTTTCCGCCTGCCCTCGGAACCAAAATCAGTTGAATGCTACCCTATCTCCCCTCAAAACCTGGCTCAAGGCTCAGTTTGCCGCTAGGTTCAGGGATATTGGAAAAACGAGTTTTTCGCAAAATTCTATGAACTCTGAGGAAAAAGGGGAGGAAGATTTCAAAACGGAACTCTATTCCACAAATATCGTTTTTCACTTGGAACCAAAATCAATTTTGAATGCTCGCGAGCTCTAACTCCCCTCAAAACCTGACTGAAGGCTCAGTTTGCCGCTAGGAAGGTTCAGCAATATTCGAAAAAATGAGCTTTTTTGGAATTTCCCTGACCATTCAGCAAAAAAGGTATGAAACCTTTAAAACGAAACCCCACTCCAAAATATCATTTTCCGCCAGCCTTTGGGACCAAAACCAGTTGAATGCTACCCTATCTCCCCTCAAAACCTGGCTGAAGGCTCAGTTTGCCGCTAAATTCAGAAGTGTTCGAAAAAACGAGCTTTTTTGGAATTTCGCTAAACCCTTCAGCAAAAAAGGAATGAAACCTTTGAACAAAATTCCATTCCAAAATGTCATTTTCCGCCTGCCCTCGGAACCGAAATCAGTTGAATGCCACCCTATCTCCCCTCAAAACCTTGCTCAAGGCTCAGTTTGCCGCTAGGTTCAGAAATGTCCGAAAAAATGAGCTTTTTTGGAATTTCCTTGACCATTCAGCAAAATAAGGGATGAAACTTTCAAACCGATACTCCACTCCAACATTTTCCGCCGGCCCTCGGGACTAAAATCAGTTGAATGCTACCCTATCTCCCCTCAAAATCTGACTGAAGGCCAGTTTGCCGCTAGGTTCAGAAATGTCCGAAAAAATGAGCTTTTTTGGAATTTCCTTGACCATTCAGCAAAATAAGGGATGAAACTTTCAAACCGATACTCCACTTCAACATTTTCCGCCGGCCCTCGGTACTAAAATCAGTTGAATGCTACCCTATTTCCCCTCAAAACCTGGCTGAAGGCCAGTTTGCCGCTAGGTTCAGAAATGTCCGAAAAAATGAGCTTTTTTGGAATTTCCTTGACCATTCAGCAAAATAAGGGATGAAACTTTCAAACCGATACTCCACTCCAACATTTTCCGCCGGCCCTCGGGACTAAAATCAGTTGAATGCTACCCTATCTCCCCTCAAAATCTGACTGAAGGCCAGTTTGCCGCTAGGTTCAGAAATGTCCGAAAAAATGAGCTTTTTTGGAATTTCCTTGACCATTCAGCAAAATAAGGGATGAAACTTTCAAACCGATACTCCACTTCAACATTTTCCGCCGGCCCTCGGTACTAAAATCAGTTGAATGCTACCCTATTTCCCCTCAAAACCTGGCTGAAGGCTCAGTTTGCCGCTAAATTCAGAAGTGTTCGAAAAAACGAGCTTTTTTGGAATTTCGCTAAACCCTTCAGCAAAAAAGGAATGAAACCTTTGAAACAAAATTCCATTCCAAAATGTCATTTTCCGCCTGCCCTCGGAACCAAAATCAGTTGAATGCTACCCTATCTCCCCTCAAAACCTGGCTCAAGGCTCAGTTTGCCGCTAGGTTCAGGGATATTGGAAAAACGAGTTTTTCGCAAAATTCTATGAACTCTGAGGAAAAAGGGGAGGAAGATTTCAAAACGGAACTCTATTCCACAAATATCGTTTTTCACTTGGAACCAAAATCAATTTTGAATGCTCGCGAGCTCTAACTCCCCTCAAAACCTGACTGAAGGCTCAGTTTGCCGCTAGGAAGGTTCAGCAATATTCGAAAAAATGAGCTTTTTTGGAATTTCCCTGACCATTCAGCAAAAAAGGTATGAAACCTTTAAAACGAAACCCCACTCCAAAATATCATTTTCCGCCAGCCTTTGGGACCAAAACCAGTTGAATGCTACCCTATCTCCCCTCAAAACCTGGCTGAAGGCTCAGTTTGCCGCTAAATTCAGAAGTGTTCGAAAAAACGAGCTTTTTTGGAATTTCGCTAAACCCTTCAGCAAAAAAGGAATGAAACCTTTGAACAAAATTCCATTCCAAAATGTCATTTTCCGCCTGCCCTCGGAACCGAAATCAGTTGAATGCCACCCTATCTCCCCTCAAAACCTTGCTCAAGGCTCAGTTTGCCGCTAGGTTCAGAAATGTCCGAAAAAATGAGCTTTTTTGGAATTTCCTTGACCATTCAGCAAAATAAGGGATGAAACTTTCAAACCGATACTCCACTCCAACATTTTCCGCCGGCCCTCGGGACTAAAATCAGTTGAATGCTACCCTATCTCCCCTCAAAATCTGACTGAAGGCCAGTTTGCCGCTAGGTTCAGAAATGTCCGAAAAAATGAGCTTTTTTGGAATTTCCTTGACCATTCAGCAAAATAAGGGATGAAACTTTCAAACCGATACTCCACTTCAACATTTTCCGCCGGCCCTCGGTACTAAAATCAGTTGAATGCTACCCTATTTCCCCTCAAAACCTGGCTGAAGGCCAGTTTGCCGCTAGGTTCAGAAATGTCCGAAAAAATGAGCTTTTTTGGAATTTCCTTGACCATTCAGCAAAATAAGGGATGAAACTTTCAAACCGATACTCCACTCCAACATTTTCCGCCGGCCCTCGGGACTAAAATCAGTTGAATGCTACCCTATCTCCCCTCAAAATCTGACTGAAGGCCAGTTTGCCGCTAGGTTCAGAAATGTCCGAAAAAATGAGCTTTTTTGGAATTTCCTTGACCATTCAGCAAAATAAGGGATGAAACTTTCAAACCGATACTCCACTTCAACATTTTCCGCCGGCCCTCGGTACTAAAATCAGTTGAATGCTACCCTATTTCCCCTCAAAACCTGGCTGAAGGCTCAGTTTGCCGCTAAATTCAGAAGTGTTCGAAAAAACGAGCTTTTTTGGAATTTCGCTAAACCCTTCAGCAAAAAAGGAATGAAACCTTTGAAACAAAATTCCATTCCAAAATGTCATTTTCCGCCTGCCCTCGGAACCAAAATCAGTTGAATGCTACCCTATCTCCCCTCAAAACCTGGCTCAAGGCTCAGTTTGCCGCTAGGTTCAGGGATATTGGAAAAACGAGTTTTTCGCAAAATTCTATGAACTCTGAGGAAAAAGGGGAGGAAGATTTCAAAACGGAACTCTATTCCACAAATATCGTTTTTCACTTGGAACCAAAATCAATTTTGAATGCTCGCGAGCTCTAACTCCCCTCAAAACCTGACTGAAGGCTCAGTTTGCCGCTAGGAAGGTTCAGCAATATTCGAAAAAATGAGCTTTTTTGGAATTTCCCTGACCATTCAGCAAAAAAGGTATGAAACCTTTAAAACGAAACCCCACTCCAAAATATCATTTTCCGCCAGCCTTTGGGACCAAAACCAGTTGAATGCTACCCTATCTCCCCTCAAAACCTGGCTGAAGGCTCAGTTTGCCGCTAAATTCAGAAGTGTTCGAAAAAACGAGCTTTTTTGGAATTTCGCTAAACCCTTCAGCAAAAAAGGAATGAAACCTTTGAACAAAATTCCATTCCAAAATGTCATTTTCCGCCTGCCCTCGGAACCGAAATCAGTTGAATGCCACCCTATCTCCCCTCAAAACCTTGCTCAAGGCTCAGTTTGCCGCTAGGTTCAGAAATGTCCGAAAAAATGAGCTTTTTTGGAATTTCCTTGACCATTCAGCAAAATAAGGGATGAAACTTTCAAACCGATACTCCACTCCAACATTTTCCGCCGGCCCTCGGGACTAAAATCAGTTGAATGCTACCCTATCTCCCCTCAAAATCTGACTGAAGGCCAGTTTGCCGCTAGGTTCAGAAATGTCCGAAAAAATGAGCTTTTTTGGAATTTCCTTGACCATTCAGCAAAATAAGGGATGAAACTTTCAAACCGATACTCCACTTCAACATTTTCCGCCGGCCCTCGGTACTAAAATCAGTTGAATGCTACCCTATTTCCCCTCAAAACCTGGCTGAAGGCTCAGTTTGCCGCTAAATTCAGAAGTGTTCGAAAAAACGAGCTTTTTTGGAATTTCGCTAAACCCTTCAGCAAAAAAGGAATGAAACCTTTGAAACAAAATTCCATTCCAAAATGTCATTTTCCGCCTGCCCTCGGAACCAAAATCAGTTGAATGCTACCCTATCTCCCCTCAAAACCTGGCTCAAGGCTCAGTTTGCCGCTAGGTTCAGAAATGTCCAAAAAATGAGCTTTTTTGGAATTTCCTTAACCATTCAGCAAAATAAGGGATGAAACTTTCAAACCGATACTCCACTCCAACATTTTCCGCCGGACCTCGGGACTAAAATCAGTTGAATGCTAGCCTATCTCCCCTCAAAACCTGGCTCAAGGCTCAGGTTGCCGCTAGGTTCAGGGATATTGGAAAAACGAGTTTTTCGCAAAATTCTATGAACTCTGAGGAAAAAGGGGAGGAAGATTTCAAAACGGAACTCTATTCTACAAATATCGTTTTTCACTTGGAACCAAAATCAATTTTGAATGCTCGCGAGCTCTAACTCCCCTCAAAACCTGACTGAAGGCTCAGTTTGCCGCTAGGAAGGTTCAGCAATATTCGAAAAAATGAGCTTTTTTGGAATTTCCCTGACCATTCAGCAAAAAAGGTATGAAACCTTTAAAACGAAACCCCACTCCAAAATATCATTTTCCGCCAGCCTTTGGGACCAAAACCAGTTGAATGCTACCCTATCTCCCCTCAAAACCTGGCTGAAGGCTCAGTTTGCCGCTAAATTCAGAAGTGTTCGAAAAAACGAGCTTTTTTGGAATTTCGCTAAACCCTTCAGCAAAAAAGGAATGAAACCTTTGAACAAAATTCCATTCCAAAATGTCATTTTCCGCCTGCCCTCGGAACCAAAATCAGTTGAATGCTACCCTATCTCCCCTCAAAACCTTGCCCAAGGCTCAGTTTGCCGCTAGGTTCAGAAATGTCCGAAAAAATGAGCTTTTTTGGAATTTCCTTGACCATTCAGCAAAATAAGGGATGAAACTTTCAAACCGATACTCCACTCCAACATTTTCCGCCGGCCCTCGGGACTAAAATCAGTTGAATGCTACCCTATCTCCCCTCAAAATCTGACTGAAGGCCAGTTTGCCGCTAGGTTCAGAAATGTCCGAAAAAATGAGGTTTTTTGGAATTTCCTTGACCATTCAGCAAAATAAGGGATGAAACTTTCAAACCGATACTCCACTTCAACATTTTCCGCCGGCCCTCGGTACTAAAATCAGTTGAATGCTACCCTATTTCCCCTCAAAACCTGGCTGAAGGCTCAGTTTGCCGCTAAATTCAGAAGTGTTCGAAAAAACGAGCTTTTTTGGAATTTCGCTAAACCCTTCAGCAAAAAAGGAATGAAACCTTTGAAACAAAATTCCATTCCAAAATGTCATTTTCCGCCTGCCCTCGGAACCAAAATCAGTTGAATGCTACCCTATCTCCCCTCAAAACCTGGCTCAAGGCTCAGTTTGCCGCTAGGTTCAGGGATATTGGAAAAACGAGTTTTTCGCAAAATTCTATGAACTCTGAGGAAAAAGGGGAGGAAGATTTCAAAACGGAACTCTATTCCACAAATATCGTTTTTCACTTGGAACCAAAATCAATTTTGAATGCTCGCGAGCTCTAACTCCCCTCAAAACCTGACTGAAGGCTCAGTTTGCCGCTAAATTCAGAAGTGTTCGAAAAAACGAGCTTTTTTGGAATTTCGCTAAACCCTTCAGCAAAAAAGGAATGAAACCTTTGAACAAAATTCCATTCCAAAATGTCATTTTCCGCCTGCCCTCGGAACCAAAATCAGTTGAATGCTACCCTATCTCCCCTCAAAACCTGGCTCAAGGCTCAGTTTGCCGCTAGGTTCAGGGATATTGGAAAAACGAGTTTTTCGCAAAATTCTATGAACTCTGAGGAAAAAGGGGAGGAAGATTTCAAAACGGAACTCTATTCCACAAATATCGTTTTTCACTTGGAACCAAAATCAATTTTGAATGCTCGCGAGCTCTAACTCCCCTCAAAATCTGACTGAAGGCCAGTTTGCCGCTAGGTTCAGAAATGTCCGAAAAAATGAGCTTTTTTGGAATTTCCTTGACCATTCAGCAAAATAAGGGATGAAACTTTCAAACCGATACTCCACTCCAACATTTTCCGCCGGACCTCGGGACTAAAATCAGTTGAATGCTAGCCTATCTCCCCTCAAAACCTGGCTCAACGCTCAGTTTGCCGCTAGGAAGGTTCAGCAATATTCGAAAAAATGAGCTTTTTTGGAATTTCCCTGACCATTCAGCAAAAAAGGTATGAAACCTTTAAAATGAAACCCCACTCCAAAATATCATTTTCCGCCAGCCTTTGGGACCAAAACCAGTTGAATGCTACCCTCTCTCCCCTCAAAACCTGGCTGAAGGCTCAGTTTGCCGTTAAATTCAGAAGTGTTCGAAAAAACGAGCTTTTTTGGAATTTCGCTAAACCCTTCAGCAAAAAAGGAATGAAACCTTTGAACAAAATTCCATTCCAAAATGTCATTTTCCGCCTGCCCTCGGAACCAAAATCAGTTGAATGCTACCCTATCTCCCCTCAAAACCTTGCTCAAGGCTCAGTTTGCCGCTAGGTTCAGAAATGTCCGAAAAAATGAGCTTTTTTGGAATTTCCTTGACCATTCAGCAAAATAAGGGATGAAACTTTCAAACCGATACTCCACTCCAACATTTTCCGCCGGCCCTCGGGACTAAAATCAGTTGAATGCTACCCTATCTCCCCTCAAAATCTGACTGAAGGCCAGTTTGCCGCTAGGTTCAGAAATGTCCGAAAAAATGAGCTTTTTTGGAATTTCCTTGACCATTCAGCAAAATAAGGGATGAAACTTTCAAACCGATACTCCACTTCAACATTTTCCGCCGGCCCTCGGTACTAAAATCAGTTGAATGCTACCCTATTTCCCCTCAAAACCTGGCTGAAGGCTCAGTTTGCCGCTAAATTCAGAAGTGTTCGAAAAAACGAGCTTTTTTGGAATTTCGCTAAACCCTTCAGCAAAAAAGGAATGAAACCTTTGAACAAAATTCCATTCCAAAATGTCATTTTCCGCCTGCCCTCGGAACCAAAATCAGTTGAATGCTACCCTATCTCCCCTCAAAACCTTGCTCAAGGCTCAGTTTGCCGCTAGGTTCAGAAATGTCCGAAAAAATGAGCTTTTTTGGAATTTCCTTGACCATTCAGCAAAATAAGGGATGAAACTTTCAAACCGATACTCCACTCCAACATTTTCCGCCGGCCCTCGGGACTAAAATCAGTTGAATGCTACCCTATCTCCCCTCAAAATCTGACTGAAGGCCAGTTTGCCGCTAGGTTCAGAAATGTCCGAAAAAATGAGCTTTTTTGGAATTTCCTTGACCATTCAGCAAAATAAGGGATGAAACTTTCAAACCGATACTCCACTTCAACATTTTCCGCCGGCCCTCGGTACTAAAATCAGTTGAATGCTACCCTATTTCCCCTCAAAACCTGGCTGAAGGCTCAGTTTGCCGCTAAATTCAGAAGTGTTCGAAAAAACGAGCTTTTTTGGAATTTCGCTAAACCCTTCAGCAAAAAAGGAATGAAACCTTTGAAACAAAATTCCATTCCAAAATGTCATTTTCCGCCTGCCCTCGGAACCAAAATCAGTTGAATGCTACCCTATCTCCCCTCAAAACCTGGCTCAAGGCTCAGTTTGCCGCTAGGTTCAGGGATATTGGAAAAACGAGTTTTTCGCAAAATTCTATGAACTCTGAGGAAAAAGGGGAGGAAGATTTCAAAACGGAACTCTATTCCACAAATATCGTTTTTCACTTGGAACCAAAATCAATTTTGAATGCTCGCGAGCTCTAACTCCCCTCAAAACCTGACTGAAGGCTCAGTTTGCCGCTAAATTCAGAAGTGTTCGAAAAAACGAGCTTTTTTGGAATTTCGCTAAACCCTTCAGCAAAAAAGGAATGAAACCTTTGAACAAAATTCCATTCCAAAATGTCATTTTCCGCCTGCCCTCGGAACCAAAATCAGTTGAATGCTACCCTATCTCCCCTCAAAACCTGGCTCAAGGCTCAGTTTGCCGCTAGGTTCAGGGATATTGGAAAAACGAGTTTTTCGCAAAATTCTATGAACTCTGAGGAAAAAGGGGAGGAAGATTTCAAAACGGAACTCTATTCCACAAATATCGTTTTTCACTTGGAACCAAAATCAATTTTGAATGCTCGCGAGCTCTAACTCCCCTCAAAATCTGACTGAAGGCCAGTTTGCCGCTAGGTTCAGAAATGTCCGAAAAAATGAGCTTTTTTGGAATTTCCTTGACCATTCAGCAAAATAAGGGATGAAACTTTCAAACCGATACTCCACTCCAACATTTTCCGCCGGCCCTCGGGACTAAAATCAGTTGAATGCTACCCTATCTCCCCTCAAAATCTGACTGAAGGCCAGTTTGCCGCTAGGTTCAGAAATGTCCGAAAAAATGAGCTTTTTTGGAATTTCCTTGACCATTCAGCAAAATAAGGGATGAAACTTTCAAACCGATACTCCACTTCAACATTTTCCGCCGGCCCTCGGTACTAAAATCAGTTGAATGCTACCCTATTTCCCCTCAAAACCTGGCTGAAGGCTCAGTTTGCCGCTAAATTCAGAAGTGTTCGAAAAAACGAGCTTTTTTGGAATTTCGCTAAACCCTTCAGCAAAAAAGGAATGAAACCTTTGAAACAAAATTCCATTCCAAAATGTCATTTTCCGCCTGCCCTCGGAACCAAAATCAGTTGAATGCTACCCTATCTCTCCTCAAAACCTGGCTCAAGGCTCAGTTTGCCGCTAGGTTCAGGGATATTGGAAAAACGAGTTTTTCGCAAAATTCTATGAACTCTGAGGAAAAAGGGGAGGAAGATTTCAAAACGGAACTCTATTCCACAAATATCGTTTTTCACTTGGAACCAAAATCAATTTTGAATGCTCGCGAGCTCTAACTCCCCTCAAAACCTGACTGAAGGCTCAGTTTGCCGCTAAATTCAGAAGTGTTCGAAAAAACGAGCTTTTTTGGAATTTCGCTAAACCCTTCAGCAAAAAAGGAATGAAACCTTTGAACAAAATTCCATTCCAAAATGTCATTTTCCGCCTGCCCTCGGAACCAAAATCAGTTGAATGCTACCCTATCTCCCCTCAAAACCTGGCTCAAGGCTCAGTTTGCCGCTAGGTTCAGGGATATTGGAAAAACGAGTTTTTCGCAAAATTCTATGAACTCTGAGGAAAAAGGGGAGGAAGATTTCAAAACGGAACTCTATTCCACAAATATCGTTTTTCACTTGGAACCAAAATCAATTTTGAATGCTCGCGAGCTCTAACTCCCCTCAAAATCTGACTGAAGGCCAGTTTGCCGCTAGGTTCAGAAATGTCCGAAAAATGAGCTTTTTTGGAATTTCCTTGACCATTCAGCAAAATAAGGGATGAAACTTTCAAACCGATACTCCACTCCAACATTTTCCGCCGGACCTCGGAACCAAAATCAGTTGAATGCTACCCTATCTCCCCTCAAAACCTGGCTCAAGGCTCAGTTTGCCGCTAGGAAGGTTCAGCAATATTCGAAAAAATGAGCTTTTTTGGAATTTCCCTGACCATTCAGCAAAAAAGGTATGAAACCTTTAAAATGAAACCCCACTCCAAAATATCATTTTCCGCCAGCCTTTGGGACCAAAACCAGTTGAATGCTACCCTCTCTCCCCTCAAAACCTGGCTGAAGGCTCAGTTTGCCGTTAAATTCAGAAGTGTTCGAAAAAACGAGCTTTTTTGGAATTTCGCTAAACCCTTCAGCAAAAAAGGAATGAAACCTTTGAACAAAATTCCATTCCAAAATGTCATTTTCCGCCTGCCCTCGGAACCAAAATCAGTTGAATGCTACCCTATCTCCCCTCAAAACCTTGCTCAAGGCTCAGTTTGCCGCTAGGTTCAGAAATGTCCGAAAAAATGAGCTTTTTTGGAATTTCCTTGACCATTCAGCAAAATAAGGGATGAAACTTTCAAACCGATACTCCACTCCAACATTTTCCGCCGGCCCTCGGGACTAAAATCAGTTGAATGCTACCCTATCTCCCCTCAAAATCTGACTGAAGGCCAGTTTGCCGCTAGGTTCAGAAATGTCCGAAAAAATGAGCTTTTTTGGAATTTCCTTGACCATTCAGCAAAATAAGGGATGAAACTTTCAAACCGATACTCCACTTCAACATTTTCCGCCGGCCCTCGGTACTAAAATCAGTTGAATGCTACCCTATTTCCCCTCAAAACCTGGCTGAAGGCTCAGTTTGCCGCTAAATTCAGAAGTGTTCGGAAAAACGAGCTTTTTTGGAATTTCGCTAAACCCTTCAGCAAAAAAGGAATGAAACCTTTGAACAAAATTCCATTCCAAAATGTCATTTTCCGCCTGCCCTCGGAACCAAAATCAGTTGAATGCTACCCTATCTCCCCTCAAAACCTTGCTCAAGGCTCAGTTTGCCGCTAGTTTCAGAAATGTCCGAAAAAATGAGCTTTTTTGGAATTTCCTTGACCATTCAGCAAAATAAGGGATGAAACTTTCAAACCGATACTCCACTCCAACATTTTCCGCCGGCCCTCGGGACTAAAATCAGTTGAATGCTACCCTGTCTCCCCTCAAAACCTGGCTCAAGGCTCAGTTTGCCGCTAGGTTCAGGGATATTGGAAAAACGAGTTTTTCGCAAAATTCTATGAACTCTGAGGAAAAAGGGGAGGAAGATTTCAAAACGGAACTCTATTCCACAAATATCGTTTTTCACTTGGAACCAAAATCAATTTTGAATGCTCGCGAGCTCTAACTCCCCTCAAAACCTGACTGAAGGCTCAGTTTGCCGCTAAATTCAGAAGTGTTCGAAAAAACGAGCTTTTTTGGAATTTCGCTAAACCCTTCAGCAAAAAAGGAATGAAACCTTTGAACAAAATTCCATTCCAAAATGTCATTTTCCGCCTGCCCTCGGAACCAAAATCAGTTGAATGCTACCCTATCTCCCCTCAAAACCTGGCTCAAGGCTCAGTTTGCCGCTAGGTTCAGGGATATTGGAAAAACGAGTTTTTCGCAAAATTCTATGAACTCTGAGGAAAAAGGGGAGGAAGATTTCAAAACGGAACTCTATTCCACAAATATCGTTTTTCACTTGGAACCAAAATCAATTTTGAATGCTCGCGAGCTCTAACTCCCCTCAAAATCTGACTGAAGGCCAGTTTGCCGCTAGGTTCAGAAATGTCCGAAAAAATGAGCTTTTTTGGAATTTCCTTGACCATTCAGCAAAATAAGGGATGAAACTTTCAAACCGATACTCCACTCCAACATTTTCCGCCGGACCTCGGGACTAAAATCAGTTGAATGCTAGCCTATCTCCCTCAAAACCTGGCTCAAGGCTCAGTTTGCCGCTAGGAAGGTTCAGCAATATTCGAAAAAATGAGCTTTCTTGGAATTTCCCTGACCATTCAGCAAAAAAGGTATGAAACCTTTAAAATGAAACCCCACTCCAAAATATCATTTTCCGCCAGCCTTTGGGACCAAAACCAGTTGAATGCTACCCTCTCTCCCCTCAAAACCTGGCTGAAGGCTCAGTTTGCCGTTAAATTCAGAAGTGTTCGAAAAAACGAGCTTTTTTGGAATTTCGCTAAACCCTTCAGCAAAAAAGGAATGAAACCTTTGAACAAAATTCCATTCCAAAATGTCATTTTCCGCCTGCCCTCGGAACCAAAATCAGTTGAATGCTACCCTATCTCCCCTCAAAACCTTGCTCAAGGCTCAGTTTGCCGCTAGGTTCAGAAATGTTCGAAAAAATGAGCTTTTTTGGAATTTCCTTGACCATTCAGCAAAATAAGGGATGAAACTTTCAAACCGATACTCCACTCCAACATTTTCCGCCGGCCCTCGGGACTAAAATCAGTTGAATGCTACCCTATCTCCCCTCAAAATCTGACTGAAGGCCAGTTTGCCGCTAGGTTCAGAAATGTCCGAAAAAATGAGCTTTTTTGGAATTTCCTTGACCATTCAGCAAAATAAGGGATGAAACTTTCAAACCGATACTCCACTTCAACATTTTCCGCCGGCCCTCGGTACTAAAATCAGTTGAATGCTACTCTATTTCCCCTCAAAACCTGGCTGAAGGCTCAGTTTGCCGCTAAATTCAGAAGTGTTCGAAAAAACGAGCTTTTTTGGAATTTCGCTAAACCCTTCAGCAAAAAAGGAATGAAACCTTTGAACAAAATTCCATTCCAAAATGTCATTTTCCGCCTGCCCTCGGAACCAAAATCAGTTGAATGCTACCCTATCTCCCCTCAAAACCTTGCTCAAGGCTCTGTTTGCCGCTAGGTTCAGAAATGTCCGAAAAAATGAGCTTTTTTGGAATTTCCTCGACCATTCAGCAAAATAAGGGATGAAACTTTCAAACCGATACTCCACTCCAACATTTTCCGCCGGCCCTCGGGACTAAAATCAGTTGAATGCTACCCTATCTCCCCTCAAAATCTGACTGAAGGCCAGTTTGCCGCTAGGTTCAGAAATGTCCGAAAAAATGAGCTTTTTTGGAATTTCCTTGACCATTCAGCAAAATAAGGGATGAAACTTTCAAACCGATACTCCACTTCAACATTTTCCGCCGGCTCTCGGTACTAAAATCAGTTGAATGCTACTCTATTTCCCCTCAAAACCTGGCTGAAGGCTCAGTTTGCCGCTAAATTCAGAAGTGTTCGAAAAAACGAGCTTTTTTGGAATTTCCTTGACCATTCAGCAAAATAAGGGATGAAACTTTCAAACCGATACTCCACTCCAACATTTTCCGCCGGCCCTCGGGACTAAAATCAGTTGAATGCTACCCTATCTCCCCTCAAAACCTGGCTCAAGGCTCAGTTTGCCGCTAGGTTCAGGGATATTGGAAAAACGAGTTTTTCGCAAAATTCTATGAACTCTGAGGAAAAAGGGGAGGAAGATTTCAAAACGGAACTCTATTCCACAAATATCGTTTTTCACTTGGAACCAAAATCAATTTTGAATGCTCGCGAGCTCTAACTCCCCTCAAAATCTGACTGAAGGCCAGTTTGCCGCTAGGTTCAGAAATGTCCGAAAAAATGAGCTTTTTTGGAATTTCCTTGACCATTCAGCAAAATAAGGGATGAAACTTTCAAACCGATACTCCACTCCAACATTTTCCGCCGGACCTCGGGACTAAAATCAGTTGAATGCTAGCCTATCTCCCCTCAAAACCTGGCTCAAGGCTCAGTTTGCCGCTAGGAAGGTTCAGCAATATTCGAAAAAATGAGCTTTCTTGGAATTTCCCTGACCATTCAGCAAAAAAGGTATGAAACCTTTAAAATGAAACCCCACTCCAAAATATCATTTTCCGCCAGCCTTTGGGACCAAAACCAGTTGAATGCTACCCTCTCTCCCCTCAAAACCTGGCTGAAGGCTCAGTTTGCCGTTAAATTCAGAAGTGTTCGAAAAAACGAGCTTTTTTGGAATTTCGCTAAACCCTTCAGCAAAAAAGGAATGAAACCTTTGAACAAAATTCCATTCCAAAATGTCATTTTCCGCCTGCCCTCGGAACCAAAATCAGTTGAATGCTACCCTATCTCCCCTCAAAACCTTGCTCAAGGCTCAGTTTGCCGCTAGGTTCAGAAATGTCCGAAAAAATGAGCTTTTTTGGAATTTCCTTGACCATTCAGCAAAATAAGGGATGAAACTTTCAAACCGATACTCCACTCCAACATTTTCCGCCGGCCCTCGGGACTAAAATCAGTTGAATGCTACCCTATCTCCCCTCAAAATCTGACTGAAGGCCAGTTTGCCGCTAGGTTCAGAAATGTCCGAAAAAATGAGCTTTTTTGGAATTTCCTTGACCATTCAGCAAAATAAGGGATGAAACTTTCAAACCGATACTCCACTTCAACATTTTCCGCCGGCCCTCGGTACTAAAATCAGTTGAATGCTACCCTATTTCCCCTCAAAACCTGGCTGAAGGCTCAGTTTGCCGCTAAATTCAGAAGTGTTCGGAAAAACGAGCTTTTTTGGAATTTCGCTAAACCCTTCAGCAAAAAAGGAATGAAACCTTTGAACAAAATTCCATTCCAAAATGTCATTTTCCGCCTGCCCTCGGAACCAAAATCAGTTGAATGCTACCCTATCTCCCCTCAAAACCTTGCTCAAGGCTCAGTTTGCCGCTAGTTTCAGAAATGTCCGAAAAAATGAGCTTTTTTGGAATTTCCTTGACCATTCAGCAAAATAAGGGATGAAACTTTCAAACCGATACTCCACTCCAACATTTTCCGCCGGCCCTCGAGACTAAAATCAGTTGAATGCTACCCTATCTCCCCTCAAAACCTGGCTCAAGGCTCAGTTTGCCGCTAGGTTCAGGGATATTGGAAAAACGAGTTTTTCGCAAAATTCTATGAACTCTGAGGAAAAAGGGGAGGAAGATTTCAAAACGGAACTCTATTCCACAAATATCGTTTTTCACTTGGAACCAAAATCAATTTTGAATGCTCGCGAGCTCTAACTCCCCTCAAAACCTGACTGAAGGCTCAGTTTGCCGCTAAATTCAGAAGTGTTCGAAAAAACGAGCTTTTTTGGAATTTCGCTAAACCCTTCAGCAAAAAAGGAATGAAACCTTTGAACAAAATTCCATTCCAAAATGTCATTTTCCGCCTGCCCTCGGAACCAAAATCAGTTGAATGCTACCCTATCTCCCCTCAAAACCTGGCTCAAGGCTCAGTTTGCCGCTAGGTTCAGGGATATTGGAAAAACGAGTTTTTCGCAAAATTCTATGAACTCTGAGGAAAAAGGGGAGGAAGATTTCAAAACGGAACTCTATTCCACAAATATCGTTTTTCACTTGGAACCAAAATCAATTTTGAATGCTCGCGAGCTCTAACTCCCCTCAAAATCTGACTGAAGGCCAGTTTGCCGCTAGGTTCAGAAATGTCCGAAAAAATGAGCTTTTTTGGAATTTCCTTGACCATTCAGCAAAATAAGGGATGAAACTTTCAAACCGATACTCCACTCCAACATTTTCCGCCGGACCTCGGGACTAAAATCAGTTGAATGCTAGCCTATCTCCCCTCAAAACCTGGCTCAAGGCTCAGTTTGCCGCTAGGAAGGTTCAGCAATATTAGAAAAAATGAGCTTTCTTGGAATTTCCCTGACCATTCAGCAAAAAAGGTATGAAACCTTTAAAATGAAACCCCACTCCAAAATATCATTTTCCGCCAGCCTTTGGGACCAAAACCAGTTGAATGCTACCCTCTCTCCCCTCAAAACCTGGCTGAAGGCTCAGTTTGCCGTTAAATTCAGAAGTGTTCGAAAAAACGAGCTTTTTTGGAATTTCGCTAAACCCTTCAGCAAAAAAGGAATGAAACCTTTGAACAAAATTCCATTCCAAAATGTCATTTTCCGCCTGCCCTCGGAACCAAAATCAGTTGAATGCTACCCTATCTCCCCTCAAAACCTTGCTCAAGGCTCAGTTTGCCGCTAGGTTCAGAAATGTCCGAAAAAATGAGCTTTTTTGGAATTTCCTTGACCATTCAGCAAAATAAGGGATGAAACTTTCAAACCGATACTCCACTCCAACATTTTCCGCCGGCCCTCGGGACTAAAATCAGTTGAATGCTACCCTATCTCCCCTCAAAATCTGACTGAAGGCCAGTTTGCCGCTAGGTTCAGAAATGTCCGAAAAAATGAGCTTTTTTGGAATTTCCTTGACCATTCAGCAAAATAAGGGATGAAACTTTCAAACCGATACTCCACTTCAACATTTTCCGCCGGCCCTCGGTACTAAAATCAGTTGAATGCTACCCTATTTCCCCTCAAAACCTGGCTGAAGGCTCAGTTTGCCGCTAAATTCAGAAGTGTTCGGAAAAACGAGCTTTTTTGGAATTTCGCTAAACCCTTCAGCAAAAAAGGAATGAAACCTTTGAACAAAATTCCATTCCAAAATGTCATTTTCCGCCTGCCCTCGGAACCAAAATCAGTTGAATGCTACCCTATCTCCCCTCAAAACCTTGCTCAAGGCTCAGTTTGCCGCTAGTTTCAGAAATGTCCGAAAAAATGAGCTTTTTTGGAATTTCCTTGACCATTCAGCAAAATAAGGGATGAAACTTTCAAACCGATACTCCACTCCAACATTTTCCGCCGGCCCTCGAGACTAAAATCAGTTGAATGCTACCCTATCTCCCCTCAAAACCTGGCTCAAGGCTCAGTTTGCCGCTAGGTTCAGGGATATTGGAAAAACGAGTTTTTCGCAAAATTCTATGAACTCTGAGGAAAAAGGGGAGGAAGATTTCAAAACGGAACTCTATTCCACAAATATCGTTTTTCACTTGGAACCAAAATCAATTTTGAATGCTCGCGAGCTCTAACTCCCCTCAAAACCTGACTGAAGGCTCAGTTTGCCGCTAAATTCAGAAGTGTTCGAAAAAACGAGCTTTTTTGGAATTTCGCTAAACCCTTCAGCAAAAAAGGAATGAAACCTTTGAACAAAATTCCATTCCAAAATGTCATTTTCCGCCTGCCCTCGGAACCAAAATCAGTTGAATGCTACCCTATCTCCCCTCAAAACCTGGCTCAAGGCTCAGTTTGCCGCTAGGTTCAGGGATATTGGAAAAACGAGTTTTTCGCAAAATTCTATGAACTCTGAGGAAAAAGGGGAGGAAGATTTCAAAACGGAACTCTATTCCACAAATATCGTTTTTCACTTGGAACCAAAATCAATTTTGAATGCTCGCGAGCTCTAACTCCCCTCAAAATCTGACTGAAGGCCAGTTTGCCGCTAGGTTCAGAAATGTCCGAAAAAATGAGCTTTTTTGGAATTTCCTTGACCATTCAGCAAAATAAGGGATGAAACTTTCAAACCGATACTCCACTCCAACATTTTCCGCCGGACCTCGGGACTAAAATCAGTTGAATGCTAGCCTATCTCCCCTCAAAACCTGGCTCAAGGCTCAGTTTGCCGCTAGGAAGGTTCAGCAATATTCGAAAAAATGAGCTTTCTTGGAATTTCCCTGACCATTCAGCAAAAAAGGTATGAAACCTTTAAAATGAAACCCCACTCCAAAATATCATTTTCCGCCAGCCTTTGGGACCAAAACCAGTTGAATGCTACCCTCTCTCCCCTCAAAACCTGGCTGAAGGCTCAGTTTGCCGTTAAATTCAGAAGTGTTCGAAAAAACGAGCTTTTTTGGAATTTCGCTAAACCCTTCAGCAAAAAAGGAATGAAACCTTTGAACAAAATTCCATTCCAAAATGTCATTTTCCGCCTGCCCTCGGAACCAAAATCAGTTGAATGCTACCCTATCTCCCCTCAAAACCTTGCTCAAGGCTCAGTTTGCCGCTAGGTTCAGAAATGTCCGAAAAAATGAGCTTTTTTGGAATTTCCTTGACCATTCAGCAAAATAAGGGATGAAACTTTCAAACCGATACTCCACTCCAACATTTTCCGCCGGCCCTCGGGACTAAAATCAGTTGAATGCTACCCTATCTCCCCTCAAAATCTGGCTGAAGGCCAGTTTGCCGCTAGGTTCAGAAATGTCCGAAAAAATGAGCTTTTTTGGAATTTCCTTGACCATTCAGCAAAATAAGGGATGAAACTTTCAAACCGATACTCCACTTCAACATTTTCCGCCGGCCCTCGGTACTAAAATCAGTTGAATGCTACCCTATTTCCCCTCAAAACCTGGCTGAAGGCTCAGTTTGCCGCTAAATTCAGAAGTGTTCGGAAAAACGAGCTTTTTTGGAATTTCGCTAAACCCTTCAGCAAAAAAGGAATGAAACCTTTGAACAAAATTCCATTCCAAAATGTCATTTTCCGCCTGCCCTCGGAACCAAAATCAGTTGAATGCTACCCTATCTCCCCTCAAAACCTTGCTCAAGGCTCAGTTTGCCGCTAGTTTCAGAAATGTCCGAAAAAATGAGCTTTTTTGGAATTTCCTTGACCATTCAGCAAAATAAGGGATGAAACTTTCAAACCGATACTCCACTCCAACATTTTCCGCCGGCCCTCGGGACTAAAATCAGTTGAATGCTACCCTATCTCCCCTCAAAACCTGGCTCAAGGCTCAGTTTGCCGCTAGGTTCAGGGATATTGGAAAAACGAGTTTTTCGCAAAATTCTATGAACTCTGAGGAAAAAGGGGAGGAAGATTTCAAAACGGAACTCTATTCCACAAATATCGTTTTTCACTTGGAACCAAAATCAATTTTGAATGCTCGCGAGCTCTAACTCCCCTCAAAACCTGACTGAAGGCTCAGTTTGCCGCTAAATTCAGAAGTGTTCGAAAAAACGAGCTTTTTTGGAATTTCGCTAAACCCTTCAGCAAAAAAGGAATGAAACCTTTGAACAAAATTCCATTCCAAAATGTCATTTTCCGCCTGCCCTCGGAACCAAAATCAGTTGAATGCTACCCTATCTCCCCTCAAAACCTGGCTCAAGGCTCAGTTTGCCGCTAGGTTCAGGGATATTGGAAAAACGAGTTTTTCGCAAAATTCTATGAACTCTGAGGAAAAAGGGGAGGAAGATTTCAAAACGGAACTCTATTCCACAAATATCGTTTTTCACTTGGAACCAAAATCAATTTTGAATGCTCGCGAGCTCTAACTCCCCTCAAAATCTGACTGAAGGCCAGTTTGCCGCTAGGTTCAGAAATGTCCGAAAAAATGAGCTTTTTTGGAATTTCCTTGACCATTCAGCAAAATAAGGGATGAAACTTTCAAACCGATACTCCACTCCAACATTTTCCGCCGGACCTCGGGACTAAAATCAGTTGAATGCTAGCCTATCTCCCCTCAAAACCTGGCTCAAGGCTCAGTTTGCCGCTAGGAAGGTTCAGCAATATTCGAAAAAATGAGCTTTCTTGGAATTTCCCTGACCATTCAGCAAAAAAGGTATGAAACCTTTAAAATGAAACCCCACTCCAAAATATCATTTTCCGCCAGCCTTTGGGACCAAAACCAGTTGAATGCTACCCTCTCTCCCCTCAAAACCTGGCTGAAGGCTCAGTTTGCCGTTAAATTCAGAAGTGTTCGAAAAAACGAGCTTTTTTGGAATTTCGCTAAACCCTTCAGCAAAAAAGGAATGAAACCTTTGAACAAAATTCCATTCCAAAATGTCATTTTCCGCCTGCCCTCGGAACCAAAATCAGTTGAATGCTACCCTATCTCCCCTCAAAACCTTGCTCAAGGCTCAGTTTGCCGCTAGGTTCAGAAATGTTCGAAAAAATGAGCTTTTTTGGAATTTCCTTGACCATTCAGCAAAATAAGGGATGAAACTTTCAAACCGATACTCCACTCCAACATTTTCCGCCGGCCCTCGGGACTAAAATCAGTTGAATGCTACCCTATCTCCCCTCAAAATCTGACTGAAGGCCAGTTTGCCGCTAGGTTCAGAAATGTCCGAAAAAATGAGCTTTTTTGGAATTTCCTTGACCATTCAGCAAAATAAGGGATGAAACTTTCGAACCGATACTCCACTTCAACATTTTCCGCCGGCCCTCGGTACTAAAATCAGTTGAATGCTACTCTATTTCCCCTCAAAACCTGGCTGAAGGCTCAGTTTGCCGCTAAATTCAGAAGTGTTCGAAAAAACGAGCTTTTTTGGAATTTCGCTAAACCCTTCAGCAAAAAAGGAATGAAACCTTTGAACAAAATTCCATTCCAAAATGTCATTTTCCGCCTGCCCTCGGAACCAAAATCAGTTGAATGCTACCCTATCTCCCCTCAAAACCTTGCTCAAGGCTCTGTTTGCCGCTAGGTTCAGAAATGTCCGAAAAAATGAGCTTTTTTGGAATTTCCTCGACCATTCAGCAAAATAAGGGATGAAACTTTCAAACCGATACTCCACTCCAACATTTTCCGCCGGCCCTCGGGACTAAAATCAGTTGAATGCTACCCT
>CATQJL010000305.1:83330805-83453849 GCA_958299035.1 Cylicocyclus nassatus | reverse complement strand
AGCAGTGGTATCAACGCAGAGTACTGCTAGGTTCAGGGATATTGGAAAAACGAGTTTTTCGCAAAATTCTATGAACTCTGAGGAAAAAGGGGAGGAAGATTTCAAAACGGAACTCTATTCCACAAATATCGTTTTTCACTTGGAACCAAAATCAATTTTGAATGCTCGCGAGCTCTATCTCCCCTAAAAACCTGACTAAAGTCTCAGTTTGCCGCTAGGTTCAGAAATGTCCGAAATAATGAGCATTTTCTGAATTTCCCTGACCATTCAGCAAAAAAGGGATGAAAACTTTGGAACGAAACTTCAATCCACAAATATCATTTTCCGCCTGCCCTCGGAACCAAAATCAGTTGAATGCTACCCTATCTCCCCTCAAAACCTGGCTGAACGCTCAGTTTGCCGCTGGGAAGGTTCAGCAATATTCGAAAAAATGAGCTTTTTTGGAATTTCCTTGACCATTCAGCAAAATAAGGGATGAAACCTTTAAAACGAAACTCCACTCCAAAATATCATTTTCCGCCGGCCCTCGGGACCAAAATCAGTTGAATGGTACCCTCTCTCCCCTCTTTCTCCCTTCAAAACCTGATGAAGGCTCAGTTTGCAGCTAGATTTTCAGCAATATTCGAAAAAACGAGTTTTTCGCGGATTTCTCTGACCTTTTAGGAAAAGGGGTATGGAAAGTTACGTGATGAGGCGCATTACACAAAACCTTGACTCTGGATGCTCACGAACTATAACTCCCTCGAAAAATTTGATCGAATGCTCATTTTTTCGCTAGAAAAACAAAATTAGATTGTCAGCAATATCCCAAAGGATGAGTTTTTTGTGGTTACATATGGGATTTGAGCGGAAAAGAGAATGAAACTTTCAAAGAGGCCCCACTTCAGAGAACGCCGATTTTTGCAGATGCGGGCCAAGATTAATTGAACGCTTAGTCTTTCGTTGTAGAAGTCGAGTTTTTAGCATATTGTTCTGAGAGGCAGAGTTAGTGAGTATTTTGTTGATATTTGTGCGGAAGGCTCAGTGAGTATTTTGTTGATATTTGTGCGGAAGGCTCTACTCCACAAAACGTTAACTTTTTGTGAAGAATGTCACATAAAAAGTCGAATAAAAGCCGTGAACTCCATTAAGTAATAAAATACTGTGCATGTGTGCACGACAGTAAAGAATGACTCAAGCGATCAATAACTTTCTTCGCACCCCATCGGCGACAGCCACTGTGACAGAAACACAACAACAATCTCTCGCCCGGAATAATGACTACCTATATGCCCATATAGGTAATCGATAATTCTGGAATGTAATGTTTTTGTGATCAGCCTTCACACATACACCCCTGTGCCAAATGGTAGCCGCTTAGCTCAATGTTGAAAAATTTCCGCTCCGCAGCGGGACCCATAGTGCGAGCGAATCTCTCGCCGGCATAATGGGTACTGGCCTCTCCTCTCGCCATCATTGAGAGCCGTTATATTTTCGCATTCCTTTTTCTGGATTCCTTCAGCAACTGGACCCTCCGTCACGCTGGGGTTAAGGATAGGAGGGACGCAGAAAACTCTGCCGTCGCGCTTGAAAGGATCGTATGTATATTATAGTAAGGATGTGCCAAAGCATTGAGTGCCCCTCTGTCCCACATTTTCAACATTTCTTTGATGACCGGCACTATCCCAAAGCTTTGGAAACAAAATATGGTAATCCCAATACCCAAGCGTACGGGTGCTACCAAAGTTACTGAATTCAGACCTACAATACCGCTCATAATTCGTCAAAAAAGTCACCGAACTGCGGCGCACTCCGCCACACTCCGCCACAGTGCGCCGAGTGTGGCAGAGTGCGGCGGAGTGTGGCAGAGAGCGCCGGAGTGCGGCAGAGTGCGCTGCAGTCCGGCGACTTTTTTGACGAATTATGAGCGGTATTGTACATACATCTAAAATTAATGGAAACACAGTTCACAATCTAAAATGGACGGAAAACAGTATACACGGGGAAAAAACAAGAGGAATGAAGAAATGTAAAAGCCGTCGATTACAGGACTGAGAACGCCGTTCTCGTCCATATCGACATGAGCGCGCTTTCCACCTCAAGAAAGGGGCTGCTGATGCTATTTTGGGGTAAAGCAAAAAGTTGAGGGGAAGTTTCGAAACCAAAATACTATATAGTAAACTTCAGGTATAGTACAAATTCATTAAGAATTCTAAAATACTTTTGATATAAAAGTTTTGCCCACCTTAAATGTTCATTAGATGGGCAATTGCCCAATTTATTTGGGAAAAGTAGGGCGTGCTTTCTATTCACATTTGTTAATTTTTCATACTTTGCTCCTTTGTCCCACTGCGCGTGCTCACCCCAGATTTCGTGTTATATCGTCATCTGTGCGTTGCAAACGAGCCGTTTTCCATTTTTTTGATAGTAGAAAGTTTTAAGAGAAAAGGCCGCCATCCTCAGTTACATTATTTCCATGAAACTTCTCACTTAACTCTTATAGGCCTAAGGCACACTCTCGCGATTCTTCAAGATTGCTACATCAATTTGCCAGATGTCTACAGATTGACCACGCGTGGGTCCCAAATGCATAAGCGCATAACTTTGTTAAGTTGTCCCCGTCAATATGGACTAAGCAAATCGCGCTTACGGCCAGTTATTATGAGCCATCGCTGCAGTACCAAATCGCGCAGCAACTGGTATCGCGTCAAGTGCGCTTTGGGCCATAGGGGCGTGGCCATGTAGGTTCCAACTATTGTGCCATATCGTCTCTTGATCTTTGCAAACCCTATTTAGATTCACATTATCACTCGCCATTTATAAAGAATTCATAGAAAGAAGCTTAACACGCCCTCATTCATATGAGCTTTTCACAAATTCGAACTTTGTTTCCACTAACATATGTTGGTTCACTTGCACAATTTGGTGCCGTACCATTAGGAACTAGTCATTTATGCTGTTTCAAATGCCATCGGTTAAGCGCGTTGCGCGTGCGGCAGTCAGCGACGGCGCGATTTGACGCGCGCGAACTCTGCTGCGCTCTAAAGAGTTTCGAGAAGAGTTCTGAGACCCTTTACTCCGTTTAAGGGAAGGAACAAAACGTAGTGTTTACGACTTTTTTCTTTCTTGAGTTGAAATAAACGGAAAGCATGAAATATCAATTTTTCTAAGGCTCCGCTTTGGTTTCGCGAAAACGATTTACCTCTCGCTTCTTCCCAAAACAATTTCCAGCCCGATTTTTGCCAATCTCTTGCCTGGCCCTAGCCCGACTATATAGCAAGAGCTGCGTGGCTCAACAGAACAAACTTCAGTAAAGCTTTCGAAAAGTACACGTACACATATCACATGAAAAGCGAGTGCCCTCAGGCTGTCTTTCAATCAGTTCATAAGGGGCAATCAAATCGCTCCAACTCTACTATAGCGCAAGCCGACTTCTATCAGTATATCTGCGCGGTTGCCATCTATCGAGTTGTGTTTGTGATCGAGTGGAAGAGAATTTCATATACATCGGTAATGAATTGACCAATCACGATTTGAGCTTTAGCCTAGTTCCTTCTAGAATTTTTTGTTTGGAAACTTGCTTACCACAAAGTGTCATTGGGTACACTGTGATTTATTTTAAAAATTACAGATTAAAGGCAGTGTCTCACCAAAGTTGAGGTCGCGCGGATTTTCACATATTCTATTACAGGGACCTCTAAATAGGCCATTGCAACAAGTGCCATCTAATTTCACCCCCTCCACGCTGAGAAAAATTCGCTCAAAGTGGTACGCGGAGAGCGACTTGGTACGCGCGGACGACTCCTTCGGTCTCCCCCCTTACGCGTTTGAACATGTCCCTCCACTTGGCATCCACCTTCCCTCTGTTGCTGTCACTGTGGCTGAGGTTGAGGTTGGAAGGTACAACTCGTCCACGTTGCTTCCGCGGGGCCTCCAGAAAATGGGGTTTTTGGGAACTTCATGCGATTTTCAGCCCATACAGTGCTAGACAGGGTCCGACAGGCTTGCAAAATGCAAAAATCTCGGCAACTAAATTTTGGTGAGACACTGCCTTTAATGCAAAATGCAGCTCGCTGCTGTTGAGTGATTGGGGCATAGTTTTATGCAGAACTTGAAGATACATGTGAAACGGCGTTTAGACTGCGCAGCATTAATGAGTCTTAAAGGCACTGTCCGTGCAAGTTGGGGGTTTTGTGATTTCAGCCATGCGAAATGGCCCTCCTTAGACACAACATGGCGCAAGTGCGAGTTCATAATGCTCGACCTAAAGCAAGAGAAACGACCAGAAAGTGGGGAAACTTACGCCTTAGGGCGGGGTCCTCTGAGTTGTTCGAGTACCTGCTATGCGGCAGAGTACACATGCCGCCACAGTCAAAATCGTAGGGTCCCGCAGTGACTCTGCGCCGCAGCCTGGCGGGGACGGTCGAATTTCGAATTGTAATGCTTTGGAAAACTCATGTTCTCACCGTTTTCGCGCCTTCCAATGTAAATTTTCGGATTCAGCGTTGCCTAACCCCCAGTAAGTGGATTTTCTAGAAATCGAGTTTTTGCCCGGACACTGCTTTTGGGCCGCATGCATTAACATCCCCGCTAGGTTCATACCCTGAAGCTCCAGATATCTGGATTTCACGCTGTCTGCCTATCCGTAAGTATTCCTACTATCCTTTACTATAAACATGTTGAACAGGGGCAAGAAGCTGTACAAGCAGCATTTTTCAGCTTTCTATGATCTCCGTGATGATCCCCCGGGGTACGATCGTCTACTCTTTAAAGCCATTTTTCTTTTTTCTAAGTTAATGAAAACAAAGTTGTATTGCTTATCTAACCCAACAGTGCTAAGCATGTTGCTGATAAGAACAAATGATGTTTTGGATTCATGAAATTTTCGATGAACCACAAGTCGAAAGTTCAGGTTCATCAAAAATTTCGATATTTCAGAAACTCATTTGTTCTCATCAGCAATATGCTTAGCACTGTTGGATTAGATAATCAATGCAATTTTGTGGAATGTTTTCATTAATTTGAAGAAAGAGAAATGACTACGAAGAATGAACGACGATCGTCACCCGGGGATCATCAGGGGATCATGCAAAAAGTTGAAAAAAACGGCTTGTACAGCTTCTTACCCCCGTTCAATATGTTCATAGTGAAGGATAGTAGGAATACTTACGGCTAGGTAGACAACATGAAATCCAGACATTCGGAAGCTTCAGGATATAAGCAGGGTCAAGCAAGAGATGTGGCACACGATCGTTAGTTACGAACCCTCCCCCCTCTTATTGCTGTCTCAATAAGACCCCCTGAACTATATACCCTAAAATAACATTACTTAAAGGGCCCTGTCAAAATTAATGGGCAACATATCCATAATTAGCGTGTCGATTAACCCTGTAGACAATGTTTGAGCGAATGCTGAAGTTATTACGAGATACTGGGTTACCTAAGTAAACTCGCCATTTTCCAGCATGATTAACTATTTTCAAAGGTAAGTAGCTAACGGTTTTTGCATTTAAAGCAAAGCACTTGTCCTTCTTTGGCCGCCTCAGAATTCTCGCTTCAAAAGACCTCCTAACTTTGGAATTAGAAGCCAACCAAAATCTTGTTTTTCCTATTATTCGCATTCAGTGGGTGTGCTTTCACCAGGCGGCGTAGCAGGAGGAACCAAAGGGACTGCCGCCATATCCGCAGGAGGCAATTAAGAGCGCAAGCACTATGGGGAGGATTTGGCAGGATCCAAAACAACTTAGCAAAGAAACTTGAAGGAGACCATATGAAAACGTATTTCATAACTCTGCTTGGGAAAAAGCACGTGAAGTACGAGTAAAAGTTTTGAAATCCACTTTTCATGGCTTCTCTTAATGATAACTGTCATTCGAAAAACTCGCCATAAAGAATTGTCACGATTCAAGTTGGAAAATGGAGGGGAAGGTAAACTTAAAGTCAGCAGTCCAAGATCAAACCTTGAATTGATAAATTAAATGATTGCAAAATTGTGTTTGAACCAAATTGGAAATTTTCAGAAATTGAGAATTTGCATCACAATGACGCAAAATTTTCTGTAAGTTGTAGATTTACCATTATGGTTTTCAGATGGTTCATGATTTGAATTCGAGCAAGATTTCGTGAACAATTTCTTAATCTTCAATTTTCTACTACCGATTTTCAGCGTCACGATTTGACGACTTCGGTTTCTTGACATTCAATAATTCTTAAAAATCTTGAAACTTGAGTGTAAGTACTTAGACGTAGCTAATGTTTTTCTGGGGATATTCATATTCAAAGATTGAATGTAAATGAAAAGTGAATTCCGCTTTCATTTCTCCTATAAAAGCGGCTGAAAACGCAGATTACAAAACTGCTTCACTTATTTCTCTAGCGATTTCCCCAACGAAGTTACGAGGTAAGTTTTTTTACGAACATTTATGGATTCCTGCCAAGTTTTCTTGGATCCTGGCCAAATCTCCAGCGCAGTGCTCGCGCCTCTAATTATCTCCTGCGGACATTGCCGGTTAGGCCTTTGGTTCCTCCTGCGCGTCCTCCCTTACACCAAATATTACTCAGAGCTAAGAAGACGAATCAGGATTAAATCACACCGATGAAATCTACGAGGTCTAGGCTATCGATTCATATAAATAGTGCTCGCTAAAAATGTATTTTTGGTATAACTAATGGGGTGGTGCTACACCCCATTGATTTACCTTCAAAAAGATCAAATAGCTGCGTTTTTTACATCGTTTTTACTGCTTAACCTTCTTTTTTACATAGCAGAAATTCCATATGAAAACGTTAGCAAGATATAACGTTTTTCCCTACCTATGCAAATGTATTAGGGTAAACGGTAAAAAATGGGACACCTACGAAATAACTGGAGGTCTCTCAAGAATGAGAAGCGATTAGACTTTCCAATTTTGGCAAATATTAGAATATGTTATTATCTTTCAGATAATACCTATATAAGGTCATTTACATGATTAATAATTTTTGTACTTGCTGAAATGCAAAATTAGTCACTTCGATAAATTATGAAATTTGAGCAGTATCTGCGCAGCGAAACATCTGAGACCACCACTGCTGGAGTGGGTGATGGGAAAGTCACTAAATCCACAACGGCTTGACGGTCTCAACTTTCAAAGTCGGGAGATCTTGCCATTAGCAGCTTTGAGGACAAAGACACGGCTATTCAACTCTTTGCAGGTGAACGCATGTTTTCTAGGTACCATCTAATAGAGCTTTTTGCGCTTTATACATATGTATGCAGCTTATCTCAGATTTTATCTATCTGGAAAATATAGGGCAAAACATATTTTTTGGTTTTTTAGTGCGCCAAAAATAGCTATTTTTCGGGTTTTTTCGCTTTTTTTCTGAAATTGAAAAGAAATCTTATGCATTTGACATACAATTGAAAGAGCATGAAAAGCTCTTTCGAATTGTATGTCGTACGCTTTACGACGTTACGGTATAGCAGCGCAAGATTGAGAACTGTTCCAAAAACCCTGTTTGAGTTCTTCACGGCGCCACGCGTACGGTTATCAGAGAGGAGCGGTAACGCGTTGCCAGCATAATAGGCGAAGGTCGTTTATGTAAGCGACGTTTGAGTTGTAGCTTGCTTATTGTTGGTGAGAATAAAAAACCTCAAAATGTAAAAAAATCAAGCTGTCCCATTTTTTACCGTTCACCCTAATAAAATACTGATAAGGCAGGCGCCATACTTGATCCGCTTGATCCGCTTGATCCACTTCATCCACTTCACTATTGGTTAGTTCACTGAATTGACCAATGATGAAGCGGATCAAGCGGATCAAGTGGATCAAGCGGATCTAGTATGGCGCCTGCCTAAAATACTGCGAAAATTGGGATATTGGGATACTGTACATGCTAAGTCTGCGCTACTACGTATATCGCAAGGGAAAACGACAAGAATGTATATATTCGATAGTTAAAGCCTCGTAATCTACATTAAAGTGATTTAAGCCTGATTGGTCTTCTCTAGCTTGATATGATGTTGAAAACGAAAAATGGAACAAACGAGATTCTGGCTTGCTCTTAATTCCTTGATTTGGAGGTCATTTGAAGTAGGATTCCTAATGTGAGCAAAGAAATAGTAGCTCTTTGTATTGAGTGCAAAAAAGAAGCAGTCAGCTTATCTTTGAAACAAAGTAACATGTTTGAAAATGACCATCTCACTTAGGTGGTCCTGTATTTGGAAATCTCAGAATTCGCTGAAACTTGGACGCAAGGGTTTTTTACTTGCTGGCTACAAAAAAATTGCTCTTATGCTTTATACTAGGTTGTTCCAAAAGTTCTGTCCAATTTCTAGTTGCCTTGTTTCCACGCAGCTAATTTCTTGAACTTCTGTACTTATTGCAGAAATATGAATATCATCTGAAAGCACTTTTCTTGCTCTTTCTAGTGCTCCCTAATACTTGACAAAAAATCTTCTTATTGATGAAATTCCAAACCCCGAAGTCAAGCTACCAAAATGCAGTCGTGCTCAAGAAGAAGATTCTATCAAGAGTATTCCCGCAGTACTCGTAAAACCAAATATGTAATATTTTATAATGGTGCAGGGTGCAATGGGCTAACATACGCACACATTACCTCCCACAAAGCGAAGGTCTTACTTTTTCAGTTTTTTCTTAAAGGTGGAAGACAGACTCAGTTATACAAAAAGTAACAACAGTTTACATATAGCGAATGGTGGTGCACTCAATAATGCAGATATACGATAGAGTAAAGCGAGAGCAAGCGAGAAACATAGGCCAGGTAGCTCCCTTCGTTTGTGACAGCAAGAAAAAATCAAATATTAGAAAGTCGACCTATTTGCGCGCGCGGAGGAGGGCTCAAATAATGGATTTTTTTTATTTGCTCGTAAAAATTTCCGTGCAGCAAAAATAGCTCAAATTCTCCTTAGTCGTGAAAGATTCTCTGAATTATAGGCTACTCAAAAGTGGCAGCCAAATACATCCGCGTATCCTTATATGGAAGCAGATAGTTTTGAAGGAAACTTTACAAAATTCTCCAAAATTTCTCTTCTCCCTCGCTTGCTTTTTTTACATGGCATACTGTGCCTGTGATAAGTGTAACCTCGCTTAATCCAACAAAATTAAATTCATACAAAAAGGCTGAATTTGAAGAGAGTTTATAACATTTTTAATAAGAAAATCTGCATATCGGACAGAACTTTCGGAACAACTAATAGATCTTTAATTAAGCTTACTGTACGTATACGATAATGGGCCAAACATCAATGTGCTAGTATTTTGCATGGCGGGCCTATTTGACATTGTTAACGAACATGTTGTGCGAACAGCAGACGCCTTGATAACGACCCTCCCCCCTCCCTAACTCTTCAATACGACTCCCCAAGTGTGACATGCCACACCCCGCGCTTGACCCTGGAAATGAGTCTTTTCTTTTCAGCTGCGATCCCCTCCCCAGCGGATATGTTAATGCATGTGGCCCTTTAAGTGCAGCTAGCCGGGGTTGAGGGGAGGGGAGAGGACGGGGTATTGTGAACAAAGCCAAAGTAGACATTCAAACAACGCTCATGACGCAGGTGAGTGCGCTTTATCATTATACTAGCTTGCACACCCGGCTCCGCTCGGCCCTGTGATAAAGGTCTCATCCCTATCCTTGTACAGCCTTTCCCTGTGCTACTTCTAAACTTCTTGTCCCGTCCCCTCTGTTGTTTTCGAAATCAGCATGCCCACATGCCTCCTGTGCCAACTCCCAGCCCTTCAGCTCAATTTTTGAAAAAATTGATAAAATCAATAGAAATAATAGATAATACCAGAAACTAATATTGTATTCGTAATCAGCATGCTCACTTACCCCCCCCCCTGTGCCAACTCCCAGCCCTGTAGCTCAAACTTTGCAAAAAATCGATAAAAGTAATCGATAATCCTGAAAACTAATGTTGTATTCGGAATCGCCATGCCCACTTACCCCCCTGTGCCAACTCCCAGCCCGTAGGTGAACTCTGCAACAAATTGATAAAAATCGTAAAAATCGATATCGATCGATGACGAAAAGTAGCCTATGACACACTCCCCGCCCGGAAGTGTATGTTTGCCAAGTTTGGTCCAAATTGGTTCAGAAATAAAAATTTCTATTCCGCACATACGTACAGACATACATACCGACAAACACACATTCAGCTTTATCTTATATATAAAGCTGAATGTCTGTTTGTATGTATGTCTGTATGTCTGTCTGTCTGTCTGTCTGTATGTGTGTACGTATGTTCCGAATAGAAAATTCCATTTCTGAACCGATCCGGACCAAACTTGGCACACATACACTTCGGGCTCCGGCGGGTGTCATAGGCTACTTTTCGTCATCGATCGATATCGATTTTATCGATTTTTGTCGATTTTTTTGCTGAGTTCACCTACGGGGCTGGGAGTTGGCATAGGGGGGTAATCGAGCATGGGGATTCCGAATACAATATTGGTTTTCAGGATTATCGATTACTTTTATCGATTTTATCGATTTTTTTGCAAAGTTTGAGCTGCGGGGCTGGGAGTTCGCACAGGGGGGTAATCGAGCATGGGGATTCCGAATACAATATTGGTTTTCGGGATTATCGATTACTATTATCGATTTTATCGATTTTTTTGCAAAGTTTGAGCTAGGGGGCTGGGAGTTGGCACAGGGGGGTAATCGAGCATGCTGATCACCTCCAAGGGGGTGATCAGCATGCTCGATTACACTCCTGTGCCAAATTCCAGCCCCCTAGCTCAAATTTTCAAAAAATCGATAAAATCGAAAAAGTAATGGACGATCCTGAAAACTAATATTGTGTTCGTAAACAGCATGCTCGATTACCCCCCTGTGCAAACTCCCAGCCCCGCAGGTCAAACTTTACAAAAAAAATCGATAAAATCGATAAAAGTAATGGACGATCCTGAAAACTAATGTTGTATTCAAAATCCCCATGCTCGATTACCCCTGTGGCAACTCCTAGCCCTGTAGGTGAACTCTGCAAAAAAATCGATAAAAATCGGTAAAATCGACATCGATCGATAACGAAAAGTGGACTGTGACACCCGCCGGGGCCCGAAGTGTATGTGTGCCAAGTTTGGTCCGGATACGGCGGAGCCGGGTAAGCCAGCTAGTATATAAGAAGATTAGGTTGTCCCATAAGTCCTTTCATTTTTGAATTTCGGCTGTAATAAGTCATACACGTCTACTTTCAACTAGACTCCAGGACACCATTAGCTAGAGCAAAGCAGGCTCTATAAGATGGCCTTCATGATTTTGCACCAGCTTCACACCTCAAATTTGAAACCGAAATCTAAAAGTTTCGGATGCTCAGAAAACTGAAATTTTTTTTCTTCGTTTAGAGAAGTCCTACAGATCTCTCACTCGCTCACGCATATACATTCCACATCAAACACTCATATGTGCTATTGCCGTATTCTTTATTAGCTAGAAGTCAAAAAACCGAAAATTTCCACGTTTTTACCGATGTGATGCTGTACTGTTTTTACAATAACAATTGTATATTACGAGCCCTTGGAAGTACACCGCAATTTTCTAGTTCTTCAGAAGCTCTAGTTTGCAAGAATTATCAGATTTAGCTTTCCTCACTCGAGATTTTCATGCTCAACTTAACATTACTACGAAACCAAAGCTTATAGAGAGCTATAAGCTTACGGTTGTACTTCTAAGGCTTGTAGTATACAGCTGTTAGTGTAAAAATAGCGCAACATTACTTTGGTAAAAGCATGATAATTTTCGGTTTTTTGATTTCTAGCTAATGAAAAAATACGGCAATAGCACATATAAGTGTTTGATGTGGAATGTATGCGTGAGCGAGTGAGAGATTGTAGGACTTTTCTGAACGAAGATATAAAGAATTTTCGATTTTCTGTTGAATTTTGGTTTCAGACTTGAGGTAAATCGAAGCTGGTGTAAAGGCATAAAGCCATCTTACAGAGCTTGCTTTGCTCCATTGAATGGTATCCTGGAGTCTATTTAGAATAAAACATTGATGACTTATTACAGCAGAAATTTAAATATGAAAAGATTTATGGGACAACCTAATATAGTATAAATGGTGATGATAACAAGCTCCCTCGCACAACCGAAAATAATCGACGCGAAAACATCATTCCGAAGGTACAGGAAGCATTGTAAAGGAACAGCAAAATCAGCGCATTTGGTACAAAGGCAACGAATTTATTTAATATTATAGAAAGTTCTGTGCACGTAAACAAGTGAGATCTTTATGCTCGATGCGATAAAACTTGATTTCAAGAATCGCACCCCGAGAAGTATTGTTTTTGAACAGTCACTGGGCCCACGCTTTGATATTAGGTTGGAAACTAAGTTTTGCAACTCATTCAATAACTTTCTTCTTTTTTAACATGGCGCACTCAAATCTTGTTATTATGTTGATTACGACATGAGCTACAAAAGCAGCTACTTCTCTGCCAGATTCTGACGTCGTAGTGAAGGTTACGGCAGGGTTAATGTGTAAGGGGGAAAATTCAAAAATTGAATTTCTCAGACAATCGACGGGACCCCTCCGCCGGACCCTCCGAAACTGCCAGAGTCGCGCCGGACCCAGTTGACCAATGAGAGAAGGGCAAATGGGCGGTCCATCGCGATGACATCACTGGCAGGCAAATGGGAGGCTTCTCCGGCCCTGCTGCAAAGGTCCGCCATTTTTCCGGCGCGACTCTGCCAGATTTGGCGGACGCCGCGCCGCAGAAATTTGCGCGGCTCGTGTCCGCCAAATTTGGAAGAGCCGCGCGGAGAAAATGGGAGGGGTCCGGAGCAGAAAATGGGAGGTATCCGGAGCAGAAAATGGGAGGTATCCGGAGCAGAAAATGGGAGGTATCCGGAGCAGAAAATGGGAGGTATCCGGAGCAGAAAATGGGAGGTATCCGGAGCAGAAAATGGGAGGTATTCGGAGCAGAAAATGGGAGGTATCCGGAGCAGAAAATGGGAGGTATCCGGAGCAGGAAGTGGGAGGTATCCGGAGCAGAAAATGGGAGGTCTCCGGAGCAGAAAATGGGAGGTATCCGGAGCAGAAAATGGGAGGTATCCGGAGCAGAAAATGGGAGGTGTCCGGAGCAGAAATGGGAGGTATCCGGAGCAGAAAATGGGAGGTATCCGGAGCAGAAAATGGGAGGTATCCGGAGCAGAAAATGGGAGGTATCCGGAGCAGAAAATGGGAGGTATCCGGAGCAGAAAATGGGAGGTATCCGGAGCAGAAAATGGGAGGTATCCGGAGCAGAAAATGGGAGGTATCCGGAGCAGAAAATGGGAGGTATCCGGAGCAGAAAATGGGAGGTATCCGGAGCAGAAAATGGGAGGTATCCGGAGCAGAAAATGGGAGGTATCCGGAGCAGGAAGTGGGAGGTATCCGGAGCAGAAAATGGGAGGTATCCGGAGCAGGAAGTGGGAGGTATCCGGAGCAGAAAATGGGAGGTATCCGGAGCAGGAAGTGGGAGGTATCCGGAGCAGAAAATGGGAGGTCTCCGGAGCAGAAAATGGGAGGTCTCCGGAGCAGAAAATGGGAGGTATCCGGAGCAGAAAATGGGAGGTATCCGGAGCAGAAAATGGGAGGTGTCCGGAGCAGAAAATGGGAGGTATCCGGAGCAGAAAATGGGAGGTATCCGGAGCAGAAAATGGGAGGTATCCGGAGCAGAAAATGGGAGGTATCCGGAGCAGAAAATGGGAGGTATCCGGAGCAGAAAATGGGAGGTATCCGGAGCAGAAAATGGGAGGTATCCGGAGCAGAAAATGGGAGGTATCCGGAGCAGAAAATGGGAGGTATCCGGAGCAGGAAGTGGGAGGTATCCGGAGCAGAAAATGGGAGGTATCCGGAGCAGGAAGTGGGAGGTATCCGGAGCAGAAAATGGGAGGTCTCCGGAGCAGAAAATGGGAGGTATCCGGAGCAGAAAATGGGAGGTATCCGGAGCAGAAAATGGGAGGTGTCCGGAGCAGAAATGGGAGGTATCCGGAGCAGAAAATGGGAGGTATCCGGAGCAGAAAATGGGAGGTATCCGGAGCAGAAAATGGGAGGTATCCGGAGCAGAAATGGGAGGTCTCCGCCGGAGAAATGGGAGGGCTCCGCCGGACAAATGGGAGACCCACCGCTGGGGAAACGCCGCGACCCTGCCATTTCTCCGGCGGAGGGGTCCTATCCGCTGCCTGAGTTGGCTGAAACCTGACAGAGTGGTGTTATCCGACATGCTGATCACGAAAACGATTCTGAAGTTGCGTGAAAAGAGCTTTTTGTAAGATTACTGTAGGTTTACAATGCAAGGTCTCACCCTAAACAAGGGAAGAGGCGTTATTTTAATAATTGAATATGATATTCGTGTTTCGCAGGTCAAATAACCTTACTACGTGTAGTCTCGGCGAATTTTGAGCTTCTGACGCCTTGGTCATTGACGACTGTCCCCAACACCTTTGCGTATAGCGGACTCGCTCAACTTTGTGATTGCACCAGATCTCGACATGTCAGTGAATTTTTTTTCCTGCTGATCTGAATAGCACAACCTATAATGATAATTCGTACGCTATTCCAGATATTCCAGCTCACTAACTTTCGAAAAATGCCTGAAATTTTTCTAATTCGTATTCAAACAAACAGTTGTGCGCGGTCGTAGCACACATTGCGTTCTATATATTGCCAGAATTTGAATGCACCACATCCAAAGAGAGTAAAGTTATGAAAGCAGTTGCAAAACTTAGTTTTCAGCCTAATATTTGCCAAATTCGTGAAGAGCCTTCTACGCTCGAATAGCTAGCAACTTGAGGTGAGTGATAAGCTTTATCGAGCAAAGATTAGCCCGTTGTTCAGTTCGAGAAGATGTAGTAAGTGGTTGAACTAGAAATTTGACAGTTTATCATTGCATGTGGAGATTACCTCTCGGTTCCGGATACCATCGCAAATATCTATAGCATCGCGAAATTCTACTAAATAGCATTATGAAAAATTCTCGTTCCTTGATAACTGCTCTATGACGTGGTAATGTAGCGAAAAATTATTGCAGCATCACTTCTACATGATCAATACTCCAAAGGTCTTCAAGTGATCTCTACTAATGTGGTGAACGAAAATCCTAATAGCAGCGAGATCGAAACGAACAGTAGAACGGCTTCGTTGTGCGCAGTGAGCTAAATTGAGACAACTCAATGCCATCCGAAAGCTATATATCTGAATCTCTTTTTTAGGGAGATAGTGGCGGGCCGCTCTTTCATTTGGAAGGCAGTAGAGCCGTACTTATGGGAGTAGCCGTTACGATAAAGCCTTCTTGTAGTAAAGCGAATCCGGAAAGGAGTAAGTTTTGCACATTTCGGACCGAATGTTGTATTATTAAATGTCATTTCATAACTTTATTATTAGTAATCTGTGATGGACATGATTTCAGTCAGCGAAAATTACTTCACTGACGTTCGAACACATATACAATTCATCTGCCATAAAACAGGTAATGCAAATTTTTCCTCTGGATCGTTAACGGTATCGTCCACAACAATCCTAACATTAATGCAGAGCTACACTCAAAAAAATACATATACTTTAGCGAAATGGCCAATTCAAACAAGCTGTACCATGTTACCTTCATGCTGATTTGGTCACATACAGTCGAATAGATGGTACAATATATATACCTTGCTATCCGAGATTGGCCCTATTGACGCATGAAGAAACAGTCCTGCCGGAACTTCAGACATAGCTACATTCGTGCGCAAGTTTTAACGCTCAATGACCACAAGGGCTGCATATCTACCGTTATTCTATGTACTTATTAGCACAGTGGCCGTCAAAAAGCGAACAAGAAAATTTTTTTCATCACTAATGCAAAGCAAGAATAATTAAGTAATCTGAATACAAGTGGTGATAGGGCTTTTGATAGTTGCAACTTATGCCGCTTCCTAAAAAAACAAATTCAAGAAGATTTGAAAATTGAATTTCAAAAATGATTTGAAGATGACCACGTCGCCGTCTTGCGAGCGACAAATCTTTGGAAGCAGGTCTGCTTCATAACTGTTTTTTGAAGACAAAAACTTAGAACGCCTTGGCATACTTACTTATTTAGATAACCCGGTAAGCCAGCTAATATGTAGTAATATTGAAAAAATGACCACATCAGCATGTACTGCTGTTTGAAGACAACAAAATGGTGAAACACGACTACAAACTTTGCTATAACAAGAATGGCAATCCGTTAAAAAATAGAGAGGAACATCCACCGGCTCGATCCGACTCGATTATGGATTGATATTTACTTAGACACTTAGATGGCCCGTCTTCACATGGCGTGCGGGCCTCAGCACAAAAGTTTCCATCAATCCCTGTCCCTCGCTTCAGACATCCATGTTATTGGTTGTCGTCGATGGCTGCGTCCACGAGTTCCAGGTGCGATAATCGTATCCAGCTGATTTCTCAGCTAGTCCATCCGTTCCACGAACACGTCTGCCCATCTCGTTGGTGGTCTTCCTCGGGGACGTTTGGCTTCGCGAGGAATCCATTCAGATGTTCTTAGTGTCCATCTGTCGTCTGTTCTTCTCATGATGTGACCGGCCCATCGGTGTTTCGCTTTCGCAACGTATTCTGCTGGGTCACGAAGACGGGACATTCTTCTCATATCCGTACTGCGAAGACGGGACATTCTTCTCATATCCGTACTGCGAAGTCCGACTAGATGTTCGTTATGTCGAGTCATCTTCAGAAGACTGCGCTCGAGCGCTCTGTGGGTGGTCCGTAGAGCTTTCGACGTGGCTACGGTGTCGGCCCAAGTCTCAGCTGCGTAGCAGAGCGTTGAGAGAACGGTTGAATCGAACAAGTGGGCACGAAGCTCCGGGTCCGTCAGTTGGTCGGTGGCTTCCTTCAGAGGCCCGAAGGCGGCCCAGGCTGCTCTTTTTCTCCTGTTAAGTTCTTCCCTCAAGTCATTCTCCATGTTCATCGAACGTCCGAGATACACGTAAGAAGACGTCTCCTTGATAGGGGTGCCTTCCAATTCCATTTCTGCTTCTTCGCAAAGGGCGTTTCTCATAAACTGAGTCTTCTTCCGATTTATTCGCAATTCGATCTTTTCCCCTACTTCGTTCAGTTCCTTCAGCATTGAGAAATTTTCAAAATTTTTGTATGAGACTTTTGGAGGAACCCTAATAACCAACACATGAGGGAGCGGCCCGGTACTACTGGGGGCGGAGTTTGCCATTTTTCATTTTTCAATTTTTTCTTGGTTTCTAAGCATGGAAAAAATATAGCATGTGTACCTGTGGATAAGCGCATGTATCTTCTAAGCACGGGTAAAATTGATATTACTCGAAAACTAGAGCATATCCGAAGCCAAAGTTTTATGGTTAAAGTTACGAAGCTTTGTAGTATACAATGGCATAAGTGGGCGAAAATTGCTCATTTACTTTGTAATGATAGCGGTAGTAATAATCGAATGTTACCTCAGTATTCTGTAGGTTTTGCAGTGTTTGGTGCATTAACAGGTTATGCGATTTTTCCACAACACAAGACTTTCAAAAAATTATTTAGCAAAAATCTGAAATAGCAGCTGAAAAAAAAAAGAGAAAATGCATAGGTTGGCAAAAGGTTTGCCCTATCTGGTGGTTATTAAAGCTCCTCCGAAAATCTCATACAAAAACTTTGAAAATTAGTGAAAGTTGGACTGGTAAAAACGAGTGGTTGTAATTTTCGGCATATATCTCGTCATTCTCTCAACGAAAAACAACGGGAGTTTAGCAGCTGGAAAGAGGAAGAAATTCTGCATCGGACACTTCTTGAAGTGCTTGTTTATCTTCATTCTAGCCAATGAGTTGAAAAAAGTGACAAAACTTTTACAAAACTTTTGCACCAAGAGTGTCTTTATAATTATGGCCAGCACTGTATTAGGTGGGTCCGAAAGTTCTGTCGTTTCATTTTCAAAAATTTGTAGCTTTGCAATGCTGCAACGGATTTGCTTACTTGTAATTTTATTAGAAAAAAAGTTTTTCGCTTCCAAGCTCCGTTTTGTGGAGCTTCTGTTTCACACTAGTTGCGAAGGTAAAAATGGAAAACTAAGACCATATAAGCTTTGACCATTTTATAGGTCAACCAAAATCTGAAACGCTGCAGAAAATCTGAAATCGCCAGTACTTATGTTTATTGACCTCCTCTATGCAGCTTTGAAGAGTGTGTGCTGTTTGGACGAAAAATAATTTTCGAAAAAAGTGACAAGTTAATTAATTTTGGCGTTTTAAACAGTGAACTCGATATTCATAATTTCTCACAGAAACTTCCAAACAAACTTTTCACAGATGCGAAGGGTAGGCCAAAAAATATATATACTAACGATTTTAGATTTTTCCGCAGCATTCCAGATTTTTGGTGACCTAACTAAAAATTGTCAAAACTTATATGGTCTTAGTTTCCATTTTTATCTCCGCAACTAGTGTGAAACGGAAGCTCCACAAAACAGGCCTTGAAAGCGAAAGACTTTTTCTTTCTAATAAAGTTACAAGTAAGCAAATCCGTTGCAGCGGTGCAAAGCTACAAATTTTTGAAAATGAAACGACAGAACTTTCGGACCCACCTAAAATATATTAAGTCGTTCCGAAAGTTCTTTCCGTTTTTTCAACCTATCATAGAAACACGTGAAATAAAGGTATGGAAACGCTGCAAGCGCCATTCGACGCAGCTTTTCTTCCTCTTTTTGGCTATCATATTTCTGTGCCGCTTGCTCTTGTGGTCATTGAGATAATTCGAACCCATGGTTTTTACCATGTCCAATTTTGGCAATTTTTCACAATCTTCTTTTTTAACTTTTAAAGAAGCTTTGATAGCATTCAGATAGAGTAAATAAAGTGCAATTTAATGCAATTTTTCGGCATCCGTAGCTAACCTAAAAATTTTTTTAGAAATATTTTTCTGATGCTATCAAATTCCACTTTTGGTGATGCCAAGACCCATAGAACATAAAACGGCACACAACTAAGGTGTCATTCGAGGCAGCTTTTTCTCCTCTTTCTGCTGAGCATTTTTCTTCCTAATTTGTGGGGGGGGGGGTTGCGATAAAATTTCTATAGTTCTTGATTTTGAACCCGCTTAAAGGTGTACACGTGAAATGCAAAATCTTGTATTTCGAAGCGGTAAACACTCAGTTACTTTGTAAAAATAGTGGACAATCATGGACGACGTTTGGAAGTGTTGAAATCCGAAGATTTGTTAATGTTCGGAGCGTTTGTGTGTTTCGTGACTTTGAAAAAGTGAAGACTTCTGGAAAAGTTTCTTTGTTTCTTTTGAAAGTTCCTTTTGAAAGGATCTCAGAAAACACTGAGAAGCCAGTAGATGCCAAAAAATTGCATCAAATTGCACTTCGTTTACTCTATCTGACTGCTATCAAAGCTTTTCCAAAAGTCTGAAACGAAGATAGTGAAAGAAATAATATTGCCGAAGTAGGACATGGTAAAAACCATGGGTTCCAAATTTCGGTGATTATTCCAATGACCACAAGAGCAAGCTGCACAGATATATGATAGCCAAAAAGAGGAAGAAAAGCTGCGTCGGATGGTACCTGCAGCGTTTCCCTACCTTCATTTCATGTGTTTTTATGATAGGTTGAAAAAACGGGAAGAACTTTCGGAGCGACCTAATATCAGGTTGGCTCGAAAGTTCTTGCGTAATTCAAACAAAATTCAATGACTTTTCAATATCTAAACCTAAATTCATAATCTCGTTCTTTAAAAATATTATTAGGTTGGCGTAAGTTTTGCAACTTTTTCCGCAACTTTTTTCCTATTTTATGTAGCAATCTCAATTTGTGGCATCATGTAGATCGTGATGTAAGCTGCAAGTCTGCGCAAAAAGTTTGATTTTTGATAATGTGGTACAAAAAATCTAAGTATTTTTTGAAAACTGCTGAAAATCGAGGTTTCACGATTTTTTAGCAAACATGAAGCCCTACGAAACCTGATTCAAACATATGAAAAAGCAATTATAGGCAGCATGTAGCTGGAAGTTGGCACATTGGAATCAGTGAAAAAGAAATGAAATTCAAACACAAAAGGTGGGGCGCCTTTGAGAAGTTAACAAGTCAAATGCGTCAAGTTTTGAAGGAAATTTGTCAATAACTAAGCTGCGAAAAATCAGAATTCGCTATAACTTTGCACTATAGGGTAATCCTATGCGGTAAACACGAATATCATATTCATTTGTCGCTAGAATGAAATTTATCTTCTGATCTTACGAACGAGGCCTTTTCAGGCGAAACGGATCTCATTTTTGTGATCAGCATGTCAAATAAGCCCTATAGGCCAAGTTTCAGAAAAATCTGATGCATTCTAAAAATTTTCCCATAGTACCGTAAACCTACCGTAATCCTCACATAAGATGGATAAATAGACAAAAGTTTTATAAAAAGTTGCATTACTTATGTGCCAACTTGATAGAAGGCTTGCGCTCCATGATGGACGTACAAGCGCAAGATTCCGTGAGCTAGACATCGAGAGCGAAGCTCTTAAATATGGGGCTTCAAAATTTGCGATTTTGAGTTTGGTGCAAGAAAATCGCAGAGTGTCGCTAGCTAGCCGAAAAAATCTGTAAAATTTACTTATACAGCAGAAGTCCATATGCTACTTTGGAAGGCTTTGATCTTGTACGGTGAAGCAAAAACAAAAAATTCCTGAAATATGTCATTTTGCGGAAAAAAATCCCATAATTACCGCAGTTTTTCGGCGAAAACACTTTTTTACACTCTAAAAAATGTCGCAAGGTTCAAAATAGGCACTATGTCTTATTTCTGGTTGCAAACTGTGTTTTTGTGGGAAAATTACAACGATAAGGGGATTTATCCTGTAAAATGACAAATTCCACAAATTTATTGTTTTCGCATTTTCATGCAGATCAAAGCCTGCTAAAATAACGTATGGACTTCTGCTGTGTAAGTGATTTCTACAAATTTTTTTCGGCTAGCTAGCGGCCCTCTGCGATTTTCTGGCACCAAACTCAAAATCGCAACATGTGAAGCCCCATATTTGAGAGCTTCGTTCTCGGGGGCTAGCTCAAGGAATCTTGCGTTTAAGCTTCCATCATGGAGCGCAGGCTTTCTAATATTTTTAGAAAACAAGATTGTCAATTTAGGTTTGAGTGTTGAAAAGTTGTTGAATTTTGTAAATTACGCAAGAACTTTCGAGCCAACTTAATATATTAGGTTAATGCAAAATTAATGAGCGTTTTTCTAGAACTTTTTTGGACAATTTTTTTCAATCAAACTTCTTCCTTTCAAACAAATTCAACACACTATTGAGAAGTTTTTATTCTCTATACGAAGCTGCATGAAACGAACATTCAGCCTAGTCTGTTAATAATTTATAGGGTTTCAAATGGCCGCACTCAAGACCAGATTTTTGTTGCATTCACTTTTCTGACCAGAATTCAAGCGCAAATTGAGGCGCGTATTCAAAAATTTAGCCAAATATGTAATAAAAATTGTCTATATGATGCATGTTTAACCATATTTTTTGAAGTCATCTAAGCTAAGCTATCGACGCCTTAATGGCAGTGTCCGGGCAAAAACTCGATTTTGAGATTTTGTGCTTATATGGGCCTATTCGCCATGCTGAATCCGAAAATCCACATTGGAAAGCGCGAAAACGGCGAAAAAGGGCTCTAAACAGGAGGGAAATCAGCAGGTGGGCGGGGCTTTCCCCAGTGCGATTTCACGCTCTCAGCTCCCGGAGCGATTTTCTCGATTCCGCTAGCCGTCCTAACATCGCTACCGGTCAAGTGCGAATAATTGACTTGAAACCGGAAGCGAGAAGGTCGCTCCGGAAGACGGGAGCGTGAATTCGCAGTGGGGACGACCCCGCCCACCTGCTCATTTCCCTCCTGTGTTAGAGCCGTTTTTTGTCATTTTCGCGCTATACAATGTGCATTTTCGGATTCAGCGTAGCGGATAGGCCGAAGTAAGCACAAAATCTCAAAATCGAGTTTTTGCCCGGAGCACTGCCTTTAACATGGGTAATGGTTGCGATCATTCTATAGCCCACATCTTTCTTTTGTACAATGCAATCCCTGAAGTTTTGCTCATTTCTGTAAACGTGAGGGTAGAGCATTCTGTTGACAGCTTTATCAAAGGCTCAGGATTTTCTGTAGCGGTACAGATTTTTGGCGACCTAACTTAAAATGATGAAAGTTTATATGTCTTTTTTTTATCTCTGCCGTCAGGGTGTATTAGAAGCTAGGAAGGAAAGTATTCAAGAGCGAAAGACTTACTCTTTAATGTAATTTGAAGGATGCAAATCCGTTGAGATAGCGCAAAGTTACAATTCCTCGAGAACGAAACGCTTTCGGGCCAACCTAATATTAGGGTGTCCCATAATTATTTACCGTTTTTACCTTAAACATCAGCATTTCTCGAGAACTGATTTTTTTTTCAGAAGATTTCCAAATACATAATCGTACTTCTGTATGTATGAGCTATATGATCACGTGTGCGGGAGTTGCTCAGGACTTTTCGGGGCGGAGTTTGTCATTTTACCTCATTCATTTTTTTTCTTTATTTCTAGCCGTGGAAAAAGTTCGAAAAGTATGCAGTCGAATGTGCGATGTGTCAAGCACGTATTAGAATAGATTTGGAATTTCTTAAATACTTTTGGGCGGAGATACGATTTTTGACAGAAAAGTTCGTTTTTGACTACTGCCATATTTCAGCTCAAAACTTTACGTGGATTATGATGGGCGCAGCTTGATAGCCATCTTGTAGAGCTTGCTTTGCTCTATCTGGTGGTATTTTGCAGCCTACTCAGAAGTGAGAAGTGAGTGACTTATTACGTTTGAAATTTAAAACGGGCATTAATTTCCGGACAACCTAATATAATAGGTCGTCCCGAAAGTTCTTGCGCACGAATTTCAAAAATTCATAACTTCTGATTTTTCCAACCGATTTGACTGCTTTTATTTTTGTATGAAAGAGTAGGTCATGCTCTTTATAATGACATCTTATCTTTTTGCAAATGTTCATCCTCTGCATAGATAGGAGCGGTAGGAAAAAAATGGTCAAATTGAATTTCCTGTGTAGGGTCATAAAAAGTTGGAAACTTGTCTTTCTTTTTGTACAGAACGTAACTTACTTTTTCATAAAAAATAGAAGCAGTCAAATCGATTAGAAAAATCAGAGGTTATGAATTTTTGAAAATCGTGCGCAAGAACTTTCGGGACGACCTAATCTATTAGGTTGTACCGAAAGTTTTGTCCGCTTTTTTCATCGCTCACTTAAACTCACAGAACACCAATTCATGGATGTCTTAGGTACCATTTGACTCAGATTTTTACACTCTTTCCTACAGCTATATTTGTTCTCTGATCTACTCTGTCTTGCAATGTTATCGCCATTGCTTTTTGAGCAGTTTAGAAGTAACGCCAATTATTTCCTGAATTAAAGATTTTTATCCTGAAGTTTTCAAAGAGCGCTGATAATCGTTATGTAGAGCAAACCTTTGACTACATTCCTTTCATTTTAGATTACATGGGCCACGTTTACTAAGTCCGTTATAATTATTTCTTCAATAAAAAGCACGACTTTTTGACTACGTTTACCATGTAAAAATGCCGAAAATTCCAAAAAGCTGCTTTCTTAAAACAAATCAAACTTGATTATGTTGCATAAATAATGTTTGATAAGAATCATGTTTCAATTCTCAGAAACTTCGAAAGCTTTCAGTGTTTGCTGCAGTTGTGCGTTTCATGACTTTGCCAAAAATCGAGACCTCCGAAGAAATAATTCTTTGAAGCCTAGAGACAGCAGATTAGAAGAATCTAAAAATATCCGCTTGTAGTCCGAGAGTTGCTCTATTTGATCCAAACTTAACCCTTTCGGAAACTTTGGAATGAAGTCTTCAAAAATTGCCTAATTTTAAGTAGATAAAATTGACGGGTGGAGAATTTTGACAATCATCAAAAGAAGCCTACAAGACTGTGGTTCGAAACTGTATCCATAAGAAAGAAAAGGAAAAGCTGCATCGAATGCATGTTGAAACTCATTCAATTGCTTGTTGTATGTGGTTTTATAGCGGTTTGAAAAAACGGACAAAACTTTCGGGACAACCTAATATATTAGGTTGTCCCATAACTTCCTTCAATTTTGGCTTTCTACCGCAATGAGTCACACATTTCTTAATTCTGATTAGAATGCAGGATATGCTTCGATAAAGCAAAGCAAGCTCTATAAGACGGCGTGTATGTGCTCACACTAGCTTTAGCACATCACAAATTAGAAGCCAAAATCTGAGAACGAGCGGTGAAAGAAATTTAGTCAAATTTTGAATTTTCTGTGTAGGGTCATAAAAAAATCGGAAACTTGCAATAATTCGGAGCAGTCGGTATTGTAGGTTCTTTCACCAGCTCTTCCTGATTGCGCAAAGTTTGCGCTGATTGAGCGCCTCTACGAAAAGTTATGATTTTTGAGCAAGCAATACAAAAGGGCAAATTTAATTTATTTTGGCATTTTTCAAGGAAATTGTAACTTTTTATAGAGAAGCTTAATCGGCGCAAACTTTGCACTTTTAGAAAGAGCTGGTGAAAAAAAACCTACGATACCGTCTGCTCCGACTTTTAATAGGATGCCCTAGCATCATCCTTACAGAATTGAGCAATGGCGATTGACTTCATCAAAAGAAATTTGTGGTTCGTAAATTGGCCGCAACGGCTACCCATGATGAGGCGCCGATACCTCAATTCTGGATAACTTCGACAAATACAGTTGAGTATGCATGATGCAAACAATTTTCAGTATATACAAAAGTGTTGAACTGAATGTTCGAAAAAGCGCCATTCGTATGCGTTCGAATCCGGCCAGATAAGTGAAAGCAATAAAATTCTGAATTTGGTTGCAATTATTTGAAGCTCAGTAACTTTAAACGGGCGAGGCTGGAAGCTCGCATCAGCAACCATTAGTTTGAGCATGGGAACAGCTTCTCAACGGCATAAGACATCCATTTCAAAGAAAAAATTTTGATGGAAAAAAGTTGCCATGAAGAAAGGATTGAAAAATCGGTCATTATTTTTGCATCAACCGATTATATCAGGTCGTCCCGAAAGTATTTTCGTTTTTTTCAAGCAATCGCCCAACAGTCCGCAGAACTAACATCCTTAGAAGATCTTGAAAGCATTTGATGCAGTTTTTTTATGCTCTTTCAAATGGTTATCTTTATACTGCAGTTTAACAAACGAGCTCTTAGAAAATTACCAAAAACTGCGACCCACGCTTTTTACCAAGGTCAAATTTCGCTATTTTTCTAAATTCTTGTACTGATTCTCCGAAGAAGCCCAAGTAACCTGCGGATAGAGCAAACGAAGTAGGATACAAAACAATTTCTTTCTCCTTCCCAGAACTTTTTATAATTTTTTGACAAAATTTTAAATAACACTGTCGAATTTTAGCAGACCCATATCAGACGCAGAGTCGTCAAACTCTAAGAAATTTTCAGTTTTTGATACTCTTAGAGATAGATTAAGATTTATTACTAATTTTACAAGACAGCGTTTCCAGGTTCGAAATACCAGGTTTTTGAATTTTTCGGATACATCTTGGGGCGCCATCAAAAACATGAATTTTGTCGATTTTGTCCTCTAAAATTTACGAATTAGAAACAAAAAACTTGTCTCTGAAAGAGGAGAAGATGCTGCATCGAATAACACCTGAGTTGCTTCCCGAGTGATGCTCTATGAGGTTTAAGTTGACAAAATATAGAATTTGATAGCATCAAAAAAATATTTCTAAAAATTTTGTAAAGTAAGATTTGGAAGGGGCGGAAATTGTTTTGTATCCTACTTTGTTTGCTCTATTTAAAGGTCACTTGAACTTCTTCGGGAAATTACTACAGAAATTTAGAAAATACCGGAAATTGACTATGGCAAATACTATGGGTTGCAGTTTTTGGTTATTTTCTGAGAGCTCGTTTGTTAAACTGCAATGTGAAGACGACCATTTTAAAGAGCATAAAAAACTGCATCGATTGATTTCAAAACCTTCTATGGATGTTTGTTCTGCGGACCGTGGCGATTGTTTGAAAAAAGCGAAAATATTTTCGGGAAGACCTGATATAATTGGTTGGTGCAAAAATAATGACCGAATTTCAATCCTTTCTTCATGGCAACATTTTTCCATCAAAATTTTTTCTCTGAAGCAGATGTCGTATGATCATGCACAAAGATTGCAAAACTAAAGAAATTCTCTTTATTTGCTTCTAACTCTCGATCTACTTCGTTTTAATTCATTAAAAAGGTACCTGTAATGTGCAAATTTCTCTATCAAATATAAATACTTCCAGAATTTTTCGTAATCCAGCTTGAAAAATGTCGGTCTTGGCTGATTTCCTTCAATTACTTTTAACTCTCGAACTTACCAACGCTAATTCATGGCAAAGGCACCGCTATAAAAAAAAGGTTTCTTCTTTCATAGAAAACTAATTTTGAGAAAAATCGTTGAGAAGAAAGGAAGTTATGATTTTTTTTGAAGGTCCGGCGCAAAAACTTTTAGGACAACGTAATACACAGGGTGTCCCTAAAGTAAGCACACACTTTTCAATCGTCAATATCTCTATTTCCAATGGGTCTTTTTCTGCCAGTCAAGTACCATTCTGTAGAGGAGGCTTCAACTTAGATTTACAGTATCGATCGAATCACCGGTCGCTCTTCATTACTGTAGGGTTATGGTAAGAACTTCCAGCATATGGAACCACGGTGAAATACGCCATTTGACAAAATTTTTTCAAAAATCTGAAAAATTGTGTACCAGGGTTTTTGCGCACTCCGATTCCACTACACAACTTTTTACGAGCGTTTTCACTTTTTTTGACGGTGTAATCACATTTCTGACAAATACTGGGAATTTGGTTATTATGGTTTACCCGGATAACTTTGGAAAGAAGCATCATAGTAAAGTAGAAGTCTTATATTCGAAATCATGGGCTTCCATTACCATAGCATAAGAGTTTGGGGCTTGTTTGGTCTTGTTCCGAGGCAAAATATGGGTTCCAGTGGTCTAAAATCCTTGTCGAAATTTCTACAGTAATCTTACAGTAATGAAGAGCCACCGATGATTCGCTCGATACTGTATATCTAAGTTGTGGCCTCCTCTATAAAATGGTGTTTGAATGGCGGAAAAAGACATTACGGGAAGAGAGATATCAACGACTGAAAAGTGTGTACTTACTTTTGGACACCCTGTATATATACAAAGTGTCCCAAAAAGATGTGCACACTGTTTGATCGTTAATAACCCTCTTGCTTTCATGTCTTTTGCCGAGCTTGAGGTACCATTCTGTAGAGCGAGGATAAACTTAGATTTACAGTATCAAGCGAAACTCCAATCTCTTTTTGCTACTGTAGAATTACGATATGAACTTTCAGCATGCAGCATCACTGTGTAAGCCTTTTGATGAAATAATTTCAAAAAAATCTAAAAAAATTGTGTAGCAAGGTTTTCACGCGTGCTGATTTCACACGTAACTTTCCATCGGTTTCTCGTGCTTTCTTGATGACGTATTCACATTTCTGTTGAACTTCGGAAAATCATTTGTTACCCCAAATCTGAAATGACGCATGAATGAAACAGTGTACTGACGTGCAGTTTTCATATTTGAAATCAGCGACTACGATTAAGCCAGTTCAAAAGTTTCTGGCTTATTTGCTTTTCTCTGAGGCAAGATACAGCTTTCCATTGCCTAAAATCCTCCTCGAAATCCCACCGTAATCCTACAGTAATGAAAAGCGGCTGATAAGTCCCTCCATACTGTAAATCTAAGTTTATCCTCGCTCTACAGAATGGTACCTCAAGCACGGCAAAAGACATGAAAGCAAGAGAGTTATTAACAATCAAACAGTGTGCACATCTTTTTGGGACACCCTGTATATTAGGTTGGTCCGAAAGTTCGTTCGCACATTTTCAAAAAATCATAAATTCTTTGCTTCATAACGATTTTGCGCAATACAAATTATATTAGAAAGGGTAAAGCATGTAGTTTCCAAAAGTTCTTTGAGGACCTTCCAACATGCTCAGGTTGCAGAGATAAAAATGAAAGAACGAGATCATCCGAATTTCCGAATTTTTAAGCAAAAATTCTAGAAACTCAGAAACTGTGCGATAAAATCCAGAACAGCCATCATCCTAAGTTTCTTATATTTTATCACTAACTGAGTTAAGTTTGTGCTGATCGAGCTCTTCTTTCAAAAGTTATGATTTTTTGAAAAAAAAAATTCCGAAAAATCAAGTTGTTAAGAATTCTTAGGAAAGTGATTTTTTGGAGTTTTTTTTTTCAAAAAATCATAACTTTTGAAAGAAGGGCTCGATCAACACAAACTTGACCCAGTTAGTGATAAAATATAAGAAAACTTGGGATGATGGCGCAACAAAAAATCGGAGCAGTCGGTATTGTAGGTTCTCTCACCAGCTCTTTCTAACTGTGCAATGTTTGCGCCGATTGAGCGTCTCCATAAAAAGTTATGATTTTCCTGAAAAATGCCAAAATAAATCAAATTCGCCCTTTTGTATTGCTTGCTCGAAAATCGTAACTTTTCATAGGGACGCTCAATCAGCGCAAACTTTGCACTGTTAGGAAGACCGGATAAAAGAACCTACAATATCGACTGCTCCGATTTTTGTTGCAAGTTTCCGATTTTTTATGACCCTACACAGAAAATTCGAATTTTGATTAATTTTCTTCTATCGCTCCTATCTATGCAACAGATGATCACTAGTAAGCAGCTAAGATGTCATTATAAAGGGCATGAGTTACTCTTTCATACAAAAATAAAAGCAGTCAAATCGGTTGAAAAAATTAGAAGTTATGAATTTTTGAAAATGGTGCGACGAAACTTTCGTGCCAACCTAATATAATTGGTTGATGCAAAAACAATGACCGATTTTTCAATGCTTCCTCATGGCAACTTTTTTACATCAATTTTTTTTCTTTGAAATAGATATCTTATGCCGTTGAGAAGCTGTTTTCATGCTCAATTTAGTGTTTGCTGATGCGAGATTCCAGCCTCACCCGTTGTAAAGTTACTGAGCTTCAAATAACCGCATCCAAATTCAGAATTTTATTGCACTCACTTATCTGGCCGGATTCGAGCGCGTACAAATGGCGCTTTTTCGAACATTCAGTTCATCACTTTTGTATGTCCAGACTGAGGTATCCGCGCCTCATCATGGGTAGCCATTGCGGCCAATTTATGACCCATAAATTCCTTTTGGAGAAGTCCCGCCATTCTTCAATTCTGTAAGGGTGATGCTAAGGCATCCTAGTGGAAGTTTTCGCAAAAACATCCAGCTGTTCAGTGTCGCTGATTGGGTCCCAAGCTCCAAGCCTCAATGGTATCGTGCTTTCCTGCATCGGCGAGGGGAGCTGAGGACGCCATCCGTGATTGAAGTACCGGCAAGTGAGGATAGGTAGCTAGCCTGCGCCACGCTCTTATGGCCTGCCAAACACGGATGCATTGCGCATCTTAGGGGCCCTATGCTACCAACCTATCCCCTCCCCCGCAATCTCAACTGCCAGCTATCTCAAGCTGCTCCACACACTGTCGGCAGTTGTGGATCATTATCACGCTGGCACTACCGCGGATCATGCCTTCCTCCTACAGATGGAACCTTCCAGGACGTCTTCATAATATGAACACATAACGAACATAAATTTCGCACCGATGTTCGTGGGGCTAAGGCCCTTAAGCCCTAAGCACAACACTCTAATCAAACACTGAAGACTCTAAAGTGCTCACCATTTATTTGGATCTTAACGAACACACGAACTACTCAATACAATAGGATGAGAGCACGCCGGCCAAATGTCACCTAGGGGCCGATAGAAAGAAAACCCCAGGCGTAGGTGCTCCCCTGCCCTCGGCAAGCAAGGAGCACGCAACCGGGTACCCCGAGGCGACGGGCCAGTCTTCCTTGCTTGGTGATGGTCTTTGCGTGTTGAGGAAGCGCGCACTGCTTGATCGATCAATAGTTGGAGTGAGTTGAAGCCGACCGCTTGCGAGTAGACTCATGTGACGTACGTGATTTTGGTAAGTTGCGGCATAAGTAGCGAGCGAGAGGGCGGGGCAGCGCGCGAGGACTGGCGTTTTGGGACCCTCTGCGCGGTGGCGGTGGACTCCCTTGAAGAAGTCGCACAATTCGCGACATTCAGTACGCAGAAAATCAGAAAATTCTATATTTGGGGCATACTGAATAATGTTAAAAAATTGATAGTTTTGAATTCTTTTTTTTCCTTTTCGCAATTTTTTTCTCCAAAGCCTTTTATCGTATTTTATACTATTAGTTTGTCGCTAAAAGGTAGACCACTTATCGCTGGATAGTCAAATACAAGGTTTTGGACTAAAAACCTTTTATGTTTGTCAATCCATAATTTTTGTCTGCTTGTGATGTAGGTACAAGCGAATATGCCCTGCATTACAAAAGATTTGCTGCTTTTGGTGTTTTTTACCGGAATGTTGGAATTCAGGAATGTTGGTCTTTCCATTATAACATGCCAAAGTGAAAATTTGCAAAACGGCCATTATTTTTGCATCAACCTAATATACAGGGTGTCCCAAAAAAATGTACTCACTGTTTGGTTGTTAATAACTCTCTTGTAATAAAGTCTTTTAATAAGCTTTGAGTACCGTTTTGTAGAGCTTCAGCTTAGATTTGCAGTGTAGAACGGATTACTGATCGCTCTTCATTACTGTAGGATTACGGAAGAAACTTCAAGTATATGGTGTATTGTAAAAAAGCTGCCGTTTCAAAAATTTTCAAGAAAAATGTGAAAACTTACGTAATAGGGTTTTGGTGGACGGTGAGTTTAAAACTCGACTAAGTACAAGATTTTAAGTTTTTTAAACAGTGTAACCGCAGTTTTTAGGAACACAAAACGGCAACTACTGCTTATCTCGCATAACTTTCTAATGAAGCATCATGATAAATTGCGAATTTTACATTTAGAATCAGCAACTATAATTAGCCCAGTGTGGAAGTTTTCAGGCTGTTTTGTTTTCTTTCTGAGGCAAAATATGACCTTTAATGGCGCAAAACCCTCCTCAAAGTTCCTACTGTAATCCTACAGTAATGAAAAGAGAACGGTAATTTGCTCGATACTGCGGATGTAAGCTGAATCTTGCTCTACAAATTAGTACTTGAAGCTTGTAAAAAGACTTTATTACAAGAGAGTTATTAACAATCAAACAGAGGCACATTTTTTGGAACACCTGTATATATAGGGTGTCCCAAAAAATGTACTCACTCTTTGATTGTAAATGATTCTCTTGTAATGAAGTGTTTCGGGAAGCTTCAGATACCATTTTGTAGAGCGAAGTTCAACTTGATTTACAGTATGGAGCGAATTACCGTTCTCTTTTCATTACTGTAGGATTACGGTAGGAACTTTGAAGAGGGTTTTGAGCCATGAAAGGCCGTATTTTGCCTCAGAAAGCAAACAAAACAGCCTGAAAAGTTTCACACTGGGCTAATTAGAGTTCCTGATTCTAAATGTAAAGTTCGCAGCTTATCACAATGCTTCAATAAAAAGTTATGCTAAGTAAGCAGTACTGGCCGTTTTTCCAATGCTCCCGAAAATTGCAATTATACCGTTTAGAAAGCTTCGCAACCTTGTACATGATTAAGTATTGAACTCAGGGTCCATGGAAACTCAATTACACAATTTTTCACATTTATTTGAGGATTTTTATCGCAGCTTTCACAGTGAAACCATATGTTTCAAGTTTCTACCGTAGTTCTACAGTAATGAAGAGCGTTCGGTGATTTGCTCCATATTGTAAATCTAAGTTGAACCTCGCTCTACAAAATGGTACCTAAAACTTTCCAAAACACTTCATTATAAGAGAGTTATTTACAATCAAAGTGAGTACATTTTTTGGGACATCCTATATTAGGTTGGCCCGAAAGTTTTGTCGCACCATTTCCAGATACTAATAACTCCTGAGTTTCCCAATCAGTTTGGTTGCATTCATTCCTATTTGAAAGAGCAAATCGTTTTCTTCATAAAGATATTCAAGCGGCTTCTCAATGAGCATACATTATATGGATAGAGCTGGTAGAAGAAAATCATTCAAATTTTGAATTTTCTGTGTGGGTCATCAAAAATCTGAAACTGGCAATAAAAATCAAAGCTGACAGTATTATAGTTTCTATTACCTGCCTTTTCTGACTGTGCAAGATTTGTGCTGATTGACCGTCTCAATAAGAAGTTGTGATTTTCGAGAAAAATGCAGAAATGAATCAAATTCGCCCTTTTGTATTGCTTGCTCAAAAATCATAACTTTTTATAGAGACGCTCAGCCAGCACAGAATTTGCGCAGTCAGATGAAAAATTCGTAATCCCTAGGTGGTCGCATTCGCTTGCGGAAATCATCAGTTGAAAGAAAAATCCATCTGGTTTTCAACACTATCTTTGCGGCTCTTTAACAACAGGTGCTCCAGAGATAAATTCAGAAAAGGAAAGTCACTCAAAATCCCAATTTTGGAGAACAAATCGTCAAAAATCAGATACACCGCAGAATATTCTGAAAGCATGTTTTCTATAAGTTTTGTGAGCTGCTCTTTTTAATGTTGCCAAGATTGTGTCAATCGAGCTTTTCTACGAAAAGTTATGGTTTTCGTGAAAAATGCAGAAAAATGGGTGCTGCAAAACCTAATCTACAGTCGAATATATTTTACACTCAATATACTGAGCTTGCGGAGAATGGAAAGAGCGGTAAAATTTGTGTGTAAACTAGCTAAACAAGACTTGCGCGCTCCAACTGCAATTCAAGCGTATCTATTCGTTCACGCGCAAAGTTTGCCGCATTTTCTTGGCACCGCAAGCACGGAAAAATCTCTCAATTGTGAATTTTTTTTGGAGTGGAGAGAGTTGGCCTTTGGCCTAGTGCCAATTTCTGATCATTGTCCGAAGTTCAGGATGATATGGAAGCAGTTATATGAAAATCCCCCCCCCCCTCCTTCCTGCGTATGCTAGACGCGGAGGTGCGAGAACTTACGCATGGCCGTGGGTGTTCATTCCTTGCATTTCGGAATTGCTTATCATATGAAAAGCCACTCACTCGTTATCACCGTGCTCTCCCCTCCCTCATGATTTCCACCCCGAACTCAAGACTTGGAAAGAAGTTATTTCAAAAATGACTATATACTACTACGACCATAATTCACCGTGCTCTCCCCTCCCTCTTGATTTCCACCCCGAACTCAAGACTTGGAAAGAAGTTATTTCAAAAATGACTATATACTACTACGACCATAATTAGCATGCTTGCTTACTCCCCTCCCTCTTCTGTGGCGCTCTAGCCACGTCGTTCTGAGTTTGCAAAAGACACTAATCGATGCGGAAAAATAGCCTACGACACACACCTCGCCCCATGTGTATGCAAGCGAACTTTGGTCCACATCGGTTTAGAATGGAATTTTCTTACGGAACATACGTACAGACGTACACGCAGACATTGAGCTCTATTTTAAGATATGATAGTCATCAGCACATTCTTGGAGCATTCAAAACGATTAGATACTTTTTTCTATTTGAGCAGTTTGTCAAAAAGATAAAGCGGTTACCATTTGAAGAAACCCATGTGTTATGTCAAACTGTACATTTTCTTCAAAAGTAGGAGATGGGATGGTGGACTTTCAGGAAAAAATAACGTGTGGTAATTTCTCTTTTACAACTTTTCCAAGATGGCCGTCGGGCGGATCCTGTCCACAAGAAGACTGCGTCTATTTCAGCGCGCGAGCCTTAGTTTGGCGCTGGCTGTACGACTTCAATTACCTATTCTAAACCAATAGGACGACTTGCGCATTATCTTGTTCAGTGCAAAAATTGCAGAAAAAGATTTTTTGTACCAAAATCGTCCTTCATCTAAACAATCACTACAAGCTTAGTTCTGGAACATTCACAACACCTCAGTATCGGTTTCTTTATGGGATACAGAGCGAGTACAGGTCCAGCACGACGAGAAGACTGAGAAACTGCAAAAAGGTCGGCATGGAGGGTCCACCTTAAAGGCAGTGTCCCACCAGATTGGGAGTATCTGGTTCTCGTAATGATGTGATAGTAGACCCCCTACCTAAGCGATGACTGAAGTTCGGAGCGAAAAAGGGGGTCTACCAAGCCTGAAATTTGCTCCGAAAGTGGGCCGAATCTTACGGTAGGGCCGAACGCCGCCCACACGGCAATATCGATTTGCAGGGCCAGAGTGCGTATAGCGCACACATCATGAGTGCAGGGACCCGCAGCAACCCTGCGTCTCTACCTTGCGTTCACCTCGCACTCGCCCGTTCCTACCGTAAGATTTGGCCTACTTTCGGAGCAAATTTCAGGCTTGGTAGACCCCCTTTTTCGCTCCGAACTTCAGTCATCGCTTAGTTAGGGGGTCTACTATTACATCATTACGAGAGCCAGGTACCCCCAATCTGGTGGGACGCTGCCTTTAAGTTCATCTTGTTCCTCAAATAAGACTGTAATTACATCGTTTTCAATGTGACATTTTTCTTCAATTTCAGGCGTATGCCCCGTATACAAACGAACATGATGCAAAATGGCTACAAACTTCTGGCAAGGTGATAACAATAAAGTGCTGCTATGTCCTTATCTGCTTTGGTTTCTTAAATAATAAAGAGTCAGTAATGGGCAACAAGATGCGCTAAAGAATTTACAAAATAGTGAAGTAAGTTTTGGGCTATCGAGTCTTTTGATTAGGAATTTGCAGCTGGTCGTAATAATGACTATTGATACTAAAATGAGCGGCAAAAGTCTCCAAAGCTGGCTTGCAAGAGAGCAGTATCATACGGCTTTTTCTTGGCGAAGTCTACACGCTCTCAGACGATTGTCAACAGTTCTGATGGAATGCCGGTGAAGTTACCGTTCATATCTGACAGGGTAACGCGGCGATTAGAAACTAAACTGATATAAGCCCAACTGGAACGAGATGTATTCCTTGTGAATATACCGCGGAGCAACATCAAACGAGAACTTGTATTTAGTAGATTATATGACAAGGTTGTACCACATGAATGCATTATCTGCCCTTACGTGTAAACTTGGGGACTGTGTCGTATCTGAAGCATGCCTAGACTGGTTATTAACCATATTGGTGAGAGGTCGACGATTGCGTGTACGCTCAAATAAACAAACGACTGGTAAAACGTGACGGGAAGTAAAGCGACGCCCCAGCACAGAAGAGCAGATCATCAAAGTTGAGAATTCAATGTTAAGTGCTCAATCTAGCCATGGAGGACAAAATATCCGCTGGCAGAACCTTGGAAGCGTCGTTCCATCTTATCCCGTAAACCTGAGACGAATGGCAGAAACGAGCATTGACTCCACATGAATAGAATGGGCAAATCTGGAGAAGTGATTTGATTTGAAGTGTCCCATCAGGTGAATGACTCAAATCTAGGTTTTGAGGAAAGTATTATTGCCGAAACGTTAGGTCGAACAAACTGTTCATCCAAACCTGCATGGCACAGAAAGCACAAGATATGCCCCTTTATAAAGCCCAGGTTTTAGGAACAGAGATATGAAATATCAACCGCAACACTTTCAACTGTCAACACTTTCAACATCACCAACACTTCTAAAAAAGCCAACACCTTCAAACTCTGACGTTTATTTTGAGATCGCGTACATTGCGTAATGGGGCCAGCGTCGCATACTGCAGTCACACACCTACGCGCAGGCGCCACCGTGGGCTGCAACGTGCAGGGAGCATTCCGCGCAAAGCGCGTGGTCCTTGTTTTTGCCACCCTTGCTGCTTCTTTCTTAATTTATTCGCTGCCCTGCTTTCAAACTGCTGAGCTTTTTCTGTCTAAAACCCTATTTCGGTACTTCTAAGTTTTTCCGAAGTATCACCGCGCAAATGTAAGACAAAATGAAGGTTTGAGTTCTAAAAGAAGAGGTAATCTAAATTATTTCATTTGAGAATTCTGACGTAAGAACATCTGGTGCTCTTCCTTTTTAAGCTAAAGGTGAATATGTGAGGCGTAATCTTATATCGTACTATCGTACAGGTTGAGGAAACAGTTTAAGTTGAAGCGCGGTGGCGCTGTACTCAAACCTAAACGATATACTATTATGTCCGCTGATATGAGTCGATGTAATGATGCATGACATTCAGAACCAGCCATCCGAAGAAAACCTGGATGAAATGAAAGACGTCACGAGAAAAAACGCTTAAAGATCTGATATATCAAGGTCGAGTTAATCTCTCTATCCTTAGTTTCTTCCTTTGCTATAACAGTTTCTGACTAAATCTTTATCGTTATATCATTATACTATGAATGTGGGGGAACATAATTGAGGAGAGGACCACCGAGCACCCGGGGAGGCCAGTCATCTAAAGTCAGTGGCACCGCCCAGTCGGCATGGGGACTGTCGGACCATCTTATTAGTCTGCGTTTCGACATGTCCATTCCATGGCAAAGCTCGTCCTCGAGCTTTGAAGTTGGCCATGGTTGCTTTAGGGTTGTCATCATTGGATTCGTCTGGACGTTGAACATATGCACATTGAACGTTGAACGTTGCCCATTTGTATAATTGAGAGCTGCCCATTACCATTTGTTGCTTTGGTTGGAGGCGCGACTGCTTCAAGCTTTGGTTGCTGGATTGTTTCTTCACAAGACAAGGGAAAAGGGTTTATGGTTGGAGGCATTTTCGCACGCCCTGTCAGAAGAAAGAGCTCGTCTCGAGCTGAGGAAATTGAAGCAACATGAACTTTGAATGATGAGCAAATTGGGGTACGGTGAGGCTACCGTAATCGTGAGGCGGATAAGGACTTCCGCATGGTGGTAAAATGTAACATAAGGAGGCGGATAAGACTGCACTGGTGACGAATTGTGATCTATGGGTATGTGATGACATCCGTAAAAAAATAGTGAGCAGTGTTGTAGAAAATGAGATTATTGGCATGGAAAAGCACATAAATTGACAACAGATAGCAGAGTAAAGTATGTTCGAAGACGGAAGGGACGGAAATCGTATTTCGAACATTTGTCGTTACAGAACATGATAAGCTATGATATGGACGTATAATTCCACAACATAATTTGATAAATTCTGAACAACTTGCAGGCAACTTAGAAGGGAAAACTTCCCTAACGTTGATTACAAGGCGTTGGTGAAAAGTGATTGACTGAAAGCTTTCTCCAAGCCGCCAGTCAGAGAAGCCTTCCATGTCATAGTGCGGTTGCTTGCGGGCAAACTTGCAGCTATCAACTTGCAGTTTCTTTAACGCAGCAGCTATTGTGCCAATAGCTGCTGCGTTAAAGAAATTTGTGAGGCTGCTATTGGCACTTCTCACTCATTATGAGAGAGACCAATTCGTTCCTTGTCTCAGACGCTCTGAACGTCTGAGATTAGGGCGGAACCTTTTCTGGAAATCTGTTTTGCGAAGATAAACATAAATGATTTTTTTTGTATTTTTTTGATTGGAATAGCACAATGATAAATACAAAAATGCACAAAATTGTCATGAATACAGTATAATGATAGAACAATGAAAGCTAACAAGGGAAGGATGATTGGTCGAAGTGACCATTTGGAATGAGCTGTATACTAGGGAACCGTCCTCGGTAAGACAAACTCAAAACTACTTTCGCTAGGTGCCAAGCGTTTTTGTGGGGGGGGGGGGGGAGTTACAAGGCCATTTTCCTCCGGCGCAGCCGGCGCACCCAGTGATGAGCGAGGCGCTAGAACAACGCAGCAGTGTGGCGGTGGCGCAGTGGCAAGACAGCGGACTACCAGATGGTCGAGGGTTCGAGTCTCGTTGCTGCTGTTTTGTTTTGCAGCTCTGTAAAAAGTCTACTGGGTGACAGTAAACGAAAAATACTCATTTCTAGGCAGTTGAAACAAGCTATTTACTACAAAAAATTCACCATTTTAACAATAAGCTATAATCTTCTACAATATGTAAATCTGTAGAGGTTATGATGTCACAACAATGGCAAATGATATATTAACATGTATGGAATACAACCACAAAATGCTCAAACCAGAAGAGCTTCTCGCAGCGCGCGCACTTGCAAAATTGCAATCGATTCACATCCCATGTATTGGCTCTCGATCTGAACTTTACCTTGAATCATAGGGATTCCATCCTTAAGATCTTATTGCTCACTAGCTGGCTTACCCGGCTCCGCCGTATGTTCCGAATAGAAAATTCCATTTCTTAATCTATCCGAATCAAACTTGGTACACATACACTTCGGGCCCCGGCGGGTGTCATAGACTACTTTTCGTCATCGATTGATATCGATTTTATCGATTTTTTGCAAAATTTGAGCTAGGGGGCTGGGATTTGGCACAGGGGGTAATCGAGCATGCTGATTACGAAAACAAAATTAGTTTTCGAAACCGTGCATTACTTTAATCGATTTTATCGATTTTTTTGCCATCACCCCACGGGGGTGATCAGCATGCTCGATTACCCCCCTGTGCCAAATCCCAGCCCCGTAGCTCAAACTTTGCAAAAAAATCGATAAAATCGATAAAAGTAATGCACGATTTTAAAAACTAATATTGTATTCGGAATCCCCATGCTCACTTACCCCCCTGTGCCAACTCCCAGCCCCGTAGCTCAAATTCTGCAAAAAATCGATAAAATCGATATCAATCGATGACGAAAAGTAGCCTATGACACCCGCCGGGGCCCGTAGTGTATGTATGCCAAGTTTGGTCCGGATCGGTTCAAAAATGGAATTTTCTATTCGGAACATACGTACAGACAGACAGACAGACATACAGACAAACAGACATTCAGCTTTATATATAAGATTTACATACAGTTTTGCTCGCCGCGATTCAAAAATCTCCTTTCATACCATGGCATGCAGCCGGATACATTGATAACCACCCCGGCGAATTCGAGTCTCCTATTCTGTGCTGTTTTTCACCGATTTTGATAGGCGTGAAGCTGCTGATCGTCATCGTTTATATTTTATCGATGTGCGCGCTGCGAGAAGCTCTTCTGCTTCGAGCATTTTGTGGGTGTATTCCGTACATGTTAATACATCATTTGAATCCATTGTTGTGACATCATAACCTCCACAGATTTACATATCGTAGAAGATTATAGCTTATTGTAGAAATGGTGACTTTTTTGCAGTAAATAGCTTGTTTCAACTGCCTAGAAATGAGTATTTTTCGTTTACTGTCACCCAATAGACTTTTTACAGAACTGCAAAACAAAATAGCAGAAACAGGACTCGAACCCTCGACCACCTGCTTCGTAGTCCGCTGCCTTGCCACTGCGCCACCACCACACTGCCGAGTTGTTCTAGCTCCTCGCTCATCACTGGGTGCGCCGGCTGCGTCGGAGGAAATTGGCCTTGTAACTCCCTCCACAAAACCGAAGCTGGCCTAAGCGCAAACTAGGCAGTATTGTATTACTGCTTGAAACGAATACAGCTAAGCTTGGGACATCTCCTGGCGCCTATATTCCAATCAAGATTAGATAATGACGCTTTCAATGAGCGTGACTAGGAATGGGGCCTCTGGTAATCCCATAGGCTATAACATAGCCTATGGAGTACCATAGGCAACATAGCCTACGGACTATCCACACACGCGTCTAGATCGCTTGTGGAACTGCGGCAATCAGAAACGGCTATGGTAATTACCACGATTATAAAAAACTTTGTACATATGTACAGTGCCGGCGTTGGCGATGGAGTTCCTGAGTTTGTATAAAAAATGCTGATGGAAAATGAGAAAGAAGGAAAATAAATGGTTGAAAATAATGTGGAATAATGTGTAAAGTTGTACACGAAATATGGTGAAAAATGGTTGTGAAAATGAATTTCACATGTTTTGTAAAGATAATAGATTATGAAAGAAAAAATGTAGAAGTAAAATTATGTTGAAAAATGAAGAATTTTAGAGTTTGTTTTTGAATAGATAGGGTGGGAGAAGGGGGCTAAAGTGATAAAGAGTAAATATTTACTATTTACTATATTTAATATTCTGCACGTGGTATCACGGTAAAAACTGTAAGGAATTACAGCAGATAAAAAATATCATATACCATATTCAGTATAGTGGTATATTCATTATCTGCTATGAAACAAAGTCTGTCAAACATACAGTAGGTAAAGAATACATGATTGTATTCATTACACCTATGACATAAAAAATATGACAAGTTAGAAAAAACACACTCAGAACCAAGGGGCTCAAAGGAAAAGAGAAAAGGAAGAACAAATATAGAAAAGGGTTACGTAATTCACGTAGAGATGAGAGCTGATGCCGGTGGTGGGATTAGCAAAAATCTGCAGAATGTATGCTTACTTTTTTTGAGAAAAGTTATGCGACAAAATCGTTCAAAAAAAAACCCGGGACCTCCATGTCAAGTTAACGAGTTACTCTCGTAACTTGATCCCTCCACCCTTAGTTTCTTCCTTTGCTTTGACATAACAGTTTCTGACTAGATCTTTATCCTTATATCATTATACCATAAATGTGGGAGAACATAATTGAGGAAGGGACCACCGAGAACCCGGGAGTGCTTATCTGAAGTTGGTGGCACTGCCCAGTCGGCGTGGGGACTGTCGGACCATCTTCTTAGTCTGCGTCTCGACACCTCCTTCCTTTGATGCGAAAAAAATCGTATCCGGTATCAAGGCAGATCGCATATGAGCATAGAAGCAAGAAAATGGCACTCTGCTGCTACAAAAACGAAAAATTACGAGAAACAACGTTAAAAACAAGGCTCGCGATGTTGTGCGTAGCGTGGTCTCTGCACGTTGCGCGTACGGTAATGTCGAGATGTGTAACTGGGGAGACGGGCCTTCCGAACCCACCGTCTACTACAGTGATCTAGAAATGGGGCGCGGACGCATGCGCTGCGCTGGGGGCGGACAAGTATTCCGCCGAGTCCGCGTATTTTCGAAAATATCAGCTCCTTTCACCCGGCTCCAGTACTTAAAGTGCTTACTGTTATAAACGCATTTGTTCAAAAAGGGCTATTTGCCTCGCTGAATCTTACTATTCTCCCCCAGTTCCAAATTCCTCCAAGTACGTTCTTGATATGAAATACATTTTTTTTCCAAATTCTACAATTGTAAACGATTGACTTTCAGCTCTAGATCATTTTTTTTATTTCCTTCTTCCACTATTGCTTTCTCATGTGGGCGATCCTTATGGCGTCACGTCAATCATGATCACATCGTTGTGCTAGTGTGAATTGCTTAATGTCTTTGAGGAAAGCCCACACAGTCAAATTAATACAGCAAGTTTGAGGACGTATCTATAACGAGTGATCTATAGTGATTGATGCTTATCAGATTGTGCAAATGCAGCACGCGATGTTAAAAGCTTTCAACTCGTTATTAGCTCGACTGATAAGTATGAACATATGTCTGAGTTTGTCTGAGTTTTGAAACTAAATTTTTAGATTTGTGAAAAACTGTGTAGCTTTCATGTAAAAAGAACGTGTGCTTCTCTTACAGGCATCCATGTAATGTGCATTTTAAATAATTGTGACTGCATGATCCTGCAAGGATGGCAGACGTAGGGAACTAGAGCATGTAAACGAACAAGTGTTTGCAAAAATAAGACTTTTCTTCAGCATCTCATTGGGTAGTAGGTAAATATCGGTAGTGCAACTCTTCTACCTCCTCGACGCGCCTTCTAAGGTCAGCCGCACCGTGAAGCAACCAATCACGGAGTGACCTCTAATTAGCGCTGACCTCTACAACAGTCGCGATTCGAGCAGGTTCAGAAGGACTTACACCCGTTAACTGTACTACATGGTGCTGGCCTCGTTAAACGCATTGTACAAGAATGAAGCATGCTTTCAGTGCCTTTCGAGTAAAAATTTAGTTTCCACAGGTTAATACTGTCCACCTAATATCATAGGCGGTACAGCCATGCTATTTTTCTCCTCTAATGGCCTTAACATGCCTTACTTCCTTTTCGCTGGTCGGGTTTTATTTATAAGCTCGACCGTCGGCCGGTCGTAACAAAGAAACTGACGCAGCACTTCATACACTGGATTTCATCGACACCACATTTTATACAATTCCAGTGTTTCCGTAAGGGAAGATACGCAGTCTTGTGAATTACAAGATTTGCTGCGTAGTCTACTACATGATTGCTTAATATTGTCTCGAGAGATATTACTAGAATGACGTCTCCTCGAAATCTCCTACCAGGTATTGCTTCATCGCCATAGAGACTATTTCAAAGAGGATGGGAAGATAACCATAAGAAGACTTTGTTGGTAACCCAATTTTCCAACTTTGCATCTGCCTTTACTAGTGTGGGTCGTGTTACATGACCACTCGATACCGTTATAGTTATTGAGAGATTGCGGTAATGCATTGATGTTTTGTGTAAGTGCGAAAGAAGGTTCCGAGCTCAGAAATTCGATGGCATTAGACGAGTTTTAAGCACTACCGTGACTCTAATCTTTCGTTTTGAGATGTTCTGTTGCACTACCGAACTAGTTTATAATTGGTGGCCTTTAAAGGCAGTGGGTCGGCAGAATGAGACCCGTGGCAAAACAAGGTCACAGGGTAGGAGCCCCCATAATGGAACCTATGGGCCAAAGTTCGATCTTTCTTTGCCACTTCTAACCCCCGAAATTTCAAAGCGAAAGCAGCGCTCATCTCCTGTCCTCTCCGAACCCGCCCACCCCATGGACGAGTGACTTCCGCGGTCAGAGCGCCAGCCGCAATGCTATAAGCATGAGGTCCCGCAACGACTCTGCGTCTTCGCCATGACGGGCTTCGCGTTCACTCGTCCATGGGGTGGGCGGGTTCGGAGAGGACAGGAGATGAGCGCTGCTTTCGCTTTGAAATTTCGGGGGTTAGAAGTGGCAGAGAAAGATCGAACTTTGGCTCATAGGTTCCATTATGGGGGCTCCTACCCTGTGACCTTGTTTTGCCACGGGTCTCATTCTGCCGACCTACTGTCTTTAAACTCTGATAAGACTTTGCCTATCTTCACTCAAAAATATTCGTTTTTTTTACAAAGCGAAGATTTGACACTAGACCGCAAAGAGTTGCAAAGCTGTGAATCTCTTATGATGCTTTTCCAATACGTCACTCAGAAAGCGTCTACAGGAGTTTTCGCAACAGAAGATTGGAGTATAAAACGCGTTGCTTTTCCTTGATCGTTATCTTGAGGGTGTTCATGTATAGTCCACGAACTCTTGAACGATTTCTTTAAGCTATGTTGTTCCTTACTTCTTACTTGTAATAGATCGAGGGAAAGTGTGGTTCGTCATGCATCTTTTGAGGAATGTAAGTTTTTGGCGAGTGATGACAACAATTTTCGCGGAGTAACGCTTCGCGCACCAATAAGAACAGGTTCGGCTTTACATTTTAATGTGGTCCTTCTCTGAAAAACCTGGGTATGTTATAAACGATTTCATCTTTGTCGTACAAGTTTGTTATGGTAGTAACTTTATTGTCTTACATTCCGGCCCCACGCCGACTGAACCACACACATCGATGTATTATATCTGTATTATGTATGATCTCGGCCGTTAAAAATTTCTTCCCGCTCATATTCATTCGCCTAACTTAGAGGCAAGTTTGGCGGTTGACTCGTATTCACAGTGTACTACCAATATTGCAGCGCGCAACCGTTTTAGAAGAGCTCCTTTATCTGTGGTAACAACAAATAAACAGCGTTTGTAGCAACGCTTATATACGTACAGACAATCTACAGCTCACTAAACGGAGGATGCGGCATGAGATCAGCGGTTAGCGATCAGTCAGAGTTTTCAAGTGTTGCCGGAAAGTAATGGCGGTGTTGAAAGTTTGCACCTGGTGAAAGTTTTGGAAGTGTTAGGTATATAAATCATTAACCTTGCAGTCTTTTCTTCCTTAACCGACTTGCGGATTGGAGAGATTGGGTAAGGAAAAATTTTGTGAAGGCTTCAAAGACAAAAAGATAGAAGCTTCTGCATGCAAAAGATCCTCTCGTAAAAACTTCTTGGGAAGTTAGGGCGTGTTTAACATAGGCAAAATTTAAGAATCTAATGGAGACATGCGTGTTTGGTGTCAATCCGATTAAAAATGAATCGAACTAAGAAAATGTGTTTTTTTTGTTTTACAACACTATCAACATTACAAAAAAAACGGTCCGAATCATGTTCAAAAGTGACAAGTCGCATCCACCTTAATAAAAAGTATTTTTCCAACTTGGATTACGTTTTGTTTGATCAGCTCTCCTGTCAACCTTTCTTGTTTTGCGTTATGGAGTTCTGCTGCTTTGACTATGCCAATTCCAGCTTGTTGTTAGCGAACGAAGGGGACAAGATGCATCATGCATTATGTGATCTTACTCATTTTCAGTCATTTACATGTTCAGAAAGACCCTACCGAGCGTTTGCTCAAATCACCAATGGCAGGAGCTTGATTAGTGTTGATCATTTGTTTTATCTCGCATAAAATTTTACTTTCAACAGCTGTTGATGTGGCTGCAAAACCAACTGCTGTTGCTGCACCAATGATTTCCACATTCAAAACTTTTGACGCCGTCAACAGGTGCGACACTTTCAACACTTCCAACAACAACACTTTTAACACCGGCAAAACTTGCAAACTCTGACCAACCGCTAACCGCCAAATTCATGTATCTTCCGTTTCGCGAGCTGTAGACTGTCTGTACGTAAATGAGCATTTCGCTGACATAAATACTTCTCATTAGTTCGTAGCTACCGTTGAATGAGCTCGTCTAGAGCAATTCCATACTGCAGCATCGGTAGTACATCGTTGTAGCAACCGCCAAACCTGCTTCCCCTACGCCAGACGAATCGGATATATGGTGGCAAGAAAACTTTGGCGGCCAAGATAGATACATCATTGTTGACTGATTCCTTTCAGGCCTCACGACGACATGACCAAAGGCGATAAAGTTACTACCATAACAATCCTGTACGGCAAAGAAGGAGTATTTGAATCGTTTATAACATGCCCAAATTTCAGGATAAAAAGAATACGACATATCTAATTATTAGGCAATATCTACATTTATGCTCATGAAGCGGTCGCTTGTGCGCTGGGTTTCAGCAACGTTTTCTTTCTCAAACTCTGGAGACTGCTATAAATATTATGTTGGACTCATTTCTGTACTGTTGCACTATTGTACTGGTGTTAGTAACCATCTCTAATGTCGCGCGACTTTTCATCCTTCCACTTACTGTCGGTTTTTTTGTAACACGCTATGTAATTTTGCATGTACCAATTGTTGTCTACCATATCACCTATACCATGTGGAAACGAGTATATTAGCGGGATGGGCCGCCCCTATGTGCGCGCATCAAAGAACGCCAAGATGGCATAAGTGGCCTGCGTCCCACTAAATTTATCACCCAGTAAGGTGAGTACTAGCTCAATTTTGCGTTTGCTCGTCGCTTTTGTTCTTCTCAAAGCGTTGAGCTCTTTTCTGTAATCGACGAAATGGTTGGTCGAATAGGTAACTGATGTGTTTTTGACCTTTAGATTCTGAGGGAACTGTGAAAGAGTAGTTACTGTGATAGACGAACCGTCTGCGTTCAAATCGTCGCCATTGTTAGACCAACACCCCACGAATAAGCGGTCCGCGTTCACCTTGATGAGGCGGTAGCCCTAGCCTACAATTCGCACCCGCTCGGTTCTGGTGCGAAAAAAGGGAGACGGTGTCTCCGCATGAGCGGTCTTAAAGGCAGCGTCCGGGCAAAATTTCGCCTCTCATGTTTCCGCCATTCTGGGCCTTTCCGTGGCCCTGATTACAGTTGTAAAGTCCAAATTGTTCAAAACACCCAAAAAACCAGGTTCTTGGGGTCCCTTGAAGAGAGGAACGGACGAGTTTCGAATTGCTCATCCCTATCGTCATGCCAGTGGGAGGAGCTGCGACTTCATGGATGCAGCTACATTGCAGTGTGCAGTGCAACTGCAATGTAATGTCAATGCAACCGCACTCCTGCGTAAGCACTCGTCCTCAAGGGTGGTTTGTGATACGAAGGGGCGGCTTGTGATACGTATCACAGGCCCGTATCTCCTTCTAGAGGGCACGTCAAAGGATTGGACCAATGCAGATGTCTGTATGTCTGTATGTCTGTATGTCTGTATGTCTGTACATCTGTATGTCTGTATGTCTGTATGTCTGTATGTCTGTATGTCTGTATGTCTGTATGTCGGTATGTCTGTACGTCTGTATGTCTGTACGTCTGTATGTCTGTACGTCTGTATTTCTGTACGTCTGTATGTCTGTACGTCTGTATGTCTGTACGTCTGTATGTCTGTACGTCTGTATGTCTGTACGTCTGTATGTCTGCACGCCTGTATGTCTGTACGTCTGTATGTCTGTACGTCTGTATGTCTGTACGTCTGTATGTCTGTCTGTCTGTCTGTCTGTCTGGCTGTCTGCCTGTGTGTACGTATGTTCCGAATAGAAAATTCCATTTCTGAACCGATCCGGACCAAACTTGGCACACATACACTTCGGGCCCCGGCGGGTGTCATAGACTACTTTTCGTCATCGATTGATATCGATTTTATCGATTTTTTGCAAAATTTGAGCTACGGGGCTGGGAGTTGGTATAGGGGGGTAATCGAGCATGCTGATTACGAATAAAATAATGACAGGGCCGGGCGGAGCCGGGTAAGCCCTCTGGTCTTATATATAAAGCTGAATGTCTGTTTGTCTGTCTGTCTGTCTGTCTGTCTGCATGTCTGTATGTCTGTACGTATGTTCCGAATAGAAATCCATTTCTGCACCGATCCGGACCAAACTTGGCACACATACACTTCGGGCCCCGGCGGGTGTCATAGGCAACTTTTCGTCATCGATCGATATCGATTTTATCGATTTTTTGCAAAATTTGAGCTACGGGGCTGGGAGTTGGTACAGGGGGGGGGTAATCGAGCATGCTGATTACGAATAAAATATTGACAGGGCCGGGCGGAGCCGGGTAAGCCATCTAGTTCATTCTAAAACGAAGCTACTCCTTGGATTTCAAAAATATTTAATGTCATGGTTTGGAAAAATCTGGTTTGACAGGTAGAGGGCGCAGACGAGAAGAGGGGAGCGTGGGAGACAGAGATAAAGGCGGCTTAGCGTTATTTTGTCCCTCCTGTCGCCTCGGTTTGGCGAGGTCACCAGTCTTCTACAAGGACATTCTCGCTAAAGCCCGTCCATTTCAGTGCCATGTGGCTCGTCAATAGAGGATATGCAACAAATCGACTGGTGGACACCTTGTCGCGTCAAAATTACGTCAACATTGATGCTGGAGCGGACATGGCACTAAAATGGGGGATCCTTGAAGACAGTTCCTTTAAACCTATATGGCTTTTATTTTTAGGTTATTCACAGTTCACTGGCATGCCGGGCAGAAAAGCACACTTTTAGATCATCGCTGTGAAAATAACTTCTATGGAATGCCGTTTTGTGCGATCCTATACACATACACAGCTGAGGAAGCCACCATCCGCTAACAACTTTTTCAGGAAATGCAATAGCTGCATCTGAAACTTATACTCAATTCAAAATCTTCGCCTGAAACGAGGGAGAAGCGATTTGAAAAGCTTGTTGAGAGCAGATTGTGCAGCGAGTCAACTGAGCGCTGGAAATATTATTGTGATTCAAGAAACATTTGAGAAAAAGTACTTCCTTAGCTCTTGGCCGTGTACTTTTCGATTGTTGCGACAATGAAAAAAGCAAGCGGTACTTCCGCTAATTCAAAACAACAAATGATTCTGCTCGGCGGAGCACTTGACACTATGTTTGTGAAGCAAGATTGAGAAAATAAAAAGCTATTCAAAAGAATATTTATCATCAAATCACCAATCCAGCACTTTCAGTATATTGAAGTCATTTGCACATCTTCAAAGATGGGAGGGGTTTGTAGTTAGAATGTCACCAATGACGCACAGGAGACATAGTGAAATAAGGGTACATCCATGTCAGGTGTCACGATGATTTTGTCATTACCTCTGTAAGAACACAATTATATTTGCTCTGACAAATGTGGCTTGAAAGCAAATTTGGAGATGCATCCTCCATCTACTTTCAGTCCTTTTCTTTTGAATTACATTATGAACATGAAATTATACCAAAGCATTCTATAAAAAGTAGAAATAATACTTATGCGCACAGATATCTGAGCAAGAATGCAGAAGCAAGGGTGTGAGGCATAATTGCGCCCTTCCACCCACAGCTCTACCAGCAGTACCAGCACGTTGGGAGTCCTCTTATTCCGTATACTGCCAATAAAGCAAACTTGTCAGTGATGCCGAGCAGCACAAAAACTGCAAGAGCCGTCCTGCGGACTATCGGTCTTTTCAACATGCCATGCGTCGTATAAGAACCAGTATCTGCTAGAGCTGCGATTTATGGTCAAGTTCGTTCCTCTAACTTCAGCTTCCAAAAACATTGTTGAAAGGTCAGTGGTCCGACAAAATGGCGCCCATTGGTGGATCTTCCTCTACCCGGTTACGACAGATGTTAATCTTTTAGGTCGTTTCATAAGTTCGTAGAGTTTCTATAAATCAACAAAATAATAAATTTTAGCAAAATTCAGGAATTAATTGTTTAGGTGCAGGGCACGGCACAGGTGGCTTAGCAAGCAAGCTGGATATCGTTTTTAGGGAAAAAGCAAAGGGGATATCGTTTTTGCGGAAGAACATAACGTTGTCTTTCGATTTGCGGCCGGCACGCTGCCGGCATGCCGCCGGCAAATAAACAAAGGGTTTGTTTACAGCGAATTGAAGATGAAATGACACCAAAATAGGTGTATAGATGGGCAATGGGGAGTTAGGACTAAGTATGAAAAATTATGAAAAAATTATGTGAACTAAATGCGTGCTCAACTTTTTTCGGAGTTAGGTGGCTTTCAAGCCACCTGGATAGCCACCTGAGGTGGCTTAGGAAAGAAAAAGTCATAAATTTTTCCTCACGCACATAATTTTTCTACTTTCTTTACATACTTTTCATCTACCTCCCAAACCCTACAAACTGGTTCCTAAACTGCCTCAAACCCCCCTCTTCCCGCTTAGTTATAGCCCCTTGAAAATTTTGAATGGCGGCGGAAAGGCTGCTCTAGGCGCGTAATGCTGCACGATGGATACATCACGCCGCCAATCCAGAGAATATGAATATCATCGCGTGTGTTCGATGATTCTTTTTCGTTTTTTCTTTCTGTTGTGGCTTTGTTCCGTTCCTTTTCATGTATTTACTCTTCGAATATCTCGTGGTGGATGTCGTAATTTCATTGAAGACAATGAAACTTCATTTTTTGCAATTTCGGGACGCCAGCTCGTGCCGACCCATGGTCTAGGGTCAAAGGGGACTTCGTAAAAATTCGCAAAAGTCAAGGGGGACTTCGTTTTTTGCATTTTCAACTAGCCACCTCGTGCCGAGCCCTGTTTAGGTGCTGTGCACAACCTTCTACCACCATGCCATCAGATTTCCAGTTCCGTTTTTCCAAAACTCAGCTGATCTGGTCCCAAAAAACTCGTCTAACCAGCGCCTAAGATCGCCTTCAAAATCAAAACAGACACCGTCCATAGGATCGGTGATAGACTGGAAGATGACAAAATGCTAAAGCGAGATCTCAAGAGTACATTGAGTATTACTGTACCTTCCGGTCAATTCTTGCAGGACAGCTATGACGACGGTTGCCGTAAGGGACCAACTTTCATCGCGTAAAAAAGCTCATTGGACCTGTTTATCAGGCTTTTTGTGCAGTAGGAATTATTTTAGACGTGCAATCGGGTTCCATACGGTATGAACGAGAACGAGTGCCAAAAATGCTTTTTTTGACTTTTGAGAATCCCTTTGGAAGCTGAGGAATCAAAGCAAAACAGGTTTTCATAGAAAATAACTGGTTATTTTTGAAGAACATGATCATCTTTTCTTGCTTGTTTACGCATCATGCCGCAAATCAACCGCTCCTTAGAGAAATGAGAACGAGAGTGAAAACTCTACGAACTTACGAAACGACATAATAAGTTGAGTGGAGCGTACCAAATTTGAGGGCCATCTGATTTGGCAATGAAACGACGTCATAGCCCCCTCTTAAAACAACATATTTTCTACATAGTATTTCCCTCAGCTCATGCCCAACCCAATAACTAGTATCCAACATAAAGGATGAAGGTTTTGGCATCTTTAATACACTCTGCAGGCATGGGACCGAACGTACTTCACCTCATAGCCTAAGAAGCTATTGAATGCGTGCGAGCCTTTTACAATGACTTGCGGGGGCCAGCCGATTATCAAGTAGTGTTTTTATCTTTCTAGATTAATTTGGTACCAATTTACGGGCTCTAAAGGTAGAGGGCTTGGTAGGTCCAGGGGCAGGATCGAACCCGCGTCCGACCTGGTTATAGAGACGCCACATACCTGTATACCACTCGTCCCGGTAATCGAATATTGTTCAAAAATCAAAAAATTTCAAATATTTGATTATCAAATAATATTCAAGAATGGAAATTTTCGAATATCCGACTTTCGAATGATATTTGAAAATCGAATGTCATTCATTGTTCGAATCGAATATTATTTCGGCTTTCGTAATATTTGAAGAGATTGAATGTCATAAGATAGCTGTCTTTGAAAGACCAAAAATCTAACCATAGGCTGTTTTATGTACGTATCAAGGAATAAACACTTTTCTATCACAATTTATGATAAAAAACGGCCTAGTGGTGATGTCTAGGCTGAATTCGAAGGCTACTGCATGGCGAAGGCGCAGAAGCAGTATTAGATAACGGGCACGAACGCGGCGGGCGTTTATCTTCACCGTTGTAAGTCCTGCGTCTGTGCACTCTCTGCGGCTATTGGAGCCGCCTTCGCGTCTAGAAATATTGCGCCTTCTTCATGCAGCAGCCTACAGTTGGTATTTTTTCAAACCTGTTACATTGAGATATTATAATAGGTTGTAACACTTGAGACACTCTCACTTCTCACGGCGATAAGTCATGCAGTTCACATTCTCAGTAGGGATCCAAAATCCATTCGATAGAGCAAAGCAAGCTCTACAAGATGGTTTGCAAAAGTTCGCACCAACTTCAACCCAATGTAAGTTTGCATCCAAAATCTGATTCGTACTGAAGACTCAAAAATTCGCGAAAAATTCATATCTTTGTTCAAGAAAATCCTATGATAAACCAACTTATAAAAATTGCACACTATTATACACTCCTTTGTACCGTTTCTGGATTTTTTTCCTCATTTAAAAATCGAGAAAAAGGAAGATTTCATGTTTATACATAAATAAACAGAGCTATGTTATTTTCATTCATGTAATTGTATACTACAAGCCCTTAGAAGTATAATCGTAAATTTTCAGCTTCCTGTAAGCCCAGTTTTCGAGAAATATTGATTTTAGCATGAAATACCAAAGTGAGGTGAGCTAAATCCGGTAATTTTTGAAAACTAAGGCCTGTGGGTAACTGAAAATTTACAGTTATACTTTCAAGAGCTTGCAGTATACAATTAAATGAGTAAAAAACAGCATAGCTTCGTTTTTGTATAAATATGAAAATTTTCGTTTTCTCGATTTCTAAATAAGAAAAAATCTAGGAATGGTACTATGAGTGTCTGATGTAGTGTGCAATTTTTATAAGTTGGAAATTCGTAGGATTTTCTTGAACAAAGATATGAATTTTTCGCGATTTTCTAAGGCTTCAGTACGACTCGGATTTTGGATGCAAAATTACATTGAGTTGAAATTGGTACGAACTTTTGCAAACCATCTTGCAGAGCTTGCTTTGCTCTATCGAATAGTATTTTGGCTCCCTATTGAGAATGTGAACTGTATAACTTATCGCCGTAAGAAGTGAGAGTGTCTCAAGACTTATGTTACAACCTAACATTATCGCTAATTACCCTGTAGGGCACAGGATTTTTTATCATTTTTGGACACAGCATTTTTTTGGGCTCGTGATCCATTTAGGTAATCTTATAGTTATAGGCTACTGCATGATGAAGCGCAGAAGCACTATTACTTGAGCGGACGCGAACGTGACGCGACGCGCGCGTATCCTCAAAGTTGTAAATCCTGCACTTCATGCGCTCTGCGCCTAATAAAGCCGCATTCGCGCCCAAAGATATTGCGCCTTCGTCATGCAGCAACCTATTAGGTCGTGTAATAAGTTCTGTCCCATTTTTTGTTTTAGTTTTTTCTTGCCAACATTGATTATATTTGAGATAAAATGTATATGCTTTTGAAAGCTCTACGTCTGCTCTACAGACTCATATGCATCATTCCCCAACATAGCAGGAAACTGAAAAAGATTTTTTACATTGAAATAAAAAAACCAAAGAGCCGAAAAATCAAATTTTGACATCTTTTTTCCTCCAAATTTTTCTCGATTTTTATTGGTAAAACTTATGAAGCAAGCCTGACAACAACCAAAACAATCTATTAGAATTTTACACTTATTCTATCACTGTTTTCGCATGTTACCTTCCTTCCATCGGCTATTCAATGACATTTTTTTGAAGTCGGCAAGGCAAGACTCTGTCACGGCGATGTTCGCCGTCGCGCGTGCTCAAGCTGTGTTTCTTCCAAAATCCGAATTTTAAGAACCTAACCCATGAATTCGATAATTTTGAAGCCACAAACCATCCCTTCTTTCTTTTCTGGATGATCCGCCTACCGTCTTCCCTCAGGATGCCTTCAGATGATGCCCAATACCAACGTTGAAAAAGCTTTAGAAAGAAGAGTTTTCTAAAGTTTACAGAAATGATTTTTGAAAGGTTTCAGCACTCTTGAAGTGCAATAGAAGCTAGAGTATTCTTTGCTTACGTGTAGCAAATTCTTCGAGCTCATTCGTAGGCATTCTGACTAATTAGAAAGGCGACGTAACGTAGTTGTCGAAAATGGATTTTTTCCCTGTTTGATTTTCCAAATTTGACGCTGTAAAACTTTCTCCAGTCTTCTGTTGGAGAAAACCGAAATGAGAGTCTTAGTAGAGAAGGCTTAAAGCTTTCAAATGCATACAAACAATTTACAGAACATCGCGCAAAATATTGAGAAAAAATCGAAAGAAAAAATGGGACAGAACTTATTACACAACCTAATATACCTATTTCTATGACGTTGTGAAGAAATTTTTGTGAAGAAACTTTAAAGAAAATTGTCATTACGAATGAAGACGCGAACTTGAAGTTCCTGAGTAGTGAAATCGAGCAACTGCTGCGACATACAAATCCGGCTCGTCTTGAAACTGTTCAGGTTAAAGCTCGAAGAGATGTGGACTGATAAATACCGCAGGAAATTAAACTAGGATTCTGAAACAACGAGGGCCGCATGTTGCACTCAGTCGTAGTTATGCCATGTACACCGTAACAAATGTTTTTCAATGCTTCTCAAAAACTTGATTACACATTTGAAAAGCATTCAGAACTCATAAAAGTTGCGTTGTAGAATCAACTGCGTAGAAACTCTGATACACAAATTTCTAGATTTTACTTGAGAAGTTCTTTCTAAAGTCTTACTTCGCAGTTTCCATATATGCTGGAAGTTCCTACCGTAATCCCACAATAATAAAAGCATGGGTGAATAGCTTTTTGCTGTAAATGCACGCTGAAGCCAGCCCTACGTGTTGCGCGAAGGTTTTGCAAAAGACTTTATAGGAGAGGTATTCGCGATGAAAAGTGCAGTTACTCTTGGAACACCCCGTATATGCTATGGATACAGAATTTTTGAATATTTGGTGCTCATAAAATATTCGAATACTTTATTAACATTGAATAGTTGACTCGATGACCATCGAATGTTTGGATAATATTCTGTCGAGTCATTCGCAATAGAATGATTTATTTGAATAATCGAATAGTCATTCGAGTCGGTTCAAAGTGTAGTACCCAAACTCCCTCGTCTCCACACTTTGCCACAGCAATGGATATTATGGGATCGTCACATTCCTACGCGTCTTTCAGTCAATACTCTGATTCCCACTATGTGTTTTTTTCTTACTCTGCCCCCTCATCATTAGTCGCAGACGTTTCAGAGCGACAGCTTTATAAAGAACGTAAAGTGTCAAGTCCTGAATTTTGGTAGAGTACCACAAATGAAGTAGTTTTTTCTTTATGCAGCATGAAGTTCAACATACGCACTGTTGTTGTTTTCTTCAAGCACTGCCTTTGGTGTACGGATCCACCAATGTCCACTCGTGTATCGCTTTTTACTGAAAAATAGATACAACGCATGAAAGTAATCTATAAGGACCAACCAACTCTTCATTCTAATAATCCGCTCAACTGGGCAAGCTTGCTGAGGTATCTGCAATTAGATCTTATTCAAAAATCTTGTAATATTGAATTACAGTTAATGGTTTTTAGCAAGCGTCATTGATGTTTCTATTATTTTGTTGTCGTTCGAAAATGCAAATCGTATCTTATGTTGATGAAAAAAAAATTTTAAAACAGTTCTAAACTTTCTTCTGCGACGTTGGGAAGAGAGGTAAGGCTTATAAAAATTATGTAGTTGTGCAAGAAGAGTCCACTATTGAGTCACTCCAAAACTTTTTCTTTTTACCAGCCACTAAATAATTTTCGAAACACCATCAAAAAATATTTTTGCAATCGAAGCTTTTTTCGTCTTCTTCACAGCTAACAAAGGAAGGATTCTTGGTCGAAGTAGACTTTCCTAGACCCTTTTTGAAGGACGTCGAATGCTGAATCAAAATCTGTCTTCCTTATCTGCGGACTGCTCCGTACAAGAGTTATGAAAGCTTTTGTAGCCAATGTTTGAACGATAATCAAAGGCTTTGACCTCAAATGGAACCTGGTGGCTGTAACTCATGAAAGGAAAATTTGCTACTCAATACCTTTGTGCTTTTATCAGTCCAACGCAAATTGGAGTACCATCATCACTGATTATATTTTGATTAGGTGCTCAGATTTTCGACTTCTAATAAAACGCTCATAACTTTTCGCTTAGAGGAGCTTCGCAAATAAGGAGAAAGATTTGAAAGCCTTTAATGCCCTTTAAAAGCAGCGTCCAGGCAAATTTGGACCTATGGGGCTCTCACGTGGAAAGTAATCTTGAGGCCCTAAATAAGACTCTGCCCAAGCGTCAGTACAGATAGTGCACTCACGGCTAAGATAATGGGCTCCAAACTATGCTGACCGTATTCGTGAATTCGTAGCGCTTTTGCGCGAGGATTCACGCGAAGATGTGCCGAGCCATGAATCCATGCGAATTCGATCACGGGGCATAGGTCCAGATTTGCCTGGACGCTGCCTTTGAAGGCAGTGTCCGGGCAAAAACTCAATTTTGAGATTTGGTGCTTACCCTGGCCTATTCGCTATGCTGAATCCCAAAATCCATACTGGAAAGCGCGAAAACGGCGAAAAAGGGCTCTAACGCAGGAGGGAAATTAGAAGTGGGCGGAGTTCTCCCCACTGTGAAATTATGGTCCCGGTTTCCGGAGCGATCTTCTCAATTCCGCTAGTCGCCCTGGCATCTCCACAAACTAAGTGCGAATGCTTGACTTGAAATCGGAACCGAGAACATCACCCCGGGAGCTAGGAATTCATAGTGGAGAGGACCCTGTCCACATCTGATTCCTCTTCTGCGTTAGAGCCGTTTTTCGCCGTTTTCGCGCTCTCCAATATGCATTTCCGGATTCAGAGTAGCGAATAGGTCCGGGTAAGCAGAAAATCTCAAAATCGAGTTTTTGCCCGGACACTGCCTTTAACCTTTAAGAGGCGTGCCGGTTGCCACCATCAACACAAAAGGCCTGGGTAATGGGCGGAACAGCATTTTCATTAGTCCAGTCACAGATAACCTTCTTCAGTCTCTCTCTTTTCAATTGTGTTTGCACCTTCCGTTCTGTTCGTTTTTCAGCCATCATTGCAAGTTATATGAACGAGAAAATAAGGAATTGCGCTTAACTCAGCCTTCTGTACCCTTTTCGAGGATATTCAGATTATATCCGTACTGCTATCATAATCAAGCAGTACAAGGTTGTGCAGTAAACAGTCGCTAGGCGTTGGTAAGTTTAATTGTATTTCTTTGCTGTGACTTTCAGAATTGCTGTACGCAGTTGCTACCAGCGGCCATAGTGGAACTTTTTTGTTTGAAAAAAATCGTCAATGAGCTTCTACAAACATTGAAGGGCATGACTCGCAATATCACTTAAATATAGGCCGCGACTACTCCATCTGTTATCAAGGACTTCGGTACTGAAGCTTCGATATTGAAGATGATGTTGAAGAAATCGAGTAAGGAATGCAACGACAACGCACTTGAACGTCGAACTTAAGAGAAGATGGCGCGATGCAAGCATGAACACGTATCATGAATACGCCTATACACAACTGTTCCTACCAAACACAAGAAAATCAGCCAATAACCTTTGAGTGACCCCAGATTCGAAAAAAAGAGTTGGCTCTGGTTGATATGAAGGACTCAAGGAACAAAGCCGTAAACTGAAATCTTTCGGAGAACGTTTCTAATTCAATAAGTAAAATTCAATGCTTAGCTTTGCCTGACAAAACGACTGCTTCAAGTTCACATCAGTATGATAAAGTGGAAAATTGTTGTTCCATCAAAGCCTAATGGTGGCAATTGCCGTCACTTCGTAATTTCTTCCTGGTGATTGGTCGAAAAGTCTCAAAATTCACCTTAAGTATATGTGACAAAGTGAGAAACAATGAAGACAAGAAGCTTTTTTCCTCATGGAGCAAAAGTCAGGTACGAAAGGGTTAAGAGTATCATCAGAGGCATCACAACTGGAAAGGCAGCTTCAACAGGGGATACTTTCCCTCTACGTCTCAGACGCTGACCAGCACTTACATAATCCAAAAGAGTGAAAGCTAAGGGAGCACAAGTGCGATGATTACGGAAGTAGCATTGTTTCGGAAGAATATCCATTTACATCTATCGATTTTATAGATTTTAAAGAACAGGACAGGACAGAAAGGAGGGGGGAGAGGGGGAGGAGGAGAGAAATTGATATCGATTTGAAAAATATCGTCATACTTAGCTTTACCGTTTTTGGAGAACTTTCATCCGGGGGAATTGGGAGTTAGCATAGGACGCAAAATTTGCATGTTGATTACGAAATCACAGCGAAAATAGTCAGCCGGCATCTCAGACAACTGGCCGGAACTTCCGCAGCGCTTTCGCAGGATTTCCGCAGGTGACCCGGCGGAAATTCTGCGAAAGCGCTGCGGAAACGCTGCAATCTAGGGCACATGGTTTCCGCAGCACTTTGTTTGGAATTTCGCAGCACTTTGCAGTTTTCGCTTTTGACTCGCGATCCCTTTCTTCCATATCAACCTTTCTGATACTAGGTTTCATTTCCAATACTAGGTTTTCGCTTTTTACTAAGGTAGTATTCCTTTGATGTGGAAATTCCTCTAGACTTTCTAGATGCTAAGAGACGTAGACAGCGAGATAGTTTTAATGAGGAAGCAAATGGCACAGTGTATTGTTTTATGCAGGTACCATATAGAATCACAATAGGCCGAAGTTGATAATTGCAAATTAAAAGATCAATGAAGTGTTTATATAGTCGTCCTCACCCCACTAGTCGGTCGGTGGTCGAATTTGAATTCGAACTGGAGCAGGCTGGCCGCGGCAGAGCGCGGCAGGCGCCGCCCCCAGCCAATCGCTTGCACGAGCTTTTCTCTTATTTTCTTCGTGTTTCTTTGCTGTCTCTCGTATTGCGGCAATGTTCTCAATCAGGTTTTTAGATTTCGTGCCGTTAACTATTGTTTTGTGCATTGTGCTCCTTTGTTCAACACTTTTTTCCAAGTAAACCGGGAAGAAGGATGCTTTTGGAGATTTTTGAATGAGATATCTCTTTTCCAGTAACTGACATATACACAAATGTGATTTGATAAGCTTTGTCAAGTTTTTCTTCAGAATGTGTACTCCAAACTATTTTTTTTGCGATAGGGCTGAAAACGTCTCAAAAAGTGTTTGTTTCAAAGAGTTAGCGGTACGAAATCTGAAAATCTGTTAAGAACATTGCCGCAATACGAAAAATAGCAAAGAAACAGGAGAAAATAAGAAAAAGGTCGTGCAAGCGGTTGGCTGAGGGGCGGCATCTGCCGCGCTCTGCCGCGGTCGGCCTGCTCCAGTTCGAATTCAAATTCGACCATCGACCGACTAGTGGGGTGAGGACGACTATAAATAAACATACATAAAATCACAGAAGCATTCGAGTATCATAACTTATAATAAGGGGCTAAGGGTGTTTACGTGACTTTGTGTGTGTGTGTCTGTCTGTCTGTAACAAAATTTATACAGCGGGTTCCAGCCAACATCCAGAGCTCAAATTTTGCATAGCGCATGCTACCAACGTAGAACTCCACCATGCAAAAGCACGAACGGATTCGCTGGATGGGTCCCTCAGAATTTGCGCGTCAAACGGTCCACTTGGCTTCTGGCTCGCAAAATTGGGTCCGTATCAACGCTTTTTGCAAAGCCGTGGATGTGTTTAGCAGGTTGATGTGTAGGTCATGGACTTTAAACCAAAAAGTGACCAAAGGTTTGCTACTTTACGAAAACGACGCCAAAAAGAAGGGTTCCTGTAAATGGTCAATCCGCCGTGGATTTACCTGAGCATTTAAAAAGATTTTTGCATAGAAATGTAGCTCACAGTAACTATTGTCTTCATGGCGACTACCAAGCCAAAAAAGTTTGAAAACCTATTCAAACTTGCATTTGTTCTTCTGCGAAAAGTTACATCCACTCGAAATCACCGATCTTACATAAAAAAGCTTTTAGAATGAATAGTTGTTTACATTTTATTCGCGATAGTCAGCATTGCGCGGTGGGTTTCAAAGCCATTATTAGGCGAGGATAAGTAAGGCATATAGAGTAGAACCAGTGCGAGCCTCTGCGAAGCAGAGCTGACGCACTGACGACTAATAACGCTGAACGGGTCCGTATAAGAATAAAAATGCCAGTGTCACCTCTGCTTTTTGGAGGCTTGCAGTGAAGGTTGTGGAAAGCCCGATAATACAGAGTTTCGTTTGAATCCACAATCTGAGCATCAAGACCTTATGATAACGGGCTAAGGGTTGTTTACGTGTTTTTGTGTGTGTCTGTGTGTCCGTCTCTTACGAGATTCGTAGAGCGTGTTCTAGCCAGCGTTCTAAGCCCAAATTTTGCACAGCGCATGCAATCTTCATGAAAGTCCAAAATGCAAAAGCAGGAATAGATTCGTTGAGTGGACCCCTTAGAAATTGCGCGCCAAACGGATCCATCTGGCTTCTGTCCCGCAAAATTGGGCCCGTATCCACTTTTTGCGAAGTCGTGGATGTATTTGGTAAGCAAAGGTGCAAGCGCGATGGACATTATCCCGAAAAGTGGTCGAAAGTTACTACATGCGAAAACGGCGCCAAAAAGAATGGTTGCGTAAATGGTCAATTTGCCAAGGTTCTAGCCAAGCATTTGAGAAGATTTTCGCACAAAGATGTAGCTCACGGTGAATGTTGCCTTTATGAGAATTACCAAGCCATGACAGATTCAAAAACCTATTCAAATTTGCGTTTGTCTTCCTGAGAAAAACACGCGAAATCACCGATCTCAAGTGAATAAGCTTTCTAAATGAGTAGTTGTCTACATTTTATTCGTGGTATTCAGCATGGTGCGGTGAGTTCCAGAGCCACATTTACATTTTACGAGAATGAGAAAGGCACATAGATAGTAGAGCCAGTGCGAGCCTCTGCGAAGCAGAGGTGACGCACTGGTATATGCATAACCGAATAAGGTTGGAAAAAAATCGGCAGATATTAAGAATTGAAAAGCAATGTTATACTGATGGAAGAGTAAAGAATAATGGAAGAATAAGATAAAAACAAGAATAACAATCTCATTCACAAAGGATAATATGCGCTTCAAAGGGAAGATGGTCCTATGAGAAATTAAACCAGTTTTACTTATCGGGTGTCATTTTGAAACCGTCCGCGCGACTGAAGCCGACTTCGGCCTCCTTTCTTTTCTGTAATGAGAATTAATTGAAATTTCTTGATGTAAATCGTGCCTTGCCGCAAGTGTTCCATTTTGCAACTTCTTCGCCAAGAAATACGGAGCAAATTTGGACGATTCATTTGAAATTTTGGAGAATTTCGAGATCCCAACAAGAGAAGCTCTGAGACAGATTTGAAAATTATTAGGTTGTCCGGAAATTAATGCCCGTTTTGAATTTCAACCGCAATAAGTCATACACTTCTCATTTCTAAATAGGTTGCAAAGTACCATTCGATAGAGCAAAGCAAGCTCTACAAGATGGCAATTTTGATTTAGCAAAGTTCTAATCCATCACGAGTTTCGAGCCAAAAACTAAAAGGATTTAACTGCCCGAAAAATTAAGAAAAATCGTAACTCCGTTCACAAAAATCCTACAAAAAATTCTTACTCGCTCACGTAAACGCTGTCCACATAAAACATCTATGTATGCCTTTGCCGTTTTTTTTTCTGTTAAAAATCAAGAAAACGGAAGTTTTCGTCATTTGCCAAAGTGGTGTTGTGCCGTCCCCACATAGGTAGTTGTGTACTACAAACTTGTAAAAATACAAACGTAAATTCTCAGCTCTCTATAAGCTTTAGTTCTTAAAAAATTTGAATTTTAGCTTGGACCACCTAACTGAGGAAAGCTATATTCGGTATTTCTCGAGAACTAAAGCTTGTAGAGAGCTAAAAATCTAAGTCTGTACTTCTACAGACTTCCCCGCGCCTGCTCTGATAAGCAAGCGGAGCCGGGGGACGGACTCCCTGCCTCCACTAAAAGCTTGCGCCCTAATTTCCTGGGTAGGTGTGTGGGGAGGCGAGTTCGGAGTCGCCTCCAACAAATAAGCTCCGATCGTCCCTCGCGGGGGTTTTGAGCCCAACAAGCTATCCCTGCGAGTAAATTCTTGTTCGACACAGTGATAATATAGAAAGCTCCTTTAATCTTGGAAGAGCCACTGGTAAGGCAGCGCCAGTGGGGACAAGGTTTGAAAGGCGATCTAGGCTGCCGAAAACGAGACGGACTATGATGACGATCTGTACTTACAACGCGAGGACGCTGGCATCGGACGCGTCTATCGAAGATCTCATGATGCAAGCAAGGAAGATTAAGTACGACGTCATCGGACTGACCGAGACAAGGAGGCACCACCCGCTGAACGCCACATTTGAGACTGGAGAAGAACTGTTTCTAGGAACATGCGACAGTCGAGGAGTAGGTGGAGTGGGAGTCCTTGTCAACACGAGTTTGGCCATGAACATCGATTCGTTCGAACAACTTACAACTCGAATCGGACGTTTGCGAATATCAAGATGTAGATCAATCCCTGCCTTGACCGTCTTCATTGCGTACGCCCCAACATCCAGCTACGACGAGGACGAACTCGAGGAATTTTATATGGACTTGGAGAAGTTCTACAGAGAAGATCATACCTTCTACAAGATCATCGTCGGTGATTTTAACACGAAGATCGGAACTAGAAGGTCGACTGAGGAACTTCACATCGGAACCCATGGTTTGCAGTGGAACGAACAAGGGGAGAGACTGTCCGAGTTTATCATGACGACGAGGACTATCCATGGAAACTCACAGTTCCAAAAGCCCTCTTCCCTACGCTGGACCTGGGAATCGCCCGGTGGAGAGTACCATAACGAGATTGACCACATCATCGTCAACAGAAGGTACTGCCTGACATACGTCGCTGTTGTTTCGAAGTTCTACACGGGATCAGACCATCGTCTCCTGCGCGCCAAATTCTACTTTCCGCGGAATGGAGAGAGAGCCGTCAAGTTCAGGAAACATCGTCCCATGAATACCACCAACTGGGATCTGTTTTCTTCGATATCCGGCTCATGGCGAGATACCGTGATGGACAACATCGACGAAGAATACGAACGGTTCGTACAACATCTCCACGGTTGTGCCAAGGAAGCTCAGAGTCTAAGAAGTACGAGAAGGCGTCTCACCACGGGGACTTTGGAGCTGATACGCCAACGTGGACGCGCACGAGCCACAGGCAACTACCGACTGACGTCCGAGCTTGCGAAGCAATGCAGAAAAGCGTTGAAAGAAGACCTTAAGGAGAGAAGAGTAGCAGTGATGGTTGACGCCGCGGAGGCTGGAAGAAGTATACGCAACGCCCGCCGAAGCTTCGTCAACTTCAAGACAAAGATGACCGCACTTCGTCGTCCTGACGGAACCATAACTGCTTCCCGAAGATCAATGGAGAAGGTCATCCACGACTTCTACTCGGATCTTTTTGCGAGCCACGTCCACCTTCCACCATGCCATCTCAAGGAGGACGAGTATGTCGCACCGTCTGTTCTTCCTTCCGAGATTCGTCATGCTATCATGTCGATGAAAAACCGTACAGCACCCGGTCCCGACAGGATTAAGCCAGAACATCTGAAGAATCTTTCGCCAGTTCTCATCAAGACTTTGGCAAGGCTCTTCACGTGGTACCTGACGGAAGGCAAGGTTCCAAGGCAATGGAAGACCAGCAAAACCGTGTTGCTGTACAAGAAGGGAGATCCCTGCGACATCGGCAATTATCGCCCTATCTGCTTGTTGTCTGTAGTCTACAAACTCTTTACGCGAGTCATTCTCAACAGGATCGGAAGAGAGTTGGACGAAGGACAACCATGCGAGCAAGCTGGGTTTCGAAGAGGATTCAGCACGATCGACCACATACACACGGTGTCAAGGCTCATTGAAGTGTCACGAGAGTATAAGATGCCGCTCTGTCTCACCTTCATCGACTTGAAGAAGGCCTTTGACTCGGTTGAGACTGAAACCGTCATCGATGCCTTGAGCAATCAAGGTATTCCGACTCATTACATCAAGATAATTCGTGAGCTGTATAACGACTTCACAACCACCATAACACCATTCTACAAGGACATCATCATTGACGTGAAGAGAGGCGTGCGACAAGGCGATACTATATCGCCGAAACTATTCAGTGCCGCTCTGGAGAACGTCATGCGTAAGTTGGAATGGGACAACATGGGAGTGAAAGTCGACGGCCGGCAGCTACAGCCGGCCGGCAGCGTTGCTGATGACATCGTATTGATAACACCAAGCATCACGCAGGCGGAACAAATGCTGGCCCAGTTTGACGAAGTGTGTGGAAAGATCGGTCTACGGCTGAATCTAACGAAGACGATGTTCATGAGGAACGGAAGAGTGCCTGATGCTCCTTTCATGCTCAACGGGACGAACATCACCGAATGCTCAAGCTACACCTACCTAGGTCGTGAACTCAATATGATGAACGATCTAGCTCCGGAACTGAGCAGGAGGAAACGTGCAGCATGGGGAGCATATAAGACAATTGAGGACGTAGTGAAGAAGACCAAGAACATCCGGCTCCGCGCCCACCTTTTCAACTCGACGGTTCTTCCTGCTTTGACGTACGCTTCAGAAACATGGACAGTGAGAAAGCAGGATGAACACGCGGTTAGCGTCATCGAACGAGCTGTTGAGAGAGTGATGCTAGGAGTGAATCGACTCACGCAAGTGAGGCAAGGATTACGAAGTTCTACCCTACGTCAACGATCGAAGATCAGGGACGCTGCCGCGTACACCAAGCAGAACAAGATAAGATGGGCCGGGCACGTAATGCGTTTCGACGACAACCGGTGGACGAGAGCTGTAACAGATTGGATACCACTGGACGTCAAACGCGAACGAGGAAGACCGCCGACGCGATGGTCAGATATGTTCACGAAGTTCTCTAATGAAGTCCTTCAGAGCGTTCCACGTGTTCCTGGTGCGATACGTAAACGTTGGTCAACAATCGCCCGAGACAGGGACGAATGGAGGCATCACTGGTACCCGCTCGTGCAACACGATGATCAACGGGGATACAGGTGATACAGGTGGTACTTCTACAGGCTTGTGGTATACAACTACCTATGTAGGGACGGCACAGCATTACTTTGGCAAATGCACGAAAATTTCCGTTTTCTTGATTTCTAACAGAGGAAAAAAACCGGCGAAGGCATATATAGATGTATTATGTGGATAGTGTTTACATGAGCAAGTAAGAGTTTTTGTAGGATTTTTATGAACTGAGCTACGATTTTTTCGATTTTTCGGGCTGCTGAGTCTTTTTAGTTTTTGGCTCGAAACTCGAAATGGATAAGAGCTGTTGCAAAAGCAAGATGGCTTTTTTGTAGAGTTTGCTTTGCTCTATCGAATGGTACTCTGCATCCTATTTAGAATTGAGAGGTGTATGACTTATTGCGGTTGAAATTCAAAACGGGCATTAATTTCCGGACAACCTAATACAAGAGTTTTCTGCAAAAATCAAAGCTTTACTTGGACTTGAATTTTTTTTGGAATTTTCAAATTTGGAGCGACAGAACTTTTGTTCTCGTCTGATATTCCAACATTTTCCACACAAAACAGGTATGCGTAAGAATCTAAGGCAGGTATGTGTAAGTGAAAGTTATTATAAATTATTGTTGAATTTCCATAAATTATTACTTCGAAAATAATACTAATGAACCAAAAGCTCGTCCCCATCTTTTTCAAGAATTCGAAACTTTCTTCCTTCGCATCCGATCTGCACATGTTTATTTTGAAAGATGACATGCTTTCTAATGGTACCTGAGGCACTTTTTGATGCTTCAGAGATCGAAGTCGGTGAAGAAAATTACTCCATTCTAATATTCCCCATGTTTGGTCGCAAAAATCTGCTTGCAGAAAATCGGAGCAATCGGTATCATAGCTATTATTACCTACTCTTTTTGAGTGTACAAAAAATGCGCTGATTGAACGTCTCTTAAAAAGTTATGATTTTTAAGGAAGACGTAAAAAGAATAAATATGATTTTTTGGCATTTGCTTCAAAAATCATAACTTTTCATAAAGAGGTTCAATCAGCGCAAACTTAACACAGCAGAAAAAGCAGGCTATAAAACCTATAATGCTCCGATTTCCGTTGCGAGTTTCAGTTTTGCGACCAAACGCAGAAATTTTGAGAATGGAGTGATTTTTTTCTCCTGCTTCTATCTCTGGAGCTTGCTTCCATTGAAAGGTACTTCAGGTAGGTATTAAATTGTCCAGAAATTAATGTCCGTTTTGAATTTCAACCACATTAAGTTATAAAGTTCTTATTCCTAGATAGACTGCAAAGTGCCATTCGATAGAGCAAAGCAAGCTCTACAAGATGATAATCTCGCTTTAGCAACAACTCTTATCCATCACGAGTTTCGAGCCAAAAACTAAAAAGACCCAACTGCCTGAATAGTCGAGAAAAATCGTAACTTAGTTCATAAGTATCTTAAAAAAATTCTAACTCGCTCTCATAAACACTATTCACAAAAAGCATCCATATACGCCGTTGCCGTATTCTTTTCTATGTTAGAAATCAAAAAGATGGAAATTTTCGTGCATTTACCAAAGTGATGCTTTGCATTTCCCACATAAGTAGTTGTATACTACAGACCTGTAGAAGTACAAACGTAGATTTTCAGTTCTCTATAAGCTTTGATTCTCGAGAAATATCGAATATGGCTTTCCCTAGTCAGGTAATCCAAGCCAAAATTCGAAGTTTTTGAGAACTAAAGGTTGTAGAGAGCTGAAAATTTATGTTTGTACTTCTACAGATCTGTAGTATACAACTACTTATGTGAGGATGGCACAGCATCACTTTAGCAAATGCACGAAATTTTCCGTTTTCTTGATTTCTAACAGAGGAAAAAATACGGTAACGGCGTATACAGTTGTCTTTTGTGGAAGTGTTTATGCGAGCGAGTTAGAATTCTCGTATGATACTTATAAACTGAGTTACGATTTTTCTCGATTTTTCAGGCAGTTGGGTCTTTTTTAGTTTTTGGCTTGAAACACGAACTGTGTTAGAGTTGTTGCTAAAGTGAGATTATCATCTTGTAGAGCTTGCTTTGCTCTATCGAATGATACTTTGCAGTCTACTTAGAAATGAGAACTTTATGACTTAATGCGGTTGAAAGTCAAAACGGAGATTAATTCCCGGACAATCTAATACTATTGGAAACATAAATTCGAAAATAAACATGTGCAGATTCGTTGAAGATGTAGGAAGCATTTGGGAGAGAGAAAGCATTTAGAACAGCAAAAACAGAGGAGCAGAGAAGGATAGATACATTAAAGCAGTGGCGGTGCAGGAAACTTTTTTAAGGGGGGGGGGACAAAAAATTATTTGGGTTTGTGGGTGTGAGCCACCGAACACAGGAAAATTTAGGAATGCTTGAATTTCGTGTTCCAATTTTTGTACGCCCTCGCCCTTTTTTTAGCAAAAAGGGGCGTGGAGTGAGCCACACCTTCGAAAATTGCCCTAGACAAACTACTTTAGAATTAAGAAAGCTTTGATCTTTCATTATCTACAGTCGTAGACTACTATGAATATTCTTGAGACCCATTGAGCCCCGCCCCTTTCTTTTGATATATTGCTATCACATTATTTCTATTTTATTCAATCATTTGACACTATTATTCAAAAATTCTAGTTTCGAATTTCTCGAGCTATCATTTCAAATCGTAAGTTTTAAACTTTTTATCTTTGAATCAAAAATTATTATTTTGTATGTGTGCGGTATTGTAGAAAGGGAAAAGATTTGAAAATCAAAAGCAGAGAGTAGAAAAGGATAGACACACGAAAAGCAGTGGCGGCGCGAGAAATTTATTTAAGGGAGGGGAGGGAGGGATCGAAGCTTTTGTGTTCGTGGGCGTGTGGCCACTTCCAGCAAATAAAAATTCAAGAATGGTTGAATTTTTGCGGTTATAATTTTTGTACCGCCTCGATTCTTTTTAGCACAGCTCCTTCGAAAATCGCCCACAACTATTAGGTGGGACCAAAAGTACGTTTGCCACTTTTTCAAGAAAATCATAATTTCCTTTCGATTCGATGGATCTCTTTGATTTTATATTCATCTAAGAGAGGAAATCATTCTCTTTAAAACGGTATCTCGCCATAAATTGGCTTAAGAAAGTTCGCGAGTTAGAAGCAATCAAAGATTACTCAAGATTGGCATTTTTCAAACAGGGTCACCAAAAAATTCTAACATTTTTAGATAGAAGAAATTTGATACTAGTGGCATCGAAGGACAGCCGCCCTGACATCCGCGCCCCGACGGTGGAGGAGGCCTCTGAAGAAGACGACTTGTTCGAAACGTTAGGCCGCCACGAATAAAGACCTACTAACCTCGGAAGGCTTACTTACATACTAACACAGTATACTAACGATGCCGAGGTTCAAGAAAGAGACTTGAAGAGAGGAAAAGAGAAGGAAACTTGTTAATCGTTTACTGAGAAAAAATTCTGCTCTTTACTGCAGTGCCTTTTCCAAAAACAAAAAAGATATCGAGGTTACGCGATCTTTGGGCGAGCTCAAAGTGCGGTAAGCACAGTTATTGCTGTGAAATCTGATAAAGGGGAAGCATAGCGCTTCTCAAGACATGACTGCGCGAAAGATTTGCGATTGTCTATGCGAAAAAAAGAGAGTAAAGAATTGCTAAGTGGTATCGAGGCAGCCTTCCCAAAGCATAGCGCGACTTGCTATCTTATATATAAAGCTGAATGTCTGTCTGTATGTATGTCTGTCTGTCTGTACGTATGTGCGGAATAGAAATTTTTATTTCTGAACCGATCGGGACCAAACTTGGCACACATATACTTCGGGGCAGGGAGCGTGTCATAGGCTACTTTTCGTTATCGATCGATATCGATTTTATCGATTTTTTGCAAAATTTGAGTTAGGGGGCTAGGATTTTGCACAGGGGAGTAATCGAGCATGCTGATCACCCCGGAGGGGTTGATCAGCATGCTCGATTACTAGCCCCCCAGCTCAAATTTTGCAAAAAATCGGTAAAATCGACATCGATCGATAACGAAAAGTAGACTATGACACGCTCCCTGCCCCGAAGTGTATGTGTGCAAAGTTTCGTCCCGGGCGGAGCCGGGTTTGCCATCTAGTAGCATATATAGGGCAAGAATGCTTAGTTGTGGTTGTTAACTCTTTTGCGATTGCTTTGTCTTATATGTATGATTTTTGTTGTACATTTTTGCGATTGCTTTATTTACTTTTTCTTCCCTTTTATATGCTGATATAGTATAGTTCTTATTTTGTGCCATCCTAGTCATAACCCCCTCACAGTTTTCCCACACAGGTCCCTCACAGCTTGATCACAGGTCCCTCACAGTTCTCCCACACAGGTCCCTCACAGCCATGCTCAGGTTGTTTGGATGGCACATATTCCCTCTATGTATCGTTGTCGTATTTAGTCGGTAGTTTTGTAGTCGCTTTAGTATTTACTTGGTAGTCGTTTTGTACTCGTTTTATTTGGATTTATAATAAAGGTTTATTACCCAAATTTGAGGTGTTCGATCGTTTTCACGATCGAACTCCTCAAACTGGTGGTAAGGGGATATCAACACCCCATTTTAAAAGATATAAAAATTTTATCTAAGACCAGCTTTTTAAGCTCTATTTACAGGTATAGATCTCATTCGGAATCGCCACTTCGATTAAGTGAACTTCCCTTGTCAGCGAGCAGCCAGAAAGCCACCGCCAAGACCCTCCAAAAGCGCAGTGGCCTTATTGCCTCACTGTCGCTTCCCGCTAAGAAAACCGTGTTAGAACTGGCAGCGAGCGTGCTGCTACAACCGCCGCTTTCGCTTTGCGCTGAAGAATTTATAGCAGCCCGCTCGCTGCCAGTTTTAACACGGTCCTTAGCGGGAGGCGACACTGAGGCGATAAGGCCACGGCGCTTTTGGTGGGGCTTGGTGGTGGCTTTGTGGCTGCCCGCTGAAAGCCTTTGCTTGTCTGAGAAGAGCTTGTAGATCACTTTGAAATTTCGGTGACCCATTTCCCCCCCCCCCCCTTGTTTTGATATATTAGGTTGTCTCATAATTAATGCACGTTTTTATTTGCTCGCTTTAACAAAGCAACCAGACTGAACCCAACAAAGGGTAAGGGGTACTGTTCGATAGAGCAAAGCAAGCTCTACAAGATGGCGCTCATGTCTTTGCGCCATGCTCGATCCACGGAGAGTTCAAACTCAAAATCTAAAGATTTCCAAATGCCCAAAAAATCGAAGAAAATCAGATCTTCGTCCAAATATTTTCTACGAACCTCCCACTCGCTCACATCAATACTATCGATATCTGATATCCATACGTGCGATTGCCGCATTTTTTCCTTGACTAGAAACTGAGAAAACAAAAATTTTCGTGTTTTTCTAAAAGCAATGCTGAGCCGTTTTTGCATATGTAGTTCTATACTACAAGCCTAGGTCAGTATAACTGTAGGTTTTCAGCCCATTCCAAGCGGTAGTTTTCGAAAAATAACGAATTTGGATTTTTTCGTTTCAGTTTCAGTGTTAAAATCGACATTTCTCGAAAAGTACCGCTCGAAATAGGCTGAAAACCTATAGTTATGCTTAACTAGGCTTGTACTATAGAACTACATATGCAAAAACGGCTCAGCATTGGTTTTAGAAAAACACGAAAATTTTCGTTTTCTCAGTTTCTAGTCAAGGAAAAAATACGGCAATCGCACATATGGATATCAGATATCGATAGTATTGATGTGAGCGAGTGAGAGGTTCGTAGAAATTATTTGGACGAAGATCTGATTTTCTTCGACTTTTTGGGCATTTGGAAATCTTTAGATTATGAGTTTGAACTCTCCGTGGATCGAGCATGGCGCAAAGACATGAGCGCCATCTTGTAGAGCTTGCTTTGCTCTATCGAACAGTACCCCTTACCCTTTGTTGGGTTCAGTCTGTTTGCTTTGTTAAAGCAAGCAAATAAAAACGTGCATTAATTATGATACAACCTAATATTTCTACCTAACCATTTCTGCTTTATTTAGATCCAGTGCATATTCTCTATAAAGTAATAGTTTTAAATCACTTGGATTATTATTTTAATCAAAGCACATAAAGCAACGAAGTTCGACATACCCGAACAAGGGCGTTGTGCTTGGCCGAAGTCCCTCCGTTGAGTCCTTTTTCAGCACTCCAGCAGCTTGGTGATGGTTGTTCACACACCTGCACTGATGCCTGAAAGAATACACAGGTTATGGATAAGAATAGGTTTAATTAGGCCAACATTGAAGAAAGAAAGAAAAAGAGAAAGTTAGAGGAGGAACAGAAGCGAAACAGTATGCAAGAAAAGAGTGCGTTATGCGCTGTTTTGCTGAAAATGCGTCCGCTATTTCGCAATCGCAAGTGCATGCGCTTTCAAATCCTGCGGAAATGCTGGCAGGTCAAAGTGCTGCGGAAGCCTTACGAGCCTCATTGGATTTTCGCAGCGCTTTGTGGAAAGTGCTACGGAAGTTCCGGTTTACGATCGCTCTGAAGTCAATCTCCTGCGGAAATCTCGCATTTTGGAGCGTGCACTTTCTCAATGGTTAGGAAAGTGCTGCGGAATCGCTAAATCCTGCTTGTCCTGCGGAAGTTCCGGTGAATTGTTTGAGATGTAGACGAAGCGGTTTAGGAAGATATTGGAAGGGACGGATTAGGAATTCTATAACGTTGGTCAATAGAAACCAAGCGAAGCCGAAGGTGTTCGAGGTAGTCAACTCAAAGAAATTGTCAAAGAGAGATGTCATATACCTCACGTGTAGAGTTCAAAAAATTGCTGTTTTCAAAAGCGAGTGGTCCTTGCAATGAAGCTAACTCCATAGATCTTCTGAATAAGGCAGGTTAGCAATGGGTTTTAAGTACTGTTTATTGGCTAACTTAGGGCCGCATGCACTAACCTCCCCGCTGGGGAGGGGATCGCAGCTTAAAAGAAAGCTTTATATTTCGAAACTCCAGATACCTGGATTCCACATTGTGTACCTATTTGTAAGTATTCCTACTACGCTTCACTATGAACATGTTGAACAGGAGCGAGAAGCTGTACGAGCCGCATTTTCCAGCTTTTGTATGATCCCTGATGATCCCCGGCGCTTTTCTTTAAAGTCATTTTTCTTCTCCGAAGTTAACGAAAACCTTCCAAAGTTGTACTGAACATCTAACACAACAGTGCTAAGCATGTTGCTGATGAGAACAAATGAGTTTTTGAAAAGTCGAATTTTTCGGTAAACCTCAAATTTCGACTTGTGGATCATCGAAAATTTCATGACTCCGATACTTCACTTGTTCTTATCAGCAACATGCTAAGCAGTGTTGGGTTAGATAATCTGCACAACTTTGGAAACTTTTCGTTAACTTTGGAGAAAGAAAAATGACTTTGAAGAAAAGCGCCGGGGATCATCAGGGATCATACTAAAGCTGGAAAATGCGGTTCGTACAGCTTCTCGCTCCTCTTCAACATGTTCATAGTGAAGGGTAGTAGGAATACTTACGGATAGGTACAAAACGTGAAATCCAGGTATCTATAGTTCCGAAATATAAAGCTTTCTTTTAAGCTGCGATCCCCTCCCCGCGGGGATGTTAGTGCATGCGGCCCTTAAAACGATTTCCTCTCAAAAGCGGTTTTTCAACATATTCTGCTCGATTGATGGTTTCGGAGTAGAATGGAACAGTGCTGTTTCTCTCTTTCTGCACTCTCCCTATAAAAATGCAAAATTACTAGATAATTCAGTAACCTCTTCGTCACTCAGACAATCAATGCCGTAGCTCCGAAGGGCAGTCGAAATCTGGCAAAGTTCCGGAGGGCCTTCTTAATCATTGAAGAGGCGGGGCGAGGAGGCGGTCCCCCCTTCCTCGGGCTTGCAAATCTCTGCTCCGGAGGTACGCCAGATTTGGAGGAGCCCCGGAGCGCAGATAAGTACGCAGTCAATTTGCTGTAATATGCAGGTTAGCATTTTCGAAAATAGGCTGCCGTCCCTTTCGACTTGCTTTTTTTTGACGTTCTTTCCAGCTCAATTTTCTTTTTTTTGGGTTTTGTGTTACTCGTCGGCGCGCTGGCGTTTATGTTGTTCTAAGTTCCTCGTTTTCAGGTTTATGTTTCGGATTTCCGTGAGGATGATGCACTCAATCACTTTGTTGTTCGGCTCTCGTTTTCGACTTGCTGTCGTTTTTTCGCATTTTTTTCCGTTCTTTTTCTTTTTCGTGTTGCTCTTCGGCGCTTATGGCGTTTACGTTGTTCAGTTCCTTCTTTTCAGGTTCAGGTTTTAGGTCCTCGTGCGGATGCAAACAGTCACTTTTAGTGCTCTTTTCGACTTGCTGAGACATCGTTGACTATTGATAGAGTGGTTTTTGTGATAGATCCTGGATTTTCGAAACGAAAAGTATATAATCCGAGAATTCAACGATGAAGATGAAATACTTACGGGAATTCAAGTTTTTCTGTAGGTAGGCCACACAAGTAAATAGCACGGCTTTTTTACTCGCTTTATTTAAGTCTGCTAGACACGGTTTATGAGTGTTCAATGGGTAAAACATGCCTCTAGCCCTGTAAGTGGGAGAGACTACAAGCTATAGGCTAACAAGGGAATGGTCAGAAATCGAAGTGGACATTCCAGACAAGCTGCGTACCGTTAGATGCAGCATGAAGCGCTGACTCTAAATCTGTCTTCCTTACCTGCTTATCGCTTTTCTGGACGAAGCTATAAGCCATTAAAGACCATTATTCTGCTAACAAGTAGAGGATACTTAGTCGAAACCACCGATCCAGATGAGACATACATCGTCGTGATCTGCTCGGAGCGCTGATTTCAAATCTGGCAAAATCAGCTGCAAAGCGCCTTTGGATGAGGAGCTATGACCGTTTCAAGAGCCAAAAATTGAATGGGTAAAGGGAGTAAAATTGATTGTTACAACATGTATATTTCGCAGATAGACTCGTTTTGAATGTGAGTATAGCAGACAGACATCACTCCCCCATTCGAGCCCAACTGGAGGCTTCTGCGTATAGTTTTTTTCTTCCCTCGATTTCAAATTTTCTTCACAAAAACAACCATAACTCGTTGCCCAAAGGCGCTCCGCAGCTAATTTTGCGATTTGAAATCAGCGCTCTGAGCACGTCCAGATGATATATGCCTCATCTGGATTGGTGCTTTCGACTAAGTATCCTCTCCTTGTAAGAAATTATGCGTGAAATTGAAAATTTAGCCGTACAGAGCCACGTTCGCCTCAATGCTGAGCCAAAACATGTCGCTAGCTTACTTAAAACTTTTGAAGCCAAAAGCTGAGCTAAAAGCGCAACAATGTGCTCAACTTCGCTGTTTTTACGTATGATTTTTTCACAATAAAACCGCTTGTAGCTTTGTCCACAGAAGCGGGAAGCAGATAAGGAAGACAGATTCGAAGTCAGCGTTTTATACTGCATTGAATGGTATACAGCTTCTCTGGTTTGGCCACTTCGACTTCTGACCATTCCCTTATTCCCTTGTAAGTAGCGCTGCCAGTCGAACGCTACCGTATAGCCTCCAAAATTCGAAAGCAATGGTTGAGGATTTTGAAGGCTTGAAGGGTTTCATAGAGGAAGACCAATTCGAAGTAGAAATACATTACGCAAAAAAAGAGTCCTTATCGCGTTGAAGTTTCATTTCACCCGGAATTTGAAAATTATACAAAAATCAGTTCTGAGTGGTATTCTCCTATCTCCTATGGCGTCAGTTACACTCATATGTAATTTTGAAATGTAAGGCCGAATTCTTAAATGCACCCACTTCCGCCAAGTATTTGCTTTATTTGCAGAACATTCCGGCAGCAGAACGTCTGAACTACGACGAGTTTGAATTTGGGTCGTCTGTTCCGTGCCTTGATGTCGATATGCCGCACATTGTTAATGTAAGTACATTACTCAAAAACAATTTCGTTACACTAGCGGTTCTGGCATAGGATATAAAGTTTATTTGTTAAAAAGGGTTTCCTTCTTATAAGGAAAGCTACCTAACTTAGTTCGGCCTTTTGGTAAAATGCATAAATATTATGGATCAGCTTCAAACGCTGATTCAAGCAGTGGTATCAACGCAGGAGTACTACTATTCCGAAGCGAGTTATGGATTTTTTCCTGCGCAAAATTGGAATACTACTGAACATCGGAAGACTGCTTGTAGATAAAAATCTGCAAGAAAAAGGTGCTGAAGTATCGAAATATTACAAATCCAATCTTTTCTCACTAAAGTTTAACGCAGGTGTATCAACACTCAAATGATGATGACTTGATGCCCGTGAGTCGATGAGCATGCCAACTTTGCGCAGGAAAAAGCCCATAACTCGCTTCGGAATGGTGCGTGGCAGCTAGAAATAGCATATTTGAAATCAGCATTTGAAAATGATTCAAACTCTAAATGCTCCTTGTCAAAAGGCCGAGCTAAGTTGGTTAGCTTCCCTTGTTAGATCACAATAGAGAACACGGTCTTTGCGAAGCAAATTAAACTACGCGTCTCGCGGCCTTCTCACGCCAGAGCTTATAGAATCATAGAAGGAGGGTAGTTTAGCAAGCAAGCTAATACTTTGGTAGTGATTACTGTACTATTTACTAGAAGGTCATTGTTAAGGTGTGTTTTCAATTTCCGATCGATTGAACTGCTATGAAAGGTGGAATTACAGTGCGCTTGTGAACATTTCTGTTTTATTCAGTTGCGAAGCTTCTGAATCTGTATGGTGAACCATCTCAGTTTGTAGCAGAATCTGATAGATCACTAGGAAACTGCGAACATCTAAGTGTTACTATGCAGGACTCTATATAAGGTCATAATGGAAGCCTTTGAACTCTAATTCTAATAAGTTTTGAACTCTACATTCAGACAAGGTAACGATACTTGCTTCATCGTGTGTGCCATAAATGTGCTTCACCATGTGTAGCACTGATTTGTTTCACGTAGTTTACGGTGTAAATCATAGTGCTTCACGGTGTGTATCACCACCGTGATTCGCCACGTAGCACGTGAGACGCCGAAGCATGATTCTCCCGAGCAGGGCTTTCTAAGCTTTGAAAATATAAATTGAGCCAAAGTGTTTTTAAACCAAAAAATATCAAACAAATCTCTTGTCACAAAGTGTTAGCCTCGAAATTAGTTTTATTTAGAATAATCATCAATTGCTGTATTAATGATTAATTTTCAATGATCAGTGAATTTTTTCCAATCAATAATAATCATTGCAGTTCGACTGCACTCAAGCATTTGTCGAGTCGTTTCTTAGCGTGCTTGCGCTGAATCAGATCCGCGTGGTACAGTTCAATTTTGGAATTTGTCGCTTCTTCTGCGATCCAAGTTCTGTCAGCTTCTGCCAGCGAAGTTGACAGAACTTTGCATTATGACCAGCAGCGCATCTCAGTCGGACTTCTCTGTTCAAGTGCTATCGTCACAAGAAGCGAAGCAGGTGAGCAGTTTCCAGTCCAAAACTTTACTTCATCACAAGTTTAGCAATTCAGCTGAACCGCCTGGCAATTGGTTTCCCTTCGGAACGTCGATGTGATGATACCTACGAATAGAAGCGAACTCAAGCTTAATGCAATGTCCAACAAAAGTTTTGTTTTACAATTTGCAGTAGATTGTCTGCAGTTGATTCAAAATAAATGTCTTGTCTCCTCATTTTTCTATTTTGCTATCTACAAACGTTAGGGGTGAGAGGGAAGGGGCAGAGAACGGGGTTGAGGGTCGCGCTGAAGTCCCACCCGGGAAGGGGTCGTATTCGGCGGTCGTATGCCACACCGTTTGCTCGACCCTGGTCTAGAGCTAATTTGGGTGGGGTTTGGAGGCATAATTGTGGTTTGGAGTTTAATTAGGGCTAATACAGTATGCCGCAGACTTCCGGAGCACAAAATGGGAGGGCTCCGGAGCACGAGTGGCAGACCCCCACTGGGCAGAGCCCGCGGCCCTCCCACTTTCGATCCGGAGGTATGCCGTCGACGGTCTAAGTCAGAGTCTGAATAATGCTTTGGTAAATTACTTCACTGCAGCGTTATGCGTCACTTTGGGTGAGTACGCCTCTCTATTAGTCGTTTGCGAGTAAAATGGTACGACGCTTTCTTTCTTCTCTGACAGCGATGGGACCCTGTAAATGGTTTCTCAAACTTCTACAACTATTGAGAATTTGCGCAGAAACCCACCTTGTAGTATGAACCGGATCTTTCCAAGTGAAATATGAACGGTTCGTTGTCTCACCGTAAAAAGTAGGTTTCACATTGCTGGACTTTCGCTCATACACTTCCATGCATCTATTCAGATCTCCATGGGATACTGGAATAGGCGCTGCGATGTAGTCATCAACAGGCTCTAAATGCAAAGTTTTTTCTTACAAAATTCTCATCTGATAGAAAAGCCTGACATGTACTACAACGTTGTCCTTTCATCTCAAACTCACCATAGTTGTGAAAATAAACGTCGTTTGCACCATCTTGCATTTGATGGATCTTCTCAGGACGGTATCCCTCATAGAGGTCTTTAATAATGTTTTATGTTTCAATAAAAGAAAAGAAGAGAGCTAACCTTCGGATGGCATAGATGATTCAAATAACGGAGTCGTCAAGGAAACACCGCCACGACAGAAAGACACTTTAGTTTTATCGCTAAGCCCCTTCATCATATATGAGGAAATGGCGAGAATGCTCCGAAATTTATCGTGAATGCTTTGAAGATCAGGGAGCTAACTTGCTAGCATTCTTCGCACTCTGTCATAAGTATGGTACTAGTTCAAACAGAATACTTCCTGAGTAAGTGTAAATTAACAAATTTTCTAACAACTTTTTGGAGAAGTGTATTTGAGCAGGAATTGAGAAATTTCGAGGAAAGTGCCGGTTGTGCTGACATTGCGTCTCACAACGGAGGACAGTTTGCACTATAATGCACACATCTTTTCTATATAGTCTGCGAATGACTGTCATGATCATATCGTTTGCTATTCTACAATGCTACCCATGACCATAACCGATTTCATTGGTGAGGTTTGAAGCAACTATACTGTGCTTTGTTCGAGGCAGCATGTCCTCAAAATTTCATTTTCAGTATTCTCGAATTTTTCTGTGGACATCTGTACCCAAGAGTGTAACGCAATGCACATCCCACATTAAAAGATCTCAATAAGCAATTTCCGACAGCAATCTTTCTTTGATTTTCGGTCACTAAGAGGTAGCCGCTGCCTTCATTTTGAAAATGATAGAAAATTTGCTGAATTCTGGAAAAATCCCGTAGTCCAAAATCCTGCTTGCTTTAGCTTCAAAATGCGAAGATCTTTAGCCAAGCAGAGGTGATTTTCGTAATCAGCAGGTCAGAAAACTTCTATGAGCAAGTTTTCAAGAAGTCCGGGTCATCTGATTTTTTTTCGTTCTGCGCTCTGAAGCTTGCCGGATGTGTTTTGGTCAAAATACTGATGATCTTAGATTGAAAGAAAGCTCCACTCATGGAGGTTTTCGAACACGTTGTTCATGAAATTTGTGATCTCTGTGGAGTAAAGGGCCTTTTTGCAGAAATACGGTGAGCTAATTAACTGAACTATGAAAAAACGTACATTTACCTGTACCTCTCGGGTATTCATTATGACACTTGCCTACTTTTTCTTACGAGTTAAGGTTACTAGGAACTGCGCTATCAAACGGTGCATGTCTCAGGTCCATCCTGTAACAGCTGCCAAGTTACGAGTCTACGAAACCACGTACCCATGAGCTTTGCCCAAAGTGTAAAGATCGCATACTTCGTCGAAATTCACCTTGAGTGGTTGTATGACACGCTCGGTCACTTGGATTGGATCGATTCAGAAATGGAATTTTCTATTTGGAACACACACACACACACACACACACACACACACACACACACACACACACACACACACACACACACACACACACACACACACACACACACACACACACACACACACACACACACACACACACACACACACACACACACACACACACACACACACACACACACACACACACACACACACACACACACACACACACACACACACACACACACACACATACACACATACACACATACACACATACACACATACACACATACACACATACACACATACACACATACACACATACACACATACACACATACACACATACACACATACACACATACACACATACACACATACACACATACACACATACACACATACACACATACACACATACACACATACACACATACACACATACACACATACACACATACACACATACACACATACACACATACACACATACACACATACACACATACACACATACACACATACACACATACACACATACACACATACACACATACACACATACACACATACACACATACACACATACACACATACACACATACACACATACACACATACACACATACACACATACACACATACACACATACACACATACACACATACACACATACACACATACACACATACACACATACACACATACACACATACACACATACACACATACACACATACACACATACACACATACACACATACACACATACACACATACACACATACACACATACACACATACACACATACACACATACACACATACACACATACACACATACACACATACACACATACACACATACACACATACACACATACACACATACACACATACACACATACACACATACACACATACACACATACACACATACACACATACACACATACACACATACACACATACACACATACACACATACACACATACACACATACACACATACACACATACACACATACACACATACACACATACACACATACACACATACACACATACACACATACACACATACACACATACACACATACACACATACACACATACACACATACACACATACACACATACACACATACACACATACACACATACACACATACACACATACACACATACACACATACACACATACACACATACACACATACACACATACACACATACACACATACACACATACACACATACACACATACACACATACACACATACACACATACACACATACACACATACACACATACACACATACACACATACACACATACACACATACACACATACACACATACACACATACACACATACACACATACACACATACACACATACACACATACACACATACACACATACACACATACACACATACACACATACACACATACACACATACACACATACACACATACACACATACACACATACACACATACACACATACACACATACACACATACACACATACACACATACACACATACACACATACACACATATACACACATACACACATACACACATACACACATACACACATACACACATACACACATACACACATACACACATACACACATACACACATACACACATACACACACACACACACACACACACACACACACACACACACACACACACACACACACACACACACACACACACACACACACACACACACACACACACACACACACACACACACACACACACACACACACACACACACACACACACACACACACACACACACACACACACACACACACACACACACACACACACACACACACACACACACACACACACACACACACACACACACACACACACACACACACACACACACACACACACACACACACACACACACACACACACACACACACACACACACACACACACACACACACACACACACACACACACACACACACACACACACACACACACACACACACACACACACACACACACACACATACACACACACACACACCAGTTTGGCATCGCATGTTATCGACTTGACTTAACTTTGAGTAAACCTCATAAAGATGCATAATTCATGATTCATTCATAATTCATGCTCCAAAAAACAAAGTAATATGGGTGTGAAGTGCACGAATGATACGCATACATACGATTCTGATATTTGCAACCATTCGCACGGCCGTATATGATCAAATTTAACCGATTTGAGTTGCCCCTGAACTGACTTCCGCGCATGGAAATTCTTGGAAATTCTCAGTTTTTTGGATGCAGAATTACACAAACAATAGCTCACAGCCTGCATTATGAATCGCCAGTAGGCAAAGGTTATATATAATCAATCACCAAGTTTCTCATCTGTACACTTACTACAAGCTGGGAAAGTCAGAAAAGTAATTTTTTGGAAGGCTTACCATCTAAGGTCATAACTGCTTTTTAACATGTTTGAGAACTCTATGTCATGAGTATGTGATAGCAGAAGCTTGAAGCTACCCGAACACAAAACATTATAGTCTAATAACAGTTAGTTGAATTTTTATTGAGCTTCAAGTTGCATGTCAAAACGGAATTATTTATTAGCCAACCCAATATTTCAGGTTTAGGGCTGCTAGTGTTTTTCCAGTGTTCGTTAGAATTGTGATCACACCATTGAAAAAGCTCAAGACACTGGTAAAAAATTATGTAGTGAAATCAAAACGCCTAAAAACTTGCTACACAAATTTCTAAATTTTGAAATTTGTTTATCAAATATTCCACGATGGCTCTATTTGCTGAAAGTTTATACTGCAATCCTACAGTAATAAAGAAAGATGGAAGATTCGTTCCATTCTTTAAATCTAAGTTGCTCTACAATATGGTCACTCAAACTCGATGAAAGAAGTGAAAGCAAGGGAGTTATTAACGATCAAACAGTGTTCACACTTTTTTCAACAACTTGTATAGGTCGTTTTATAAGTTCGTCTTATTTTTGTCGCCGTTTTTTGATGAAACGGTTGGTTTACGGCAAAGTGCCTACACCATTGAAAAGAGAAAATCTTGCTCTACAAGTACTGTTGTTCGTTTTTGGAGCAAACTTGAATCCCCTTCTTTTAAGACTTATCAAGGCAAAATTCTTTGAGAGGCCAAAATTGGCGATATCGGCACCTGCAACTTTCGATCCATATACGGAGCCACAAGTGGAAATTTTTCGTCTAAAGTTGTTATGAGTGATGAGAAACAACTGTTTGTGGTACTACGGTGCATATAAAAGTAGTCTCCATATCCAAAGAGACGCTATAAAGAAAGATTAAGCGCACGTTTACCATGTGTGTAGATATTTTGCGTTTGGCACAATTTGAAGAAGTTTCCACGTCAAACATTTTTTTGAGAAAGCGTAAAATGTTGGCCAGAGCTTGTACTCATACATCTACACCACTTAGAAGAAGGCATCCATTCCTCAAGTTCCGATAGGAGGACTGACACATTCTGTCGCTGAACAACGCGCCAAACTCAAGCGGCAGCAGTCGAAGTCAACAACTATTGGGACCTTGTTCAAACGGTTCTATGCATATTGGCATGCTGCAAATTTGTCAGTGTTTCAGTCTTGCTTGCTACTATCCATCCCGCCTACCTATGGCAAAAACATCTTGCGCAATACGGACCAAGTGCGGAAAGTGCAGTTGCCGAAATCGCCAATTTTTGCCTCTCAAAAAATTTTGCTTTGATAAGTCGTAAAAGAAGGGGATTCAAGTTTGCTCCAAAAACGAACAACAGTTCTTGTAGAGCAAGATTTTCTCTTTTCAATGGTGAAGGTATTTTGCCGTAAACCAACCGCTTCATCGAAAAACCGCGACAAAAATAAAAAGTCGACGAACTTATGAAACGACCAATATATAAAATCGCTTAGATTGCGTTGCATGACCAAGTTTTTTGGAAGTTTTTTATACCACTCCAGAAACAGCATTGCATTTCCCATATCTTTACTGTGGAATCAAACAGTTGAAATAAATTTTTCTGAAAAAAAATTTTTCTGAAAAAGCGTTACACTATAAATTTGTGCATCTACTGTTTTACAGATTTTCTGTACGGCTGCAATTATTCAGTCACTGCTTATTTATTACATTTGTGATGTCTTGAGGAGTAGTCTTGTCTTGAGGAGCAAAAGTACCATTTATGCCGATCAATTACATGCGATTGGAGCTTTTGATAATGTGTAAGAGACATAATGCTAACTACCACTAAAGGACAACAAATTTAGCGATATGCAAAAAACTAACAAGGAAAGGAAGGTTGGTCGAAGTGGCCTTCTAAAAGGAGATGTATACTGCTTTGTAGAGCTTGGAACGCTGATTCCAAATCTGCCTTCGGTATCTGCTGCGGGCTTCTGGGCGAGGAGTTATGAAGGTTTTTGTGGGTAAAAATCTGAATGCAAGAGTAGGCTAAAGTCAGCCGCAACATTTTTTATAGGGTTTAATTGGCATTCGGGTCACTCGATGCAACAAATAATCTTGATTTAAATATATCAACTCGCTGCCGCCTCATTTGAACGCTGGAGAAAGGTCACGACTGATTTTACCCCACTCTTGCATTCAAATTTTTACTCACAAAAACCTTCATAACTCCTCGCCCAGAAGCCCGCAGCAGATATCGAAGGCAGATTCGGAATCAGCGTCCCAAGCTCTACAGAACAGTGTAACATCTCAAAAGGCCACTTCGACCAACCTTCCTTCCCTTGTAAGATTTTTCTCAGTTCTATACACATCCTTCATATCTTAATCTCTTGTCCAGCTAAGGATTTCTTTTTTTATCATGGCACATTACAACTGGGTAATGTACTTATAAAAATAGATGTGAATGTCTGTCATGACTATGTCACCGCCACAATGATCGTCCGCCTACGAGGCGTGGAGGTGACACTGGGTGTCGAAATGCGATGCACAGCCAAGTGTATATAGGCTGTACCAACCAGCATCGATTATGCGATGTCGCGCCTGCGGCAACTTGCGACGGTGCGGCGTGACGCGTGCGAACTCTGCCTCGCGTTAAGGCACGTCACATGCGATGATGCGTCGATGCGACGTGCCTTAAGGCATACTGGCGCGGGACCGATGCTGGCTGATACAGCTTATACTCTGGTAAGGTCTCCTAAGCTGTGAAGCATAGGTGCGATAGAGGGAGTAGGTTTTCCTCCAGATGAAGGGGTTTTGGCTATTTCCGACCCAAAAAAGTGAAGGGGTAACTGAGCCCTAATTGTAAGATGAATGCTGACACAACTTACATACCGAACGCGAGCGGAAGTGAAAAAAAAAGAAAATAAGTGGTACGGAGGTGTACTATATTTCCTGCTTAGCCTTTGAAAGGTCATCCAACAGAGACTTTTTTTGACTCAAGAAAGCTTTATGTTTCATTAGTCGACATCCCATTCGAAAGTTTGAAAGATACAAATCGACGTAGACCGTCTCTTTTTTTCCAGCTCTCCTGTGACGTAGATGTAAAAAATCATATCTAGCTTTAGCATCAGCTGATTTTATGCAACCACTTTGCGCTCCATTTCTCATAGAAAGAGGAAAAAAGAGACGGTCTATATTTACTGGCAAGGCCTTGCTCTCTGATAATGTTAGACAATCAGGCACCTTCATTCATTCTTCACGCAGGAATTTCTTGACAAAAACACACATGTTTTTAGCTAAAATGCCATGTATCTCTAGGTAGAGGGGAGCTAAAAAAAAGACGGTCTACGTCGAATCCCTGTTTCGTGAGCGTTTTAATGGTGTATAGGTTGTTGAGTAAAAGAACTCGTGGTTCTTCAAAAATGAGGTGGAGATATTTACTATTAGCTTGCTCCACCCCGCTCTTGGCTTGTATGGGTCGCCGGAGCAAGACTTTTGGATTGGGAAAGCTTTGTGGACCAACATTTTGTATACTCGATAGCTAAGAACACGAGGAGTAAGAGTAGACCGCCTCTTTTTTCTTAGATTTTCTGTAAAGCGAGATACAAGCAGTTTTATCTAGCTACAATATCATCCAATTCTGGGTAATTATCTCTTCACACTAAGGTCTTTTTTAATTACCAGTGCGTCACCTCTGCTTCGCAGAGGCTCGCACTGGCTCCACTATCTAGGCCCTACTCATTCTCGCACAATGATGGCATTGGAACTCACCGAGCAATGCCGACTATCACGAACAAAATGTAAACAACTACTCATTCCGAAAGCTTTTTTATGTAAAATCGGTGATTTCGCGTGGATGAGACTTTTTGCGGGAAAACAAACGCAAATTTTTATAGGTTCTTGATTTTCCCGTGGTCTTGACAGTTGCAATAAGAATAGCAGTCACCGTGAGCAACATCTTTGTGCAAAAATCTCGTCAAAAGCTCTGGTAAAACCTTAGCAAATTGACCATTTAAGCAACCAATACTTTTTGGCGCCGTTTTTGTAAAGTAATGGACATTTAATCATTTTTTTGGGCCTAAGTTAACGGCTTGCACATTTACTTGGCATAAACATTCACGACTCTACAAAAAGTGGAATTACGGACCCAATTTGGCGGCCCAAATGCAAAGTGGATCCGTTTGACACGCAGTTTCTGAGGGATCTACTAAACGAATCTGCTCGTGCTTTTGCATGTTGGACTTTCATGCGGATAGCATACACTGTGCAAAATTTGAGCCCAGGAGGTTGGCTGGAACACGCTCTACGAATTTCGTAACACACACACACACACACACACACACACACACACACACACACACACACACACACACACACACACACACACACACACACACACACACACACACACACACACACACACACACACACACACACACACACACACACACACACACACACACACACACACACACACACACACACACACACACACACACACACACACACACACACACACACACACACACACACACACACACACACACACACACACACACACACACACACACACACACACACACACACACACACACACACACACACACACACACACACACACACACACACACACACACACACACACACACACACACACACACACACACACACACACACACACACACACACACACACACACACACACACACACACACACACACACACACACACACACACACACACACACACACACACACACAAAGTCACGTAAACAACCTTAGCCCGTTATTATAAGTAATGATAAATGATTTGCAAGCTTGAAAAACGAGTAATCTAACTGCTCTTTTAATTGTTATTATTCTCTTTAATGAAAGGAGATGTGGTACGATTCTTGTCAGTAAACATGCATCCATTACTAGCCAGTCAGAAATCAGACATCCTTTAACTTTTTGGTTAGATTTCGTTATCAACGCCACTTTGAGTCAGGAGATCTCAAGCACGTTTTTTCAACAAAAGGCTGTTGCTTCGATGCACTCTTGCAGTCTTGATGTCTGAGGAGAACACAGTTGGAGTTTCCTTTCTAAACAAAAAGTGCCGTTGTAGCAGCTGTCTGATTCTGCCGTTATGCCTAGATTCTAGTCTAACCTCAGATGAAAGGGGCCAGCCAGATGCCGCCCTAAAGTGAAGGGGGTCAAAGAAATTTCTCCACCTATCGCACAGATGCGATAGGTGGAGAAATTTCTTTGACCTAGGTGGAGAAAAACGGAAAACTTAAACTCCTCCACAGTGTGAAGAAGTTGGACGTTTCCGGTTTCGGCCGGATGCCTAGCTAAGAGCCGGCCAGGCCAGATCCCTCCGCCGTCTGATTTCTCCCGTCGCTAGACGGTTCTCCCCTTCCACACACGGGTCAGCGATCGCCTCGTGGAAATCAAGAGTAGACCTAGACCTAGTAAGTCTACTTTTGTAGGGAAAACCGTATTATTACTCCGTCAACAAGAAGAGATAGAAGAAACCCTGCATATTGGATTCCGCCTACGGCGCCGGGTGGCAGCAAGAACGATGTCAGAATCCTCAGGGCGCCTTTTGGATCGGACAAAAACGACACGTCTGCCCGGACAACACGCCATGGAAACTGCCTTATGCTCTGCACCTATAATGCCAGGACATTCCCCACAACGCCGACCTCCACGCTCTTCTCGACGCTGCAGAGCACATCAAGTACCACATCATCGCTCTCCAGGAAACGAAGTCCAAGAAGAAGGACGTGCAACAGATGAGTGATGTGACCCTCATCATTCGTGGTGAAAAGGTTCCATCACGAAACGTTGAAAATGTTGGCTTTGTCGTCCACCCATCTATCATCCACCGTGTCCATTCGCATGAGATCCTTCACCTCGACTAGCCATCCTACGACTGCGACTTCCACGTCAGATAACCATTAGCTTCATCAGCTCCTACTCACCAACATCAGCAGTTGACGATTCAGAATTGCATGCTTTCCATGAAGATGTGGAGGAGGTCCTACGCAACGAGAATCCTTTTACAAGTTATTGTGGGCGACTTCAATGCGAAAATCGGGATGCCACTGGAAAAGGAATATAGGGTCGGGAAGTTTGGATATGGGCTTCGAAACGAAAACGGCAACAGTCTCGTTGCGCTTCTATCCACCGCACGACTTTTTCATGGAAATTCCATTTTCACGAAGAAAGAACATTGTTGGTGGATGGAAATCGCCCAGCGGAACGACTCACGAAGAGATCGACCACTTCTCACCAACAAAAGGTGGAGCTTACTTGATATCTCAGTTGTTCCATCCTTCTGCAGTAGCTCCAATCACCGCCTTCCTTCGAGCAAAGGTCCGATTTGTCGAAAGCTAGAAAAGAAAGTCTGTCACAGTGCCGCGAGAAGGAAGGGAGTCGTTTATGACGGTAACAGGCTGGAAGAGCTCATATCAAGTTGTGACTGGCCCACCGAGGAGGACCCAACTTATGACTACGACCGGCTTCTGGAAAGACTGCGAGGCTGTGGAGAGTGCGCCTCAGTAACCTTTGAGAAGAACTTGGAATGCATCTCGATGACAAGGAATTACTCGTAAGAAGAAGATCACTGAAGCAAGATCCAAGTGCGATCCATCTCGAGCGACTGATAGCCAATGCCAACTGGAACAATGCGAAATTTTTGAGAATGCGTGAAAGGCACAAAGCATATAAACCGTCACTTCGACCATTCTTAGAAAGTATAGGCAAGCCAAGGTACTGGAAGATGCCGAAGAGAGACGAAGTCTTAAGAAGTGCCGAAGGGACCTCTGTGAATATCACGTGCCGCTGGCTGCACTTTTAAACGAAGACGGGACCCCGCCTCTTCCCGGCATAAGATGGAATCTGTCGCGAAGAACTTCTATACCAACCTCTTCCGCTTACCAACACCCGTGCCAATGCCAGTTATTGCCACTGGAAAAGTACCACCACGAATTCTACCTATTGAAATGCACGCAGCGATTCAGACCATGAAGACGTCTACGGCTCCACAACCAGAACATCTTTCCGTCGAAATTCTGTGAGCCGGAGAACAATGTCTACACAAGGTTCTTGCGTCGCGCCTGACATCTTACACTCAAAAGGAAAGGATCCATCCCCGACCGCTGGCAAACGTCAAGAATCTCCTTTTCTTCAAAAAGGAGGAACGGGAGGATTTTCGGAACTACCGTCCAATATGCCTGCTGAGTGTGCTCTACAAACTTTTCACGAAGATTATCCTCGCTCGCATATCTAGGACACTGGATGAAGCTCAACTCCAAGAACAAGCTGGATTTTGCAACGGAATCAACTGCATAGACCATATCTAGAGGTTTCGAGGGTAATAAAGGTCTGTCGAGAGTACCGACTGCCTCTCGTCCTAATTCTTCGACTACGAGAAAGCTGACAGCGTCGAAACCAGCGCCACCCTGTTGGCGCTAGTCGATCAAGGAGTACCCAGCCTACGTGAGGACGTTATCCTACTGTTACAAAGACTGTACGACGACGATGTAGCTGTTCCATCGCCCCCTGACCATCCCAATTAGAAAATGGTCGGACAAGGCGGCACAATCTCGCCGAAGGTGTTCACCGCGGCCTTGCAGTGAGTGATAAGATCGCTGACGACTGGAAAGAGAGGAGCATATCAGTTAATGAAATATCCCCGTCGAACCCTCATTTGCGGACGACCTCGTTCCCTTTTTAAGCAGTATCACTGAAGCAGAGACGATGCTGAAGGAACTAAACGAAGTAGGGAAGAAGATCGGATTGTGAATGAATCGGAAGAAGATTGAGTTCATAAAGAACGCTCTTTGACAAAATGCAGAAAAGGAATTGAAAGGAACCCCCTATCATAGAGACGTCATCTTACGTGTATCTCGGAAGTTCGATGAACATGGGAAACGACTTGAGGGAAGAACTTAACAGGAGAAGAAAAAAGCAGCCTGGGCCAATTGACGGACCCGGAGCTTCGTGCGCACCTGTTCAACTCAACCGCTCTCCCGCCGCTCTGATGCGCAGTTGAGACTTGAGTCGACGCTGTAGCCCGACAAAAGCTGTATGGACCACCTCCAGGGCGCTTGAGAACAGTCTTCTGAAAAATCCATCACCTGACCAATTCAATCGGAAAGGAGTCCGACACGAGCAACACTAGCCTGACTTTGCAGTACCGATAGAGAAGAATGTCCCGTCTTCGTAACCCAGCGGAATACATTGCGAAAGCGAAGCATCGATGGGCCGGTCACATTATGAGAAGAAAGACGACAGATGACGCTAAGATAGTCTGACAAGGGAAGTTCACTTAGTCGAAGTGGCGACTCGGAAGGAGATCTATATCAGTGGATAGAGCTTAAAAAGTTGACCCAGATATACCTTCTATATCCGCGATGCGTTGTTCTGAAAAAAGTTATGAGCTTTTCTAAAGCCAAAATTTCATGCATTTTGAGTCGCAAAATCATGATAATCGCTATACAAAAGTGAGCAAGCTTAAGCAAACCACCTAGTAAGCATTGTAGGTCTAATTCGAGACCATCCGAACGTTTTCGAGTGTTTTCCGACCATGTTGTTGACTCACAGGCCGTCATTTCCTTCTTAGATCACACTTTTATTATATCTTATATATAAAGCTGAATGTCTGTTTGTCTGTCTGTCTGTCTGTCTGTATGTCTGTCTGTATGTCTGTCTGTACGTATGTTCCGAATAGAAAATTCCATTTCTGAACCGATCGGACCAAACTTGGCACATATACACTACGGGCCCCGGCGGGTGTCATAGGCTACTTTTCGTCATCGATCGATATCGATTTTATCGATTTTTTGCAAAATTTGAGCTACGGGGCTGGGAGTTGGCACAGGGGGGTAATCGAGCATGCTGATCACCCCCGTGGGGGTGATCAGCATGCTCAATTACCCCCCCCCCCCCTGTGCCAAATTTCAGCCCCCTAGCTCAAATTTTGCAAAAAATCGATAAAATCGACATCGATCGATAACGAAAAGTGGACTGTGACACCCGCCGGGCCCGAAGTGTATGTGTGCCAAGTTTGGTCCGGATCGGTTAAGAAATGGAATTTTCTATTCGGAACATACGGCGGAGCCGGGTAAGCCAGCTAGTATACAAAAAAGCCCATAACCTCCATCTAGAAAAACGCGTCAGATATTCAAGATATATTTGAGAACATCGTTTTACGTTATATCCATTGGTAGTTTCCAAAAAGTTTCCTACGCGACGCGTTTTTCTAGATGGAGGTTATGGGGCTTTTTTTGTATACATAATGGACTTGTGATCTAGGAATGAAATGACGACCTGTGGATGAACAACACGAAAAACATTCAATAGCGTTCGAATGAACTCGAATTAGACCCACAATTCTTTTTAGGTGGTTTGCTTAAGCTTGCACACTTTTGTGTAACGATTATCATGATTTTGCAACTCAAAATGCACGAAAATTTAGCTTTAGAAAAGCTCATAACTTTTTTCAGAACAACGCATCGCGGGTATAGAAGGTATATTTGTGGTCAACTTTTTAAGCTCTATCCACTGATATAGACCTCCTTCCAAATCGCCACTTCGACTAAGTGAACTTCCTTTGTAAGGTGGATTCCCGCAAAGCAAAACATCTACGGGGAAGACCTCCAACGAGATGGGCAGTCGTGTTCGAGGAACGAATGAACCAGCTGAGAAATCATCTGAATATGATTTTTTCCCTGGATCTCGTAGACACAGCCATTGACGACAACCAAGGCCCGTATGCACGTACATCCCCGCTGGGGAGGGGAGGGGATCTGATGTGGGAGGGGATGGGCGGCGTGGCAGGAGTTCCCAAAGCCTCGCCGACTTTCCTTGCAGGAGTGATTAGCACCTTCAGAGAAACCTGGAAGGGAAATCACACCTTTCAGGTCGAGGAACGGCTCCGCCTTCTTCTCCCCTTCTAAGTGCGCTCATTCTAGATTGTGCAAGCGCGGTGGAATCTTTGTACTTATAAAAAGTAAGGACCAATTGAATCAAGCTGATTCGAGAAATTTTTTTGATTGAATTCGATTTCTTTTTAAACATTAAAAACAGCGAATAGTGCAGATAAATCCAGAAAATCTTGGTTACCAGGTTAGTTATGTCTTAAAGAAAAGTAAAGCAACACTTTCTTTGCCACCTTTACCTGCTTCCTAAGAAATCTTTTGTTATGATATGCTATAGATTACCTTGCGTCAAGCGCTCGAATCTCCGAACAAGAGAACGTGTCTAACAAGCGTCCAACTACAAACATCCAAGCATATGAACAGTATATTAGAGTGAAGGAAACCAAAACTTGTAACAAATTTTTTTAATGTCGAATCAAGTAGATTTCTAGCCTCCGGTAGGTACAGTCATTTGGGAAGTTAACGCTGAATGCCCTAAGCCAGCATCTGAATTGGCCACCTTATATAAATTTCGAAATCTTCTAGTAGTATGACCGATTTTCTTAAAGAAAATGCACAAGTGATCAATTTTCATCTATTATATATACCTGAGCAGCCAATTTTTCATTCCAAACAATCAAATTTTCAAATCGAACGATCCAGAGAGTGGCAACATTATTAAGTATTTCTAGGGATATTTTTTTATGTCTGAACTGGTAACCGCCAATTTGAAAAAAAACTGGGCGCTGCATTTATACTAAAGTTGTAATACTAACTTAGAATAAAGCGTACTTATTACTGAAGCGTACTTATTAGTGAAGTTTGTAATCAGTGAAAATCACATGCTCATAGTTAAATTCCATATAGTTCAACTATGAAATGACAACTACTTTTTTCCAATATTTTCTTTCTCAATACTTCAATTTCTGATTCTCTGTTCTCTCTACTTGCTCATCTCACAATGAGGGCAGTTAATGGGTGGAGCAATGGGCGGTCCCTGACCTCTGAGATGCGGAGGTGCTAGAACCCCCCTGGGTGCGATTGATGGTGCGAACTTGGTGCGAGGAAAGGTGCTAGGAACTCCTGCACGCCCTCCCCTACAATCGATGCATTAGAACACCAAACTTCGTCGCATGGTCGAAGAGTTGGCCAACAATGAGACAAATACGACACTAAATTTGCAAATGTTCATTATATTTTTGGATGATTTAGAACTGGCGTTTGACTAATTTCCCTGTTATATACTGTGATTGGAAGACTCATAGCTTCTGCTTGATTTGTACAGATATGATATGCTTCACAATCTTATCCAAACGCGAGCACTTAAAAGTTTAAGGAAGCATCATTTCATCCGTAAACATGAGTGAAACATAACTCAAATGCTGAATTCAGCTGCAGTCACTTACGGAAACCATTATAGAAGTCGAGAATTTTTTCTCTCAATTTCAGTTCCATTATCCTAATCTTATATATAAAGCTGAATGTCTGTTTGTATGTATGTCTGTATGTATGTATGTCTGTACGTATGTTCCGAATAGAAAATTCCATTTCTGAACCGATCCGGACCAAACTTGGCACACATACACTACGGGCCCCGGCGGGTGTCATAGGCTACTTTTCGTCATCGATCGATATCGATTTTATCGATTTTTATCGATTTTTTTGCTGAGTGCACCTACGGGGCTGGGAGTTGGCACAGGGGGGTAATCGAGCATGGGGATTCCGAATACAATATTGGTTTTCAGGATTATCGATTACTTTTATCGATTTTATCGATTTTTTTGCAAAGTTTGAGCTACGGGGCTGGGAGTTGGCACAGGGGGGTAATCGAGCATGGGGATTCCGAATACAATATTGGTTTTCAGGATTATCGATTACTTTTATCGATTTTATCGATTTTTTTGCAAAGTTTGAGCTACGGGGCTGGGAGTTCGCACAGGGGGGTAATCGAGCATGGGGATTCCGAATACAATATTGGTTTTCGGGATTATCGATTACTTTTATCGATTTTATCGATTTTTTGCAAAGTTTGAGCTAGGGGGCTGGGAGTTGGCACAGGGGGGGTAATCGAGCATGCTGATCATCCCCAAGGGGGTGATCAGCATGCTCGATTACACCCCTGTGCCAAATTCCAGCCCCCTAGCTCAAATTTTGCAAAATCGATAAAATCGATAGAAGTAATGGATAATTCCAAAAACTAATATTGTATTCGTAATCTGCATGCTCGATTACCCCCCCTGTGCAAACTCCCAGCCCCGCAGGTCAAACTTTACGAAAAAATCGTTAAAATCGATAAAAGTAATGGACGATCCTGAAAACTAATATTGTGTTCGTAATCGGCATGCTCGATTACCCTCCTGTGCAAAATCCCAGCATCGCATGTCAAAATTTACAAAAAATCGATAAAATCAATAAAAGTAACCGATAATTCTGAAAACTAATATTGTATTCGGAATCCCCATGCTCACTTCCCCCCTGTGCCAACTCCTAGCCCTGTAGGTGAACTCTGCGAAAAAATCGATAAAAATCGGTAAAATCGACATCGATCGATAACGAAAAGTGGACTGTGACACGCGCCGGGGCCCGAAGTGTATGTGTGCCAAGTTTGGTCCGGATACGGCGGAGCCGGGTAAGCCAGCTAGTATTCAATGAAGCACGTCTTACAGTATGTGTACACAATTCAGAATGAGGTCACTTAGAGGGAGGAGTGATGGGCGGGGCCGCCCTTTGGCCCCGAGAAGGTGTGATGTCCTTCAAGGGATTTCTGGAGGTGCCAAGTACCCCTACGAGGAAAAGCGGCTGGGCTTTGGGAACTCCTGCCACGCCGCCGATTGTAGGAAATACAACACTTGAAAATTTCTTTTTGATAGTTTGGATCTTACTGATCATTAGAGTAGTTGGAAAAAACTCATTCGGATATATGATGGCAGGCGAAAGTAGACTGTTGGAGAAAGCGTTGAGTTGCTTATTCGGAAACTTTGTACACTCCTTTCAAAATAGGTCCATATAATGTTGAGAAGATTGGGTTCTCAAACTACTGATGCTAAAACAATTCAATCAGATGACCAATAATGTACAATTGATCAACTAGATAGTCTAATATATCGAATAATGACCGGGATTTCTATTCAAAAAATTCTGTGCAATTTTTCTCTTCTGGAAATAATTTTCAAATGCTATTTTTTGAAAGGATGGCAGCACAAGTTTCCAAGCCGCCTACTCAAGAAATGATGTTCTTCGTTTCTCCTCCATTTTTTCTCGCTTATTACCTTGGCACCTCCATCTATGTTCTGCTGCTTGCACACCTCACAATAAGACCAGTAAAGAGGTGGAGCAATGGGCGGGGCCTGACCTCTGAGGCGCGGAGGTGCTAGAACCCTCCTGGGTGCGAATGGTGGTGCGAACTTGGTGCGAGGAAAGGTGCTAGGAACTCCTGCACGCCCTCCCTAATACCTGCGCATAATTGATGCCAGGTTACTGGCATAATTGGTTAGATTTTCACTATTTTGAGTAATCCCCTGGGGATCCCCTGGGGATCACACAAATTACCCTATTTTCAGGTGTATAAGCCGCACTTTTTCAAATTTTCGCCCGGGCTGCTCAGCCGCTTCATTGTGTTTCGAGAAGCGATCCTTATGCCGTACGACTCTTTCAGGCAATACACAGCATGCGTAGGGTCCTTGGTTGAGGTGTCCTTTGATGTATTCGGGCTGGTCGATCTAAGCTAGGACCACCCCGCGGCTTACACACCTGAAAATAGGGTAGTAGAAATCTAATAAATTATGCCAGTAACCTGGCATCAATAATGCGCAGGTATTAGGGCATGAGAACCTTCATAAGCAAGACAGAGAAGGAAGAAGAAAGATATGTGAAGTAGCGAGATATGACGCATCCCCTCTCAGATCCCCTCCCCTCCCCAGCGGGGATGTACGTGCATACGGGCCCAAGATGATCGTGGATGTCTGAAGCGAGGGACAGGGATAAATGGAAACTTCTGTGCTGGGGTCCGCACGCAGGGCTCGGCACGAGGTGGCTAGTTGAAAATGCAAAAAACGAAGTCCCCCTTGACTTTTGCGAATTTTTACGAAGTCCCCTTTGACCCTAGACCAGGGCTCGGCACGAGATGGCATCCCGAAATCGCAAAAAATGAAGTTTCCTTTGTCTTCAATGAAATTACGACATCCGCCACCAGATATTCGAAGAGCAAATACATGAAAAGGAACGGAACAAAGCCACAATAGAAAGAAAAAACGAAAATGAATCATCGAACACATACGATGATATTCATATTCTCCGGATTGGCGGCGTGATGTATCCATCGTGCAGCAATACGCGCCTAGAGCAGCCTTTCCGCCGCCATTCAAAATTTTCAAGGGGCTATAACTAAGCGGGGAGAAGGGGGTTTGAGGCGGTGCAGGAACCAGTTTGTAGGGTTTGGGATGTAGATGAAGAGTATGTGAAGAAAGTAGAAAAATTATGTGAGTGAGGAAAAATTTATGACTTTTTCTTCTCTAAGCCACCTCAGGTGGCTATCCAGGTGGCTTGAAAGCCACCTAACTGGGAAAAAAGTTGAGCACGCATTTAGTTCACATAATTTTTTCATAATTTTTCAGACTTAGTCCTAACTCCCCATTGCCCATCTACACACCTATTTTGGTGTCATTTCATCTTCAATTCGCTGTAAACAAACCCTTTGTTTATTTGCTGGCGGCATGCCGGCAGCGTGCCGGCCGCAAATCGAAAGACAACGTTATGCTCATCCGCAAAAACGATATCCCCTTTGCTTTTTCCCCAAAAACGATATCCAGCTTGCTTGTTAAGCCACCTGTGCCGTGCCCTGCCCGCACGTCACGTGAAGCCGGGCCATAAGTATTGAGTAAGTAAGGAACTAACAAGGAGAGGATAACATGGTTGCTGACGTTACCAACATGTTAGCACATGTGGTAGGTCTGCGACGCAGGCCAAGGGTAGCAGCAACTGTGGAAGAGACGATACAATCTGGCAGAATTTTGTGTCGTTACATGTTGTCAACATATTGGCCATGCGGGCCGCAGATCAAAGAATCAAAGGTTACATAGGTGCAAATTTCTAGATCTCCGCGCGCCTACCACTTCACTGTGATCTAAATCAGAGAACGGCCAATAACGAAACAGATGTCCGTTAGATACATTTCGCTAATGGTCTGTCTACTAAATTGACCAATAGCGAAGTAGATGGAATGTATCAAGCGGATCAAGAGTGGATCAATTATGGTGGTGTCTAAGAGGTGTGTATGGTTCATTTTAAAGATCGTGACGAGTTTGGCTGCGGTTGCTCACACAGGAGCACAAAACAACCATACAAACAGGCATCACCTCAAGGCCCAGCTCACACATTTCAGTGTCTGAATACTGCCATATGTAAGCAGGAAAACGATTTAAAGGCAGCAGCTCGCCAAAACCGAACATACCGAAATTTTGAAACGGAAGGTTGCGCGCACCCCAAACATGAGAACAGAGCAGAGAGCGCACAGCGTGCTGCCCTTGGGGTGTGGTGCGGAAGGCGACAATCCTCAAATTTTGTGCTTTTCAAAACTCTTCGGTGCTAAAGTGGCACGGCCAAGGTAGGGGGGGGGGCAGATACATGACTCGATGCCACAAGTGAAATTCTGTGAAAGTTAGTAAGAGCGATTTTACAATGCTTGCATTTTGCGCGCGTTGTCCCCGTCCCCCTCCCCCCCCCCCCCCGCCCCTGTCTAGAAAACTGTCCCTAAACCCGTTACGCGCAAGCCATTCTAATACGCGCGGACGAGCTTGCGATTCTCCCTGACCCGTCAGAGAAGGCATGCCGCAACAGCTGCGAGGAACGATTCTGCCTCTCTAATCATGGCGGGGAGGGCTCCACTCGTCCAAATTCAAAGGGAGGCCTTGGAAAATGGTGGTTTTTGCCATTTTCGCGCTCATCAAGGTGGATTTTCTGAATCAGCGCCTCGAATTACCCCAGGTATAGGCCGTCCGCGCTGCGCACGGAGAGCAACGCTGTTTGTGCACTGAAGGCAGTTCACGACTGGAAGAAGCGCAGAGAAAAACAGGCGGCGAGAGTGCACGAGGAAAGAGTAGTGACGCGCAATACATACCTTGCGCACTCTCCGCAATACACACCTTGCGCACTCTCCGCGCCTTGTGCGGATCTTATCTTATATATAAAGCTGAATGTCTGTTTGTATGTATGTATGTCTGTCTGTATGTATGTATGTACGTATGTTCCGAATAGAAATTTTTATTTCTGAACCGATCCGGACCAAACTTGGCACACATACATTTCGGGCCCCGGCGGGTGTCATAGGCTACTTTTCGTCATCGATCGATATCGATTTTATCGATTTTTATCGATTTTTTTGCTGAGTTCATCTACGGGGCTGGGAGTTGGCAAAGGGGGGTAATCGAGCATGGGGATTCCGAATACAATATTGGTTTTCGGGATTATCGATTACTTTTATCGATTTTATCGATTTTTTGCAAAGTTTGAGCTAGGGGGCTGGGAGTTGGCACAGGGGGGTAATCGAGCATGCTGATCATCCCCAAGGGGGGTGATCAGCATGCTCGATTGCACCCCTGTGCCAAATTCCAGCCCCCTATCTCAAATTTTCAAAAAATCGATAAAATCGATAAAAGTAATGGACGATCTTGAAAACTAATATTGTATTCGTAATCTGCATGCTCGATTACCCCCTGCAAACTCCCAGCCCCGCAGGTCAAACTTTACAAAAAAATCGATAAAATCGATAAAAGTAATGGACGATCCTGAAAACTAATATTGTGTTTGTAATCAGCATGCTCGATTACCCCCCTGTGCAAAATCCCAGCCTCGCATGTCAAAGTTTACAAAAAATCGATAAAATCAATAAAGGTAATCGATAATTTTGAAAACTAATATTGTATTCGGAATCCCCATGCTCACTTCCCCCTGTGCCAACTCCTAGCCCTGTAGGTGAACTCTGCAAAAAAATCGATAAAAATCGGTAAAATCGACATCGATCGATAACGAAAAGTGGACTGTGACACCCGCCGGGGCCCGAAGTGTATGTGTGCCAAGTTTGGTCCGGATACGGCGGAGCCGGGTAAGCCAGCTAGTGGCCTATAAAGGCAGATTCGGGTCCTGGGCGATATAGGTGTGATGGGGTTCCTGGTCACCCCACCGACCTCCAGGCGCAATCCGGCTGAGTGATGTTCCCCCTGGGCCGAGAAAATGGCCCAAGAACCGGCGCGCGCAACCCCAACTGGCGCGCGCTCGGACGGCTACCCTTGTCTGTTCGGCGCGGGACCCCAGGAGCGCTCTCCCTCATTGTGTATGCTATCCAAAGTAAAAATTACAGGCGGCAGGGTCTTCGTCTGAGGACCTCAAAACTTTCCATTAAAAATCTCGTCCGAGATGCTTTTTTGGAGTCAGGTAAACCAGCCAAAATCGGCCTGTTCAGCCCGTTCAAAGCATGAATTCGGGTTCTACGTGGCGAAAAGGTCTAAAACATGCAGGAATGTGGAAGTGCAAAATCTGCCGGGACACTGCCTATAAGCAAAAAACTTCAAGTCGAGAATCTGCCGAGCCGCTGCTCTAAAGGCACCGTCCACCCTAAGTTGAGGGTGTTGAGCTTTTGGCAGCATATGATAGTGGGGTCCTCTATCAATCCGATGCCCAAGTCGCGGCGCTCACTTCGGAATAGCGAAGATGCACGAGGACCCCCATCCATGCCCACCCTCCCCCATCCATGCCCGCCCATTTGTGCGCGCCCATCCAATCACCGTCCCGGAAAGCCGGCCTGTGGGTTCTCCGAAACGGGGATTGTCGGGGTTTTCGCGCATTCTCGACTTCATAATTGGAATCAGGGACATGAGAAGGCCCTGAAACGACAAAAACCTGGATGTCGATAACTGGGTGGACGGTGCTTTTAATAAGTAGAGATAGAAACCAAGGAGTGGGAGTGCATGCGTGTAGCACGCGATCGCGCCAGTCACGACTTCTCGAATACCCTATGATTGTTGCAGGCGTCCGCGCTGGACCTCCCCTTCTGGCGAAATATAAGGATAGGGGGACGAACTCAGCCAGTTTGGGTCACTCTGCGAAGTACTGGTCCAAGCGCATGCAACAGTATTACAAAAGGACCACCTGCTTGTCGTGGAGGCTGACCAAAATTTCGTTTCCCCTCCGACATAGTCCCCTACCCTCCTTCCGCGTCATTCATAGTCGACCCAGCTCCATAATTGCTCCTCCTTTTCAGCCGGAAATAGGAGACCAAGCGTCGAATTGGGCGCGTTGTCAAAAGTAGTATACATATATACCATTCATCACTGAAAGCAAGAGATCTCAGGCTTTTAGGTTGCACAGCGCTCTCTTAGATGCAGTAACTTCGTGGTAGATTCACTGGCCTTACTCGCGTCTACTTTTTAGGACTATGAAGTGGCTATTCAGCCATCCGGGCCCCAAAAAGTTTTCGCCATGGATTTTGCTAAAACTTGGCCCATGGGAGTTATTCAGGCCGCTGACCACAAGTACCGTACTGGTTTTGTACGGTAGCGTCATTTTGCGGGTTTACGGTGGGTATACGGTAGGGGGCCAAAATCGTGGATTTGCTTGAAAATTAGCCCAGGGGGTGATTTGACATGCTGATCACGAATATCTTGTTTTTACCCCATGAGACGTTTACCTGTGATGTGGTAGGTATACGGTGGGGCGTACCGTACGCGGCAAATTTTCCTCCCCGTGTTTGCGGCAAAGCCGCCGGAGAGTGTGTCGCGCGCGGCGATGCTCTTGTAGGCTGCGTTCAGACTGATTTTGAAATCCGGGAACGGTTTCAGCACAGCGCTCATTTCATTTCGCTGTGCTGGAACTGTTCCCGGACTTCGGGATCAGTATGAACGCAGCCGTATGAAAGGAACGACGGTAGGGCGAGTCGGTATACATCCAACAGCAAACACAACATTCAAGCAAATTTATCATTTTTGTCCCCTATCGTAGACTTACGGTAACTTCGTAAAAAAGCCTCGTCATGCGAAAAGAGTATGATCTTCGTGATTAGCATGTCGAATAGCCCCCTAAGCTAAGTTTCAGTGCAATCCATGATTTTGACACCCTACCGTATACCCACCCAGCCCCAAATAATGACGCTACCGTATGAAACAAGTGTGATATTCGGCATCAGTGGGTCGAATAACCTCCCTAGGCCAAGTTTTAGCGACATTCGTGATTTTGGCCCCTACCGTATACACACCGTAACCGCACAGGGAGGCGTCCTCGCGCGGAAAAAACGTGATGTTCGTAAGCATGCCAGGTAACCTCCTGAGCCAGGTTTTAGCGAAATCCATGACAAGGAAATTTGGGGTCCGGATAGCCGAGTAGCGCCCTATGGAAGCTGCATTTTCTTGACTTGAGAGTTCAACCTAAGACTTCTTAGACGTCTTAAAGAGAAAATACGGTGCTAATATGAATGGCAAACTCGCGATCTCTCATATTTAATAACCATCATTTAAATTTCACTGCGTATCGGCGCACATGTTGAACGACCGATACGCAGCTAAAGATTCGCTAAGAGCACGGGCCTCGTAGTCGCATTTCCAACGGCTGTCCGCATTGTACGGGTGTGCTCGATTTACGATCTTCAGGTCCAAAAGCAGGCCTTAGTGAACTGTTATGAATATTGAGGTGAGCAAATTTGATATTTTCATCGTCACCGTTAAACAGAGAGACAAGTCTCTCCTGCTCATGCAGTCATTCCTTGTCAGCATGTCAGCAACGATAATCTGCTTGCTGCTCTTACACTTAGGAATCAAACTCCACTAAATACTGAATATGTCACCAGCATAAAGTGTAGTTTTCGTCATGAGCGTTTTGCCTTCTGGAGGAGTTTGGCTTCCTCTCCCTTCCCTGATTCTATTTCTGTAGCACACAGATTTTTACCAACATCATATACAGAGGGTTTTTATCTTGACTGGGATATTGTCAAATGTTTCCTTCTATCACACTAGAAAGTGAAAGTACTTGGAAACCCATGTGGATTTTTCAAATTCTTGCGTAGAAGCTTATTAATTGAAAACTGTTTGTTGAAATTCCGTCCGAGCTTTCTGTTGTTTTGTTAGTTTGCCTCATTTCTGCACACCTTCGTTTGCAACACCTTCCGCATTGCTATTCATAGGTTTTATGAAGAACTGCACTTACGTTGCTTGTTAAACGATCCAGTGGTTGATTTATGTGTTCGTATAAAAATTCGAAGCAATCTAATCGCATCAGAGAGTGATAGTTTATTCCCTGGTTGCTCTAATTGCTCTAACATGTACACACTCTCTAATAGGAAGCCGAATGTCATTAGATCTCAAGGAAAAGAACAGTTTTTTGCAAAAAGTAGAAGCAGTATATAATTTCGTTTAAGGTGAATATCGATGGTGTTTATTACCCAGCTACAGCTGAGCGAATTTCGGAGGATGAAAAGTCTTTAGAGGTTAGTTCTGTTGTCACAAGTGAATCTTCAGAGATAACTCCGTCTTCATGTTCATTGCACATAGATAGTTTTGTACGTTTGCAATAATGTTCCACTAGCATCACTCGGTGTTCCAGACGTCGTACCCTGGAGACTGGCGTCCACGAGAATCAGTAGGCTTTGCTAATTGTCGCGTCCTTCAAGCGATCACTTCTCAACCGATCCATAAAGGAGACGTCATCGAAGCCTTATTTCAACAACAAAATGGCCAGAGTGGATGGCAGAAGGCAACAGTTCGTGAAATCAAAGTCAGTTTTGCTACTCGTTTCTTTCGTTTGGAACCATTTCTCTGCTCAATTTGTTCTCGGGATAAAATCCGGGATAAATCTTTGTTCTGTGATTTGTGTAAATGGATGCCGCTCCATAGCATCGTCCACCTGAGTTGTTCAAAACTCCCTCTGTAGCTAGCAATAGTTATTTGTTTCTTGTCTAGGGTGCCATGATTGTTAACTTCTGTCATGAAGAATCTCTTATTCGCAGATACATTCTTTCTCTGCCATCATAGGCTAGTAGACTTGGCGGTAAACATCTTTTCCCTGGTGTGCCATCATTTGCCGACAACTGTGCGTAAACTAGTTTCTATAGGCTACTTCATGACGAAGGCAGAACACCTTTGTAACGCGGCTTTATTAGCCGCGAAGCGCACAGGCGCAGGGTTTACAACGGTGAAGATGCGCGCCGAGTCCTCCTGCTCAACAAGGGATGCGTTCATACAGATACGGAAGTTCGGGAACAATTCCAGCACAGCGCTTAGAGTGAACGCTGTGCTGAAACTGTTCCCGAACTTGCGCATCAGTTGCACGCAGTCTAATACGCTTCTGCGCCTTCGCCCTGCAGTATCTTTGCGTCTATAATGCCTTCAGTTTGCGCGTGCAAAATGTGCGCAGAACCCTTTTTTCAAGTTTTGTACCCTCTGGCAATTCGTTCACGCGCGAATGTCACCCGCAAATCTCGGTGCCGTAGGGGCACCATATTTTCCGTCAAGTTTACTAAATTACATGTATGAACTGCTTATCGTTAGGTTGGGTTGGGTTTGGTCCAATTTGCACGACTGTTATGGCATGTCCGTAAGGCCTCGAATATACCTCGCGCGATTCCCCCAATGCGGCTATACGCGATCTGGCAATTTGCCAGTGTCCGCAAGTCTACCGCGTGTGAAATCCATGAGCGTAGGCGCACAGCTTTTGTAGTCTTATGCGTATGCCAAATCTTGCTTACAGAGTTATGCGGGTAATGCGCCCATGGAAGATTATGAACAATCGTAGCATCTAGAAATCGCGCGGCGACGAGTACTATGACCGATCCTCGAGGAGCGCAGTTGCGCGCGACACCCTGCGGCGGCTTTGGCTAATCAAGCAAGAAGAAGGGGGATGATTTTCTGCTGAGTGTTGTTTGTTATAAATTGCACCAGGAGGCTGTTGGATACTGTCGTGGACAACGCTACCTCTCGTTATCATTTCCAATCATACTCAATCTTGACTGATGCGATTTTCAGGATTGCCTAGTAAATACCTCTGTATCATTAGGAGTATGAGGGCTCGTGCGGTTGTCGTGCGCGCTCGCCTCGCCTAGGCTCTGTACCTGTTTCGCAGCATGCTCTCCAATAATTTTCGCCATAATTTAGCGGTTGAAGCTTGGCTCTTCCCACATTTTTGGTGGGAAAATGATCAGAGAGTAGGTGTACGGAAGAGGTGCAGAGCTCAGGCGAGGCGGTTGCGCGGGGCTTGAGCCTCACGAGCCCCCATCCAACAGAGTGTAGGAGTGTTTGACTACTATGGATGTTGCCATGAATGGACTGAACAAGTCACATAGAAAAAGTATATATATACTTCTCATATTTTTGACATAATCACGGTTACAGGCGGATTTTATCGTCGTTGACTCTGCTGAGGGTCCGCAACATACCGACGTGGTAGCGGCCAACAAATGCCGTTCTAATGGTGCGCAGTATTTGCGAATAACTCCCGCTGATCTAAGAGTTGACACAATCAGTAAGTTTTCTTAATCTGTATCATTCGCATTTGTGTTTCGCATCCTTGCGCTTCTTTAGTCGCACGTATGCAGTTTGTTGTCTGGTGGTGTACGAATTGGTTTCTTATCTGCTTTTGACATCCGAGGATCTTACAAGGAAAGGATCCCAATAGCTCGGCCTTTCGGTCTGAGGCATATATCATCGTGATGCGCTTGGAACTCTGATTCCAAATCTGTTGTTTCTAACCGCGGTTCTGTAGAAGGAGTTATGGAGGTGCTTCCCTCCGGGATTGAGGCGCCCTTCAACATGTCCACCTTTGCCTATTATGTGGGATGTGAATGGGTATGCAACGAACTCATGATTCGTGAACTTCATTCAGAGACCACGAGGCCATTCAGCTCGTTCTCTTGGAGAGAAATGCTCAAAGATTATGAATTTTTCGCTGTTTACTTTTTTTGTCTTCTAAAATCATGTATAAGCGATTTCTTCTTGCGTCTGTAGATGACCTAGATTATTCTGTTTGTTATAGAGATTCAGTGCAGGAAATACAAATTTTTGAAACATGGAGTGCAAAACTGTGGATACATGAGTGAAAGTATTTTTCAGTATGGATCTTTAAGATGAGCAGAAAAAATGCATATCGCGTACAGACGCGGGAGGAAAGTCTCCTAAGTCTCTTACGTTTTGAAAGACAAAAAGAAGCAAACAGCGGAATATTCATCAGCATTGAGCGTTTTCTCTCAGGTAGGACGGGCTGAATGGCTTTGTGGTCTTTGAATGAGGTCCATTGCATACTCTTCTCCTTTCACATAGACAAAGGCGACATGCTGAAGGGCGCTTCAACCCCGGAGGATAGCATCCCCGTAACTTGTTCTACAGAACCCAGATCCGTTCGGCAGCTACAAACGACAGATTTGGAATCAGCGTTCTAAGCGCTTCACGATGCTATATGCCTCATCCGGATTGATTGAGCTGACTTGGGAACCTTTCCCTGTAAGGACTGCACAGATTCGCCTGTCCCTGTTCTTTCAGTCCCACTTCCACTTCCTTCAATCAAGTTCGTTTATAGTAAGTTTCGAATCAGTTTAGGCGGAAATTGGACTGGCGGGAGTCCGATTCGCGCCGGGAGTCTCTGCGTCTCTTCATTCTAATCTACATCGCTGAGGCAGTGGCGGTGCGGACGCGTGCGTGCCTATAGTAGATCATTGAAGCAATTCAGGAATTGGAAGCAGAAATTTGCATACAGGGCTCCTAAATTGCAGAGTCGTTTGCACCAGCGGCCGCGCGACCGCTTCGCTCCCGGGCATTTTGCCAGGCCTCAATCGATGGCGCCTGCGCCGGCGCTGGGAAAATGCCGGGACCCGACGCGACGCGGTCGCGCGGCCGCTGGTGCAAACGACTCTGCAATTTAGGAGCCCTGTATTTCTTTCGGGATTTCGTGTTTATAGGATTGGTCTCCTCCCCGGCTCATTGATTCTGACGAGCAAATTAAATCTCTTGCATCACAACTGGTACGAGGGCAATTCATGTCATATGGGCAGCAAAGTAAGAGTCCGTCATGTTATCACTGGGAAGCCAAAGTCTATTTTCGACATTTCGAATGGTTTTTGCGTTTCATTTGATCCATCACTAGGGACAGTAAAGAAGGCTGAGCAGGGGGTGTGGGACGCAAACACCGGATACACCCTCTCTCCTTCCCCCCCCCCCCCCACCTCAGTAATGTATCCAGAATTTCCGTTCGGGGCAAGGAAAAAATTGGAAAATTGTGAAAAAAAATTTCGGATGCTCGCTATTCCGAGTGTCTCAATGCACTCCACTCCCCCCCCCCCCTAGGATTATCGCCTACCCATAACATGAGGCCCTACAAGCATAATGAGCAACATATTCGTAATCAGCATGTCAAATATCTCTGTGGACCAAGTTTCAGTGAATTTGTTTTCAAACATTGGGCTCCCCAGTGAAATGGTCAATTTTGACCATTATCAGTTTTGTTTTGAGGGGTTTAGCTGATTTTTTTTGCACTACAAAGCACTTCTTTTTCGCCCATAGTTATTTATTTATTATTTCATACGCACATTGGCGTGCTCTATTTTCAAAGAAAACCACATGATACGAGGTAGATACGTAAATATGGAGGACTAGCTGGCTTACCCGGCTCCGCCGTATGTTCCGAATAAAATTCCATTTCTTGACCGATCCGGACGAAACTTGGCACACATACCCTTCGGGCCCCGGCGGGTGTCATAGGCTACTTTTCGTCATCGATCGATATCGATTTTATCGATTTTTTGCAAAATTTGAGCTAGGGGGCTGTAATCGAGCATGCTGATCACCCCCGTGGGGGTGATCAGCATGCTCGATTACACCCCTCTGCCAAATTCCAGCCCCCTAGCTCAAATTTTGCAAAAAATCGATAAAATCGATATCGATCGATGACGAAAAGTAGCCTATGACACCCGCCAGGGCCCGAAGGGTATGTGTGCCAAGTTTGGTCCCGATCGGTTCAGAAATGGAATTTTCTATTCGGAACATACGTACAGACAGACATACAGACAGACATACAAACAGACATTCAGCTTTATATATCTAATATATAAAGAATCGTAAGCGCAATTCAAAAATGTGCACATAGCGGGAAACCGCGGTGCGGTCCCAAAGCGCGCGAATGCAATCTAGCCCCTTTAATTACCGGTCCACTAGTAAGATTAAAAATGGCACTAGCGATAAGCTAAAAATGACACACTCGTAAGTAGAAATTCCATATGTAGAATGAATCACGACAGCCTCTCCCAGCATGCCAACAGACGTATAGAGACAAGTAGCTCGGACGGGGCGGAGGCCAGGCAAATGGATAAACCGGCAGCCCCCGCCGGCATACCCAAACGAGCGCACTGGTAGGGGGCCACCAGTGCACACGCTCACCGAACATCCATCCTGCCAACACCATCAGGTCCCGCAACCTCCGCAGGCAAAAAAGGCCAAAGCTGTGTATCCGGAAGTATGAAAGTCTAATTCGGGCATGTACCCTAATTTCACGCGTACAAGGCGCGGGGTGGTCCTAGCTTTCATCGACCAGCCCGAACACGGCAAAGGACTTCGCAACCAAAGGAACCCCATACCGTGCTGCGTTTTGCCTGACGAATCGTGCGGCATAAGGATCGCTTCTTAAAACACGTTGGGGCGGCTGAGCAGCTCGATGAAAGCTAGGACCACCCCGCGCCTTGTACGCGTGAAATTAGGGTAATTCAAGCTTTCTAGTTGACCAACAGACCGAAACGGTAACCAAGTGCTAGTTTCATATAAGGTATTACACAAAAAGAGTAGTTAACATAATCGAAGTGCAGGAAGATTAGAGAAGTTCAAGGAAAAAAAGGCAAGAAAGTAATCGATAACAAAATACAGTGCTATCATTTGACATCCGGTATCGGCAGTAGTTGAAGTATGTCGACTTTTGACAATGCTTTTCTGAAGTTGACAGAATTTTTCTGATGTAGATTTGGGGGGAGGGGTAGACTTTCAATCCATTTGGCTGTTCTGAAAGCAAATGTGCTTAACCTGCGCAAACGATGTGATGTAGGTAGTTTGGGATAACGAAAAGCGTTGCAAGAGTGCCTTCCGTAAACAGGACGAAAGCACCAGAAAGTAGAGGGTTTTAGGCGGTATTCTCGTTTGAAAATTTTGAATTGTAACCGGGGGTGTCTAGTGGTATAACGGTTTCAACCGGATCGATAGACTGCACGGATCGAACGACTAATAATTTATCTCAGAAAAACGACGAGAAACAACAAGAAACAAGAATGCGTAACTTGAACGAGGCTTACAACGAGACGACGGGCTTTACCCTCTTTGACCATTTCGGCAGGCTTATTGGTTACTCTCTATCTAAGCGGGAGGTCCGTTTCTCTTCGACGGAGTTAGCTCCCGCTAGCGCTTCCTCAGCGCGGACTGAAGCCTCCCCCTGACTCCCGGTATTTATACCCTGCCGAAGGGGTCAGCGCGGGCTTTTCTTCCCGCCACTGAAGATCGGTAGGTCGGTGATCCGCGCCCTCTGACATCTCTCCCCTCCGGGGAGCCGACGTCCTCGGCGGCTGCTGCAACTTGCTGAGCTTTGCGCCGGGAACTCTCCTGCGGATGTCGTTGTAGTGGTATCGCGCAAATCCGTCCCTGACGTACGTGTCGTATACCTGAAAAGAATTTTGGGGTCCATCTGCTTCCATAGTCACTTTCCTAATTTCTGTCCGTGAGGGATCCGTGAACAACTGATTTGGATTTGCCCATTTTTTCAGTGCTGATTCAATCACCGTCCACACTTTTGACTTCGTTTTCCACATACCAATCTTCTTGAAAGATAGTGGCGGCCACACGGATACAATCTTTCCTCCTTCTTCGAGGTACTTCTTGCATATCCGTAATGTCTCAATGATAGCCTCATCCTCCCTTTTTGGGTTCATGGGCCATACTATGATCCACATACGACAGTTCTTCAAGTATTTCAACGCTTCTTTGAGTTGACTGAATGATACTGCCACCTTGATCAGTACTCCACTCTGTTTCAGCTCAACTTCTTCAAATGATGTTGCACATCTCGGTGCAATAAACGCAACAGGACGTTCGTTCTCAGAACTTTCTCCCTTCTTACTGCTTGTCTTCTGAACTTTGACTCCTTTCTGTGCCTCTCCGCACATTTTTCGATCGCTTCTGGAAGGGGTGTGCTTTTTGCTGCCCTTCCTACATCTCGACTTCTTCCACTTGCGCTCGCAAGCTTCCCCTGACCAGATTCCTTTGCCTGCTTTGACATCTCTTTTTCTCTCAATAAACGTCTTCTTGTTGACAGTTCCAAACTTATCCTTCTCTGAGATAGATCTGTTCACAATTATGGTACCTTGTTGGATCTTCGCTCTTACTGAGGCGGTGTTTCTCTTTTGTGGAGGCACCATCCTACCCTTTGCTTTTACTTTTTCAAGCTTCTTGTGTATAACTAGTTCCACTCCTAGACTCTTCAATGCATTTGTGCCAAAGTACTTCCTCATTTCTATCGTGCGAAACGTAAAAAGCCACTTCCTTCTTGCATCCTTCTTCTAGTTCTACTTCTACTTTCACACCTCCGAGAAAGCTCATCACATGGTTGGATGCATCATATATGCTTCCTTCCACAGTGTCGAAAGTCTGAAGTGACTCGACATCGTACCCATTGTTCCTCGCTTCTAAAAGCACGCTCACGGGTAGTATACTCATCTCTGAGCCCGTTAGAAGTGTCGAAACCCTTCTTCCCAACATTCTCGCTTGAGTCAATGTGATCCTGCCAACAAGTCCGTATGCGTCGAATTGTGAGCTCTTTACGACCATGTTCCGGCCCTACTTATCATTGATGTCACTACATTCGAAAACTTGATGACGCCTTCATTCTCCGTTTCCCTGTACCTATAATCTCTCATCACATGTCCAAAGTGACCACATTTAAAGCATCGTTTATCTTCCTGATCCTCATCATAAGCACCCGAGCTCCTCGTTGGCTCCTGCCTTCTCATACCATCTTTCCTTTCGCCTCTTTCCGCTAAACTGCTTCGACTTTGCGTCCTAGCTGGCATATAACCTTCATTTTCACTTGCATTCCTCCAGGACGGAGCTTGCTGTTCACTTCTCCTCTCAAATTTGCAAAATCTTCGCGACTGTTCGATCTCAATCGCTATTTCTTTTATCTTATTATACGCCTCGGCTGGGTCCACCTGGTGTAAGGTTCCCACCAGCTGCACGTATTCCGGCCATGACGTCAGATTCTCCAGCAGAATCTGTGCGTACTTCATCGATCTTTCCTCAATGGTACATTCCTTGCTAGGTTCTCGAGGACGACGCAGAAGTCTGCAACCTCTTGGCCTGGCCTTAAACGCATGTTCCTTAAGGCTATCAGTGCCTTTAACCTAGCTGCTGTGGAGTCACCGGCCAGTGGTGAAGCCATCTCCCTCACTACTCTGTCAAAGCCTTGCTGTCTTACCCCCATGGGTATGCTCAAAAATAAGAACTTTGCCCTTCCTTCCAAGTGTTCATCACTCAGGACCTCTATCAGCAACTTTTCATCCTGGACCATGGTACCATACTTCCTTTTGAACTTTCGAATGAACCTGTCAAAGTTTTCATCCTCATAACCCTTGAAGACTCCAGGATCAGGAAAAGTCATGATTTGAAAATAGCTGAGCAACTGATCTTCCACGCCTCGATGATTGTCGAGTGGTCCGTCATCCGACCCTCTCAATACACTGCCTTCCCTCACTGCAACTGCCGTTGCTCTGGGACCGAGTATCTGGTTTAACTCGGCTGTTAGGTTCTCCAGCCTACCCAACACTGTGGCTACCTTAGCCTCCAACTCTTCTTCAAGTGGCAATCCATCAACCGGTATCCTTCATCGGCCAAGGATCTTGCTTACCATCTCAGGTAGCATTTCCACTTCTTTTCTGATGAGGTTTATCTCCTTCATCATCAAGTGTGCTTTTCCCTCATGGATATCATCTGCACATCTTTGCTTCTGATCCATATCCATGAACATGAATGTACTCGGCAGCGAAATGCTTCGCCTTGCCTTCACATTCATTGCTAATCAACGCCGCACGCGAAATCGCGCGTCTCAGTTGATCGAAGAGAGTCAATCATAATCGATACTCACGCCTCTTTTAAGCGTGGATGAGTTGATCAATAATCACTTCTCACTTATACCTTAACTGCCTGCTCTGTATGATATGATAGGCTTTTTTCCAGTTGATCTTAGATCTGGCCTTCTTGGCCTGTTACGTACGTCACCTGCTTGATGACGTATAGATTTCCCACCTTTTTGGTCTTTTGGTTTCGCCTTCTTGGCCTGTTCTACGCACGTTCTATGCTGTCTTGCCTCTGAGACAGTCGATAGCAGTAGCCCCGTGTGTATCTCAATCGATCCAGGTCTGCTCGGCCCCCATGTAACCGGGGATGTCTAGTGGTATAACGGTTTCAACCGGATCGATAGACTACACGGATCGAACGACTAATAATTTATCTCAGAAAAACGGCGACAAACAACAAGAAACGAGAATGCGTAACTTGAACAAGGCTTACAACGCTACGACGGACTTTACCCTCTTTGACCACTTCGGCAGGCTTACTGGTTACTCTCTATCTAAGGGAGAGGTCCGCCTCTCTTCGACGGAGTTAGCTCCCGCTAGCGCTTCCTCAGCGCGGACTGAGGCCTCCCCTGACTCTCGGTATTTATACCCTGCCCTTCCCGCCACTGAAGATCGGTAGGTCGGTGATCCGCGCCCTCTGACAGAATGCAAAAATGAGATCTGTTGGAACTCTTCTGCAGTATAAACTTTTTGAATTAAGTTTTTGGAGACGAATGCTATACGAGAAAGATTGCAAGGATAGTTTTTATCAGGAAAAGCCCGTTAGTAAAGTATTCTAGTAAATGTTGTTTGCACGTTTTCGATTTTTGCTATATCTTTGGAGAGATAAGGACATCAGATGGGACTGCAGTACTCAACTAAAGGAAAATAAACATTTTGTAAAGCCTAATCCACAGAAACGCATCAGTGCTATATATGTTTCTGAATAAGCAATGTAATACCCTCAAGCTTTTTGCAACCATTGCATCGATGTGATTACTGAAGTTAAGCCCACTAGAAATTACAACTCCAAGGTCGCGTACTTGGTTAGCACTTATCATCGGGCCAAGATCATTGTTATATACTGTCAAACTATCAACCCCTACTGGGAAGAGGTGACTTCTATGGAAGCTGACTTTGAGGTGCCAATATCGACTCCATTCAAACATTCGTTCAGCCGCTTTGTTGAGAGTCCTTTGAACTTCAACTTTTTTGTCTTTGCCATGAATTGCTGTGACTTTAACATCATCAGCATAGGCAGGACGAATATTCTTCTATCTGTTTTCAGAAAAGCAAGATCATAGGTATAAATGAGGAAAAGTATAGGGGAGAGAGTGCCTCCCTGAGGGACACCTGAAGGACATTCTCTAGGTAAAGAAAAATCTTGAGAAAAGCGTGCTATCAGTCTCCTATCACTAAGATACGAGCGAAACCAATCAAGCAGACCCCCACATATTACGGTGCTATGTAATCTCACTAAAAAGCTTTCGTGGCAAACCGTATCAAATGCTTTGCTGAAGTCAAAGTAAACTTCCGTATCGACTTTTTTGCTTTGACTCAGCGCATTATTCCATAGATGGGTACATTCTGTTAACAGTGGAAGAGCTTGAGAGAAAGCATATGAGGAATTCCATTTCAAATAACCGCCAGACTTTGGAATTGGGAGTCTGCCAAAATCACGCTTTCACGGTTGTGCTTCTAGCAAATGTTACACAGATTAAAGAAGAGAATCTGGTTCACATTTCCGAAACTGCGAGATCTAGGTTATCAGTATATATTATCATGGGCTCCCACATTCGAGTGAAGGCGGGAAGCGGACTTTCTCTGAATATAAGGACAAACCTTCACGTTGCAGCATTGTTTTTCGTACTCTTTCGTTGAAGGCACTGTTTAACTAAATCCTCGATTTCGAGTTTTTCTTCTTTTTAGCATCTCTTGCGCACGCAGTTCGAATCTATGCCTAAAATCGAACAAAAGTTCCAAATTATGAGTTTTGGATGCCCTTCGGAATCCGCAGTAGAAGAGCACTCCCTGCGCCTGCGGTCAAGCGCGGGTTAGCTGCTGGCCCATCGCGGAGCACAGACACGGAAGAACGCTGTTCTGGTCGTTTCCTGATCTTTGCGCGAGCTAGGCGAAATCATTGAGTGGGCGGGACTGACGTACCTCCCACTTAATAGGGAAGCCAACGTGACGAATCCGTCGAAGGATTTTCGAAACAGAGGAACCGTCCTCATGCAGTCTATGGAAAAAAATTAAAGTCTTATCTCATGCTGTCTTGTAAGAGCTCGTGTAACGGAAAAGTGCCGAAGATTTATCCGAAAATTCTTTGAAGAAGACATGGCCGCTCTTCGAAGTTCATGTGTATGGCAATCATTGGGTTACGCTAGTAGGCCATACCTGCGTTACCTAGTATGTTGGGAGGGAAGGTGGCGATATCTATATTTAACAGCTCAGATCTCTTGGTTTTCATAGGAGTTAGTTGATAACTCGTTTTCTTTAGTTTGAGTGGTAAATTGCTGAAAGCACAAGCCCTGAAGGCGGGAATGAAACAAACGAGATGCTGGCTCCCAAATCCATAGTTTGGCTGTTATTTGAAGTGGAGTTTTGCAGGGAAAAGAAAAAGTCATGTTTTGTAGTGAGTGCAAAAATATTTAGCTAACTCATTTTTAAAGCGAAGCTAATCATGTTCGAAAATAAACATTTCACTTGGGTGGTCTCACATTTGAAAACTCAAAAATGCTCAAATTGGTGCACAGAAGTGAATTGACATGCTTACGAGTATATGATACTAATTTAGTTTGATAGAGCCTTTATATTCCCATTGTTCGTATGCGAAGATAGTATACTTTGGAATATTCGAGATTTTTTCGAATAATCGAATAACCGAATATACAGGGTGTCCCAAAAAATGTGCCTACTGTTTGATTGTAAATAACTCTCTTGTAACGAAGTGTTTCGAGATGCTTTAGGTACCATCTTGTGGAGCGAGCTTAAACTTAGATTTGCAGTATGGAGTAAATCATCGATCGCTCGTTATTACTGTAGGATTACGGTAAGAGCTTCCAGCATATGGAACCATTGTGAAATATAACACCTAACAAAATTTTTTTCAAAAAATCTGAAAAATTGTGTACTAAGGTTTTCGCGCATGCCAGTTCCATCTAACAACTTTTCATGAGTGTTTTCAGCTTTTTTGACGGTTTAATTACATTTCTGAGAAATGCTGGAAATTGAGTTATTACGATTTACTGGGGATAACTTAGGAAAGAAGCATCACAGCAAAATAGGAATTTCAAATTCGAAATCAGCGGCTCCCATTACCGTGGTGTAAGAGTTTTTGGCTTGTTATGTTTCGTTCCGAGGCAGAGTATAGCCTTCAAAGGCCTAAAATCCTTGTCGAAGTTCTTACCGTAATTTTACGGTAATGAAGAGCGATAGATGATTCGCTCCATACTGCAAATCTAAGTTCAATCTCGCTCTACAAAACGCTATCTAAAGCATCTCGAAACACTTCGTTACAAGAGAGTTATTTACAATCAAACAGTAGGCACATTTTTTGGGACACCCTGTATTCGAAAATCAAAAATATCGAATAATCGAATTTCGATCATTTCAAAAACAAAAAATGTCGAATATTCGAATATCGATTATTTTCGAAAAACAAAAATGTCGAATTATCGAATATCGAATATTTTCGAAGTAGGAAAATCGAATAATCGAATCTCACATATAAAGCTGAATGTGTGTTTGTCTTTATGTATGTCATAGGCTACTTTTCGTTATCGATCGATATCGATTTTATCGATTTTTTGCAAAATTTGAGCTACGGGGCTGGGAGTTGGCACAGGAGAGTAATCGAGCATGCTGATTACAAATATATTATTGACATGGCCGGGCGGAGCCGGGTTTACCAACTAGTATCGAATATATTCGAAATGGAAAAAACCGACTAGTCGAATATATTTGAGAAAAAAATCCGAATAAACGAATATTTTGCATCGATTATGTCGAATATTCAAACAAATTTTAAACGTATTAGCACAATGAAGGACTCCATGCAGTGGGCAACTCGGACAACAAACGATGGTTGCTGATATAGCAGTCAAAATTGTGACGCTGTCATGTAGTTATTCGACTACGAAATTGTCGAATAATCGAATAACTCCTGAAAATGAATATTCGAATGTTCGAATATTTTCGAAAATCAAATTTTTCGAATAACCGAATAATCGACTAAATTCGAAATTGACAAATTTCGAATAAGCGAATATCGAATATATTCGGGATTTTAAAATTTTCGAATAATCGAATTTCGGAATACTCGAATATTTATTCGATTCGGTCCAAAGTATAGAAGATAGGCCAAACACCTCGGTGTGCTTCTTTTCGGCGTAATGGCCTCATCTGACATTGTCAACGACATCATGTTTTGTTGTTTTTGGTGATCTATATCCTAAACTAGCTGGTCCTGTCAAAACACAATGGTAGAGATACCCACCTTTGTCCCTGTACACCTTCCCCCGGGCCCCACATGCCAATTCTTTATTCCCACTGTGTTAGTAATCAGCATGCTTGATTACCCCGTGCCAACTTCCAGCCCTGCAGGCCAAACTTTTCAAAACCGATAAAAATCAATAAAATTGATATCGACCGATAAAGGAATATAGCCCATGACACCCGCCCCGCCCCGAAGTATATGTATGCAAAGTTTGGTCCGGATCGGTTCGGAAATAAAAAACTTCTGTTTGAAAGATACGTGCAGACAAACATACACACAGACATACAGACAGACAAACAGCATCCAGCTTTATATATGAGATAATATACTTTATCATTATGATACGCTAACATCATTCACCTCGATTACTTTCCCTTTCCCTCTCTGGCCCCTCAATAGACCCCCAGGTGTATTGTGCCACTCCATTCCTCGCGTTTGACCCTGATAGTAAACTCTGCGGATCTGCGTGGGCATCACTTATTCTGGTCGATCGACATTAGGATGGTCGTTGCCTTACAGTTATGATATTAGGCGGAGCATTGCAGTCAAACTGACGCGTACGCGTGGCACTTCCCGATGATAAGTAGGAAAGCGTGCTGTAGAGAGGTTCACCAGGTTTTTCATCATGTGCAAATGCCTGCGATGCTCTTCCTACTTCATAGCTGAGGGACGACTCTCTTACGGGGGATTGTACTGGTGATCAGTGGCTGTTTTCTTTGGACTGGAACCGCTACTGCGGGCGATGATGTACCCACAGTCGAGTAGATTTTCCACTCATGTAGTGTGCTTGCACTGCAGGTGAAATGTGGTAAATTGGTAAGTGGGAAATACTGCGGTCGTAGCCAACTGCGCGCGCAAAATGCCGATTGGCGTGGCTATCTGTTCACGCGCAAATTTTACCGCATTTTGTAGGCAGTGCAAGCACACTATATTGAGCGGAGAATCTATTCGATTGTAAGGCACAAGGCATACCTCACGCGATTACCATCGTTGCGTGATTCGGCACCGAAGCTACTGTTCGTTATTGGTCGTTACCGGCCTTTGTTTGAACAGGATGATCCGTTTGCAAGGGCTTACAAAAGCTACGCGCCTATGCATTTGAAAGCCGTCCACGACAAATATGTGAAAATCTGGTAGAACGCGAAGTCGTGTGGACGTCGAGATTTGGTCAAATTGCGTGAGGTATGTCTTATGCCTAAGACGTCTTCCGTATACGCGTCATTGTATGTACAAACACTATTTGAAGAAATTTTTGGAATATACTGAGTGTTTGCGTTTGCAAACACTCAATATTCCAAAACCAGAAAAACTTGCTTATGACACTCGACGAAATCATAATATTTTCAGGCGTTCCAGAGGATCTCGTCGACCATTTTTCTGTTGCACAGAATCTGCTAGAATTTCAAAATACCGTTAAAGATATCGCCATGATCTTTGACAAAGTAGTGAAGAGTTTGAATATTTTTTTGCTGTATTCACATTCACAAGAGTTTAGGAAAAGCGCGAGATAAAGCTGTGCTCGTTTGGGACGATTTCGCTCAAAAAGGCAGTTGTTCTTAGCGAAATGTATTTCAGGGTGAGTAACAGTTGTCTTTGGGACATTCACAAGCTCATCAGTGGAAGAAACATCTTCAGGACGTACGCTTGAGAAACCAGCTACGCGCTCGAGCTGAAGAGGCCGAACGCATGTTGCAGCATGGCGGTCAACGCAATGATCGAGATTCTCCATTTGTGGATGAGTTTGAGTACGTCAGGCCCTGACTTTTTCTTTCTTTTCTACTTTTTTATTTGGGATGGTTCAAGGGTCGCTGCTGATCTGATGGGGCTTGCCATTGGTACCCACGGATCAAACATACAGAGAGCCAGAAATGTCGAAGATGTGGACGACATTCAAGTATTTGAAGGTGGCGGCGACGGGCAGCCATGCATCATAAAGGTATGCTTGTTTAGTATGCTTCATCAACAATCCGTGGCTTTCGCTGTCGGGTGATTGCGATTTTCGCGGCCTGATTTCTGACGTCTTCGTCGAGCGACAGTTTTCCCGTATGCAAATGTGATGACGCTAAATTATACTGTAAACGAAACGCATTATATATACTCTGATGGGTCTTCGAAAGCTGCAACAACATGCTTTCTTACAAATCTGCTGGAACTGGAATATGTATTATTGCATCAACTCGGCGATTACCAGAACGAAATCGGCAGCTCGACTTGCACAATGATTTGCGCTGTTCACTGCAGCTTTCTCTTTGTAGAACTGAACTTTTACAGCTATGTCCACTTCAAACCTATATTCGGTTTTTTTGTTGTTGATCGTTTTGTTGTCTCCTACGGTACCTATTATTCATTCTCTGACTAGGAGACGCGAGCACGCTTTGCGTACATTTCATAACAAGTTCATACCTAAATGACTTTTAACATGTGTTGGTTTATTTACTATTGGACGTGGAAGAACATGTTGGAGCTCGTTAGATCATTGGCTTGAACACGTTCTTTCACGAACTCCTGATAGCAGTCAACAAAAACGCGTTAGAACTCATTCATGATTTGTTGATCAAACGTACTCAAAGCGTGCTCGCGTCTCTTAGTCAGAGAATGAATGATGCTGACTTTCTCCTTCAGATTTTTGCGAAGACAGCAGCTGCTGCTCAAAAAGCGCGAGCACAGCTTGACTTCGGTGTTGAATGTGTGCACGTGCCGAGATTTCTTGTAGGAAAATTGATCGGAAAGAATGGAAAATGCATCCAGGTAAAGACTGTTTTTAGTAGTGAAAGGCTGTTTTTAGTATTGTTTGCACATATATCGTTCAGTGTTAACTTTACAAACTCGTAAAAATTGCAGGAAATAGTAGACAAGTCCGGTGTGGTGCGAGTTCAGATTGCAGGAGAGGACGATGACACTATGGATCCGGTACCTTTCACTTTCACGGGAACCAGGTAGTTTTTAGCAAGATATCAGTCTGTCATGTGCTTATCACTGTCAGTCAGCTAATTTCTCACAGAGAGTCAACATCTATGGCCTCATTCCTGGTAGACTTCCAAATCAATCATCTCAAGGAAACCGAAGGATTACGTAACAATATCGAAGATATGATGCGGCAGGCCTACAGCAATAGTAAGCTTCTGTTATACCAGCTCTTCAGTCAGCAAATACTCTTTCTCCAACAGATAGTAGAATAGGAAAGTCATTATAGTGTTGCGTAGTAAGGCTTTTAGGCACTTATCAACGCAATGGCTATGGTGATCGTGGTGGTTTTGACAGGCGCGGAGGACGCCGCGGACGTGGTCGAGGCGGCTATCGCAACGGTAGTCAAAATGGTGGCTCTGCCAATGGAAGTTCAAGCAACGTAGGAAAACCTTGGAGGTAGGTTTGCATTTTTGTGATTTTATTGGAAGTTTTTTTTTCGTTGAAGTTGTTCGTCTTGGTTGTTTTTGTCAATCACTCATGCATAGCGACTTTTGCTATTTATGGAGTGATGATAAAGGAGTGTAGCGCTTGGTTTGGGAATGTTGACTTTGTAGTCGGTTCAAAATATTGTTTTTATAGCATCAAGACTCTAAGACTATACTTTAGACTATACTTCGTACTTTCGCCGAAATGAGCGATGGGGGAGGGTAGGATCCTCCAAAGGATCGCCGCCTTTTCTCCAGGCGCGCCCGTCGGGGGCAATGTTCTCTCAGTGCTACCTCGCAATTATGTCGCTCGCACATTCCTGCAGTTCCCCTCCGGACTATCGCCTTGTCTATCTGGCATTAATTGAAAAGGTAATAAAAAGCAGGCTGATAAGGAAGGTAGTTTAATTAGCGACCATTGAAGCTAAAAAGATATCTATAGGTTGGCGCGAAAGTTCATGCGTAATCTAAACGAAAATCACTTTTCCTATTCCAGAGCTAAATTCATAGTTTGTTATTCTGAAAATGGTAGAAGGTTTGCGATCCATAACAGATGTTCAAGCGCAATAGTAACATTCAATAAATCAGTCACCGAAGACGGAGCTTTCGAAAATGGCTCCAAATTGATGTTGAGTTTGGTGCTAGAAACTGGCAGAGGGCAGCTAGCTAGCCAAAAAACCTGTAGATAACTTTGCACAGCAAAAGTCTATATTTTACAGGCAGGCGGTAACGTAAATGCAAAAAATTTGTGAAAAATGTCATTTCACAAATGTGATCTTCTCATTACTGCACTTTTTCAGTGAAAACACTTTTGAGCTCCATAAAACATCGCAATATTCTAAGGGACCAGTGTGCCTAATTTCTGGTTCCAAATGTGTTTTGTGAAAAAAACTGTAGCGAAAAGGGAGTATATTTTGTGGAATGACAAAATTCAAAATTTTTTGTTTTCGCGTTTCCATAGTGAATTGAAACATGTCAAAATAACCTATGGATTTGCTGTGTAAGAAATTGCAGTTTTTGGGCTCGCTGGCGCCCCTTCGCAATTTTATAGCAGCGAACTCGGAATCACAAAATTTAAAACGCCATCTATGATAAGTTTGCTCTTGGTGGCTAACTAATAGAATGTTATGCTTGAAGATCACTGCGTAATATGTCATGGTTATCTGTACTTTCCGCACATGGTAGCAGATGGTAGACAGGGAGATGCCCCACGAGATGCGGACATGCCCATTCTGCATTTCAGGACAAGACGTGTCATGCATACCGAACCATCTCGAATTATTTTTCACGCATAGATTCCGCCAAAGGACAAGTTCTACGAATCAGACTGTAAACATACCATCACATGTAGCATATTAACCTCAAGAATTTTTCGCCTGGCACAACGATGTTCTCTCGTAAGTCACATGATTACATATCCGATCCTGAGCAACCATTCGGCAAATGTTTCCCTTGTCGAGATTCAATATATTGGGTTGGTCCGAAAGTTCTGTCGCACCATTTTCAAAAAAAAAAGTAACTTCTTCCTAACTCACTGTTCTCGCATGATTAAAGGCAGCGTCCAGGCAGATCTGGACCTGTGGGGATTTTACGTGGAAAGTACTTTTGGGGCCCTAACTAAGACACTGCCCAAGCGTCAGCGAGGTAATGCTCTAACGGCTATGATATTCCCCTCGAAACTGGACCCTTCGGTCGTATTCACATGGATTCATGGCAGTTTCGCGCCAGGATCCTTTGTCCCATGAATTCATGCGAAATACGACCGCGGGGTCCAGTTTCGAGGGGAATATCTGAGCCGTTAGAGCACTAACTGAGCTGCCGGTTGGGCGTGGCTTAGTTAGGGCCATAAAATTACTATCCACGTGAGATTCCCATGTGTTCAGACTTGCCTGGACGCTACCATTAAAACCATGTTGAAAAGAGCAATTCATGTAGTTTCTAGAAACACCTCGGCTGCCATCTACTAAGCTTTGAAAGCAGAGATAAAAATGGGAAAAGGAAATCAGTTCAGGTTTAGTCAAGTTTGGAATTTTGATGCAAGCCCGTTGAAAAATCCAAAACTGTGCCGGAGATCCAAAACAGTTTCCTAAATTTTTTTAACCCTCTCTTTTCAGCTGAACAAAATTCGCGCCGATCGAGCTGTTTTTTTTTTCTGAAAGTTATGATTTTGAAAGAATGTCAAAAATCAATTTTCTTCAGAAATTTGCCCTCACCTTTCTTACAAAAGAAGGTCTTGATGTTTTCCACTGTCGGGGGTCCTTTCCCCTCTGAGTCAGATGTTAGATGCGACGCGAGAACCTCGTGTAGGCATTGTCCCGGCTTCCAGAAGTTCGACGGAAAGATGATCTGGTCCTGAAATTGTGGACGTCTTCATGGTCTGGATCGCGGTACGCACTTCAGCAGGTCGGATCCTTGGTGATACACTTGAATAATTCCATATGATCATGTGTGCATTGCAAACATCGTCCATCTTTGGCGTCCTCATCCTGAATTTCCAATCGCAAAAACGCAAGGGACTAATCGATCATCACTCTGAGGTGACTAGCACTTAGAAAGGAAAGAAACCTCGATGGACACATTGAAAACACTCACCAAAGGATCTCCTTCAAGAATCCAGGATGGAAACGCCAAAAAGTGGACATAATGTGCAGTGACAACATGACCATAGAAATTGATTCGATTGTACTTCTCCAGTGGGAACGGACATCGGCACGAGTGAGCGGAAGAGGTTGTTTTAGAAGTTCTTCGCGATAGTTTTCATCCTATATCGCGAAAAAGTCTAAGTTCTATCTTTATGCAGTAGTGCCAGCTGATATTCTGATATTCACAGACGCCTCTCTTTGGCACTTTTCAAGACTGTCTCCCTCCTTCTGCTTCCAGTTTTTTGACTTGCCCATACCCGCTGAGATCCTCCTGCAACTAGTGTTGGCCATCAGTCGCTCGAGATGGGTTGCGTTTGGATCACGGTCAAGCGTGTGATGCGACTGTCGCAACACGGGGTCGTAAGGGGGCACCGGCGGTGGGGGGGGGGGGGGGAATCGTAAGAGAGGGTGGTCCGAATTAAAAAAGTCTGGAATGTAGGAAATAAGCTCCTTAGTTGCAAAAATTCTCTACTCTTCAAAAACCAGCATTATTCTCTCTGCAAAAAAGGTGTCGCAGACGGGGATCGAACTTGCTGGCCACAAGTATGACCGAAGATCCCAAAGACACTTTCAGAAGCACAAACACTAGACATGTATGTGTGACAAGAATGTTAAATGTACCAATTGGCCTAGAAACCTGGTTCCGAAACATCACCGAAGTCTCACACTCTCGACAAAAGCGCTCATCTCTACCACCGATAACCATCGATAATTTTCAAAACTTTTTTGTTATGTCTTTCAAGGGCCCATACAATTTACCTGTACTTTGGAGATGCCCTGCTACAGCGTGCAAAATCTGGTTATATTTCACAGCCTGTGGATTTTTTTGAAATTTTATATGTGGCAACAAAAAATAAGCAAAGGGGGTTCGTATCTGGGTCGCAAAATTGGGTATCTGGGTCATTAAATTTTTTCGCCGCTGTGGAGGCCTGCTCGCTGCGATTTTGCTGTATTACGAGTCCATTCTTCTACTTTCTATCATAAAAATTTTAGGCCGTTTTATATCTTCTCCGGCGAGTTTTTTTTAATTTCAAGAATAAAAATCTCAGTTTTGCTTTCTAGGATCGCATCTAAATTTGCGAGACGCATCTAGATTTTTTCGAGCTCACAGCCCCTCAATGGCTGAAACTTTCTATGGATAGTATTTACAGAATACTGCACAGCCTATTCATTACAGTCTCTCAGTCTTTCCCTGACCTTAGTTACGAATTTTCAAAGTGTTGTGCTCATGCACGTTTTTAGCATCGTTCTGGAAGGCGCTAAAACAGTTTTTTTCGCAGGAAATTCTGTGTAATAGATAGAAAGTAAGCTTTTTAGTCGAAAACAATTTTTACGCTTCAAAGATATCGTTTTTTTCTCCCTGCAAAAAAGTTTTGTCGCGTACGGGGATAGAACAGAGGCTGTCATTAAAGTCTAAAACGTTCTAATTTCCAGAACCATGGTCTATATCTTTCGGTACTATTGGACCATGAAAGGATTATGCCGAACATTCATAAACAGCAGAAAAGTTTATTAACCTTCACTAGGAAAGGAGTTATCATAAAATAGTCAATTATAATGACTAAAGTGAACCGTTCCGTTTCTTGGTTGTTATTCTATCTCATTTGTTATAGGTAGAGTACAACTTCAACACCATTCGAATCAACATCGATGTTCTGCTTTGTCAGATAATGTCCTTTCCATTCATATTTTCCCACAGTAAGCAGAGCCAATTTGTAAACTTTACTACTTACCCAATCTACGTGAATTTATTTGTTTTTTGAGTGGTGAAGCATTACTTGCATTATCTCCCAATCTGTAAGTAGTTATCTTTCTTTGACCTGTAATTTTGACTGGGGTCCCCTTGGCAGGCATCTTTTGAGATTGACATTCGTTTATGCAAGTTACCCGCAAAAGGAAATGGAGGAGGGGGGAGCTGGGGGGCTAGGATATAAGTATTTTTGATTTTTTGTACGTAATTTGTGACTGTCTGTTCTATCCAGATATCAAAATCATTTTTGCTAAGATTTTCATGTTGTCTATATTTAGTACCTTTTTTAAGTATATCAATGAGTGTTTGGTTTTTGACTATTGTAAGATCTCCAGTGACTATGTGTTTGTGAAAAGAGTCAACATAACTATGGTATTCTTGTTTACTACAAATACATTCTGAATTAATTATCATAGTCAACTTTTCTTTGTTTAGATCTCTGAGAACTTTGTTATAATTGAATAATAGTTTAGAGAATGGTTTGTAATAGTTATATATAATAGTGAACGGTTTTATTTTTGAAATAGGAATAGATATATTAATTGCTGCACAAGTTTTGTGCGTTTTGCTTTTTCCAAGCTAATTATAGCTTCTTTCAAAATTCGGTAAACTTAATTTCTGTAGATTGAGCCTTTTGGCTAACAGGGTAGATATTAAAAGAACCATAAATGCAATCAAGAAAAGCAAGAGCTCGAAATTTTTGCAACGTTTTCTTCAAACCTACTTCAACATGCTATGCTCGCTTATGACAAGTGGCAGACATATTTAGTCACCATAAGTAAATAGGAAAAATTACGGGGGTTATCTTATGTCCAGAAAGAATTTGGTTTCAGGACAGGAATTTCTTGAGTAATTGCAAAAGTCGTGTTTTGAGCTCGTTTTAGTATACTCGCGAATTCCCAATTTCACATCATAAACTTTTTGAGAATGCTGCGAGTGGTGAGGAGTATTATATGGGTTCTGTTAGCTCCTGCTTTACTCCGTCACTTCCGTTCGACTCAGCGATTGCCTCTATTCACAGAATGTCATTGTCCGTAGAACAATAATATAAAGATTGATTTACGACAGAAATGCAAGCAAGACTTTTCACACGAGGGTTGATTTGTGCGTATGCATGCCCATTGTACGCTTATTTCGCGGTTGCAAGGGATACTTGGAGAGCACATTGTGGGGGATGTTCTTACAAGACAATTTTTCAGATGGGACCGAATTTCAGCCAGGTGAAATCGTAGGCTTATCTCCAAAAAACGCTTTCTAGTGATACTACCCTAAAATCCGGCATATAAATCCTCCCATCAGATAGGTCCACCCATCAGATAAGTCCGCAGCAGATAAGTCCGCTTTTTTGACAAGGAAAGTCGATGAAAATTCACCCTCGCGCGGCCAAGAATACTGCAGATAAGTCCGCTTTTTCTTTCAGATAAAAACAAGAATGATGCGCAATTGCGCTGCCTTTTTTGATTTCAAAATGAATCAAAGCAACAGATCTTTATTCAGGTTCCATTCCACGTTCATCATCATCAAAAACATTTAAAGAACGACGATCATCAGCGTTATTATCAGTGACAACCAAAGCGTCAAAATCCTCGTTCATGGCATCTACCATTGATTCTTTATCGAGAGCCCTGGTGAAACTGTTCGCAATCGTTTCTTCAGAAATCGCATTGAAACTCTCGTAGACTAGTGCAGCTACCTCTCCGTAGGTCATCCTTTTCCTGGCGCCGCCTGTTGTGTACCTTGCTCGTGCTGAATCGGCCATCCATCGCTCCCATCCAGTACTCTGCGTTGATACCACTGCTT